>VXBJ01005960.1:2027422-2177280 GCA_013400055.1 Nycticryphes semicollaris
AAGGGGAGGGAGGAGGGGGACTTTGTTTTCATGAATCAATAGTCTGGTGGGCAGCTGGAACAAGCAGGAGAAATTAGAGAATGCTTGTTAGATTTCTGCTCTTTAGTTCCTCTTCCCCTCCTCCCTCAGGAGGCTGGGGCACCCTCTGGATGCAGAGTAGTTCTTCAACCAGCGAGTAAAACATTCCCTGTCTGACTGGGAGCTGGCTAGCTGTATTCAGCACAGTACACTTCTGCTTTGTTGTCTGATTCCTCCTTGGTTTTGAGCTGCTGAGTGAGGGGGCTTGGGCTGATTTCTGGAATGTGCAGCGAGACGAGGAGAAAGCATGGATGGATACAGCTGGCGTGATAAAACTGGAGAGGAGGTTCCCAGGACAGCCAGGCTTTCAGGGTGTTGTTTTTATCTTGACTATATACGAGTTCAAGAAAAGTGGCTTCACTCTGGCAGCCCACAGGGGCTGTGAGGGAGCAGCAGAGCATGGGATGCTGGTTCTCTGCCATACCACCACCTTCTAGGAGAGCAACTCAGCACCACGAACTTGGAGACGAGCAGTGAGATAAGGACCTGCTTGTCGAACCTGCTTGCACAAAACCAGTCCCTTCTCCTGTCTGATCCTTCCAAGGTCACCTGGGAATAAAAGAAAATACTGCTCAGTGGGCTGTAGCTTCACATCGGTGACAAGAATTTGCAGTTATTCGTACCATCTGCTCCTAAGGAACCCCCAGACAGAGCCCGAGGATCTACGTGTGGGTTTTCACACTGGCTGATTGTGGAGGTTGTATTAATAACTCTTTGTTGTCTAAGCACATAGATGTTGGCCTGTGTAGAAAGAGAGCCAAAGGGCTGGACAAAGGCCGTGGTCAAGCTCTCTGGAACTTGCTTTGTGGCATTCAGCAACTCAATAGCTGCTCTTGTCTTTGTGGGGAAGTTGTGCTCGAAACCACTTGGAGCACTCAGCCTGTGCTGCAAACAGCATTGCTGGTGCCACTCTGCTTCCTTGCTCTCTGTGAATTTCTAGGTGCCAAAAAGTCCAAGAAAGGATCCAGGATTCTCCTTCATTCCCTTTGCCGAGAAACCAAAGAACGTGGTTTGGGGAAACCTCCATTTGGTCTGTACCATCCCTCCCCAGCGTTGTCAGTTCCTGTGAGGTACTCTGCTGAGTGACCAGAGAACTTTATTTAGCAGGACACAATCAAGCAGCTCCAATTGGGAAACTATTAAGAGCAAAATAAAAAATAACATTTCAAAAAAAAGATGTCGAAAGAAGATAATTAGGTACCTAATACCTAGAATCACATCTACAGCTGACTGAATTATTCATTGCATAAGTGCACTGTTTATGAATAAACTGTAATAATTTGTCAGTCCCTAACTTCTACATGGCTTTTCATTCCACCAGGGCTTGGATGATCATTTTATGACCCAATTTCCTGAGAGCTGAGCATCCTTTATGCTTTGTAGTTTCTCCTGGCTTCACCTTTCAGGAGCTGTGCACAGTGACTGCAGTATGGATGTGTGTATAATGGCTTGGCAGGTCTTCACAGTTGTGGAATTTACAATCAGCACTCTGTGTGTAATGCTTGGAACAGCTTTTTTTTTTTCTTATTTCTGGTGGATGATGAATTAGGCCATCTGTCTCCTATGTCTGCTGACCCTTCCCCCCACTCTCCTCTTCCCTGGTATGTTGGCAGTGTCCCACAGTCAGCCAAGGTCAAGGTCTGGAGCTTGGGGCTATGACTTTCACTGCTGAGACCACGAGGGCTCAGTCCTCCGGGTAGTTCTCCAGTATGTTACACACCCACAGGTCTGAGATGCCAAGCAAGGAGGAGGGATCCATGTACAGTAACACTAAGAATGCAGTAATAGTAACTTCCTTCAAGCATGTAGCTAATACTTGAAGGGGACTTTATTTAGGCCTAAAGTTAACAAGCGAGCTACTTTTTCAAAACGTGAATGAGACACTTCCTGATTTGCACCGAAAATGGCAGAAGACACTTGAAATGAAGCAGATCGAACATAGGCCTGAAAATGTAAAATGCAGAGGTACTTAGGCACCACTGAGGCAGATGACAGCTTTGACAAAACAGAAATAGAAAGCCGAGTAGGATTTGTCTTGGCTCATTCCATTTTGCTCCTTGCCTGAAATAAAAATATAGGATAGTGACATAAGTTTTGGCAGCTGAACAGATACGAAGGCTTACCCCTATAAACCAAGGTAGTATTAGTAACTGTAGAATTTTGATCCAAAGCTTTTCTGAGGTTAGTGGGAATTTTTCTACTGAGCTTATTAGCCTTTGGATTGTGTACATACAAAAGACTTTATGTAACAGCCTGCAGCGGTAAAGAACTGCGAGCACTTGGGGAATCTTTGGGAAGCTTTTCTGTAAACAGTGAGATCTTCCTCATGAGCGTCAGACTGGAAGCCTTATTTACTGCTGTTGGCAGACATCACAGGGATATATGAGCGTCTGTGCAGCTCCGCAGGGAAGGGACTCCTTTAGTACTGGCAGTGATGTTACAAAATGATGAGTCAAGTATAAAAAAATACAAGTGAGACTGTATGGAAATCATGGGGCTTCGTTTATTTTTAAATAGAAGGCAGTACGTTCTTTTTGTTTGATGCTTCCTTTTAAAGGTGTATGAAACCATACTTCAAAGCAGTTGTGTGTACCCAGGAAGACCAGGAGCTTCTTTTTAACTGAAACCTACAATTCCCATGCACCGATATGACTCCATCACACAGGGCTAAAAGCCGGCACAGAGTATCATGAGACTTGCATTAACATCTTTGGAAGAGGCGATACTGAGCCAGCAGAGGGAATGATGGAATGAGATTTCATGGAGTTGACCAGGGATGAGGAAGAAGGGAATGTTTCTACACATGGGAAGTAATCAAAACACGACATCTGACAATGGGACAAATGTAGGATGCCTGGAAAGAAGTAACTCTCCTGTCATCCTATATCAGGATTACCTCTGACAAGGAAAAATTATCAGTGGTGCTGTGCAAATTCTATGCACAATATTAGTTAGCCCAACAACTCCAAGGGGTTTGTTTGTTTGTTTTCCCCCTGCTTGGCTAATTTCAAGCACACCTCTGCAAACCTGTTTTGGCTGCAGGGTTTAGAGCCTTGTCCTGTGGGTCCAAGCAGTGATGTCTGGAGGCGAAGCAGCTGAAGAGTCTGATGCTGAAGGATTTTAACTGCAGATACAAATAGCTTCGCTCACCCCTTGAGAAGAGTCCAGCTTCTTTAAAAGATCAGAGCCCAGAGAGACTCAGCTGTGGTTGTTTACTGACAGATGAGGTTGCTGCACTGAGATGAGGCCCTGCCAATGCTGCACAAAAAGCTCGGTGTTGGAGCGGTTACAGGTAAGGGAGTCCCCGTGCTTACCCACCTCAGCACACAAAGCGGCTGCACTAATCTGGGTGCTGTGCTCCCCCTTCACACATGGTCCAGAGCATAAGTTCACAGGCACTTTCAAGGCCACATGCATAGATCTGCCGTGGCCTCGGTCCTTCCATCAGAGGCAGCACAGGCATAGCCTCATTTCTTCCTGTTGGAGTTCAGAATCGTAGAAACATTCACATTGCAAAAGATCTTTAAGGTCATTGAGTCGAACTGTAAACGTAACGCTGCTGAGACCACCACTAAACCTTGACCTTAAGCACTGCTCCGACACATCTTTTAAATTTAGCTTAAAAAACCTTTAAGCCTCTCTCTGTGTGACTTTACTGGGACTTCTTGGTATGGAGTGACTTAGAGGAAGAGAAAATGAATAGACTGCCTGTAAAGTCAGTGTGAGGAAAAGGGCACGTTGGTGGTGGGGCGACTAATAAAACATTTCATGCCACTGCTTTTCTGATGCTTTTATTAGTCTTGAAGTGTTAATGAGCCTTTGAGATTGGGCAACTTTTGATCAGTTCTCAGTGTATACCATAGCAGAAGTGATCTCAGTTTCAAGAACAGAGATGGGCTTATGAGTTGATACGAAAATCCAACATTCCCTTCATTGTTGTTAGAATAGTTCCTCTGTCTTAATAATCCCTCAAAGGCCGAAGCAGAAAATGGTTTGCTCCTTGTAGGGAAGAAACTTTTGGAACCATAAAATTCAGATTACTTTGAGACTTCTGTCTCTTTGACTTTACCAACTGGCAGAAAATTAGATGACATCAAAGAATCACTGGAAAGAGGCTTATTTAATCTTGAAATTTATTGGAAATTGTCACATGTGGTTGAAATGCTAACAGCTGCTTTCCTGTCACTGTACTGCAAAGAGAGTGGCATTATGCCTGGATAAGGGGTATAAAAAGCTGAAGCTGTGAACTGTGATAGAGATGTAAGTTGAACTTTCTGGGATACACAATCCATTAATTCTGTCCATACTGCATGTGTGAAGGGCTCAAAAGTGCAGGAGTCTGGGGGATTTGCTTTTAATAGTAGTACTTTTACAATGACTTAAATACTTTTACTTTGGAAATGTTCAGATGAGCAAAAAACAATCCTGTCCTAAAAACGTTGGAAAAATGCCTATTGTTCATGCTTGCTTTTTTTTTTTTTTTCTTAATAAGACTTTGACAATACCCTCTATTTAATTTGAGTTTTCTCTGTGCAAACTTAGGATTTAGGAAAAATACAAACTTTTTTTTGAGAACAGAAGTAGGAAAGACAATTCTTCAGGTACTCATTCAGAAATAAGACCTAACTGGAAGGTGGGTGAGAGATCACTGAAATGTACTTTCAAAGACCTTCATAACAGTGGGTTCACTCTGCTGCATGAGCTGATCCTTCAGCTTCTCTCATCTTTAAGTCAGACTGGTGTGTAAAGAGTGGCGATAAGTGGCTTTTGTAGAAATTGAAGGGTTTTATAGCAGTCAATTTTGAGTTAAGTTCTCAAGGATACTTAGCTGTAGTTTTCCAGATTAAGTCCATGCTGGTGTGAGAACCTGAATAACAATTTTTACTATATTCATCATATCAAATATGTATCCTTTTCAGATTTGATCTACTATCGGGATTGACCTCTGGAAAGATGTTATGGCAATATTTTAGCAGTTACTTAAATATTTTTAAGAAGGTAAATGAAATGCTTTCCACAGAATGAGGAATGGACACAAGGTGAAAGAGCACACAGTAAATGTGGAAGTGTCTAAATGCTCCACGAGAAGCTCCAACCTTCTGTAGTTTCTACACATTAATCTGGGTGATAGGTTTTTAGGGAAGGAATACCAAAGAGGGAAGGTAGTTGCAATAAAAGTATCAGCTGCAGGTAAACATGCTTGAGTTTTGCCAATAAAGTCTACTTCAGCCTGGTTTATTGGTCCTCTGCCACCTGTGATTTGAGTGCTTACCCCACCACTACTGAATGCCTTGAAAGGTTTTTGGAAAACAGACTGAGAAATTATGCCTCTAACGAAGCAACAAGATTCGATGCACAGTGTATTCCTGAAGGATTATCAGAGGCCTCGGGCATGTGGTGAGATACAAGGCTGTAGCCAAGTGCTTTCAACCCCTATTGGTGTAATAATCCATGCAAAATGTGCCTGCCTTACCCATCTAGTTGTAGACTTTGCAGACTAAGAGAGTAAGAAATCAAACCCCAAACTGCGTAGAGTGTATCAGTAACTAGTCTGAAAGGCTAAATTGTTTCCAAATCTTCATATGTGCTCTATGACCTAAAAGACCACCTCCTTAAAAAATACTTTTAAAGCCAAAAAAACTCAAGAGGGTTAAGAATTCTCTATACTAAGATGTTAACAGCATCCGTGGTCCATAAATCATGTTCATTGGTGGGATCCCTGTTGGAGTATACCTAAAATGGCTGATGGTTTGGGAACTTGAGTGTTCTGTTCGTTTTATCCTTCTTTCCACCAAAATTGACAGCACCAGGAACTGTGTCCTAATGAAAAAATCATACCATGGATGATTCAAAACAATTTTTAAGACTAGTCATTTATTGTTCATTTAAAGGAGTCCTGTTTATAGCAGCAAAAGGCCTGTCTTGTGGCCCTTAAGCTGGGATGGTGAGAGGAAAAGCTCACCTGCTGCCTAGCTGTCAGGAGAACTGTCTGGGAGGGCAAATATGGGCTGAGAACAGCCTGGGGGAAGACTTTCAGCTGGATGGTGTGTTTGTCATGAAGCTGTAGTCCTGCCTGAGCCTTGCCTTTGTGCATAGGATGCTGTTAGTATCACAGTTTCCACTGAAATTCCTCTGCAATATTCAGTGAAGATGCTGAAAAAACATCTTCCCCGAGTGTATTATGCAATCTATTATGTGGAATCAGAGCTGAACCAGCCTGTCCAGTGGGAATGCATTTGTTTTATGTTATCCTTCCAGCAGGGGTTTATCCATGTGTGCTGGAAATTACAGTATTAAATGCTCCAGTGTGGAAATTTTGTGTGAGGATTATCGGACTTAAGTTTTCTCAGCACATCGCAGCCCAGACCTTCTGCTGGCACAGGATTCCTCTGGTCCTTCCACTGCAAAGCTTTTGAAACATTAATGCCTGAAATTAGGAAATCTGAATTCTGCTGAGGAGCAACGGAAGAGAATGTTTCCTCTGTTTGGCTCCTGCATGCCAATTTAAAAATCTTTGCTTTTTTCTCACTCCCCTCAAGCAGTTTGTTTTAAGCTTCCCAGCTGAAACAGAGCTCTTCCATCTTAGTAGAATTGCTCAGTTTTCTTAAAAGGCCAGACATAAACCTTGGATACCAAGTAGTTATATTTCCATTGCTTTTTTTTTTGTTTGTTTGTTTTTTTCCCTTCTCCAGACTTATGCATGAAATACCTGTACACAGAAGACTGAGGTGTTTCAGAAAATGAGTATATTAGCACCGTCTCCTGAGCTTCTCAGCTACTGCCCCCTGGAAGCAGAGCTTCGGCTCCTGTTGTCACCTGTCTCCTGCTGGGTACAGCTCAGCTCATTCAAGGTCAGTCTTCCCCGTTCTCACAGTGCCAGTGTGTGGTTATGAGCGCTCTCACCTGATTCCTCGGGGCCAAATCCCCACTCCAGGGCCGAGACCTGCGCAGGGAGGGAGCGGCCCATGTCTGTTCTTAAAACAGATCCACCAGATGTTTAGTATCTGAGTGTAGGCTGATTATTTAGTCAATATTATATTTCTTTGGGTTTTACAGAGCAGTGCGGTTGTGCTGTATTTTTAATTCCGTGGTCATTTCAATGAGTGCACCCAGCGCTGCAGTGGTAGAAGGCAGTTGGTTTTGAATGCATGTGATGTATCATTGCCACGTGCCTGATGCCCTGCTACTGGCCTGATCCTGTGAGGTGTTCATCACAGTCCAAAAATAAAACTTGCTCACAATGTGATGTATGGAATAGTCTTACAGGGGAAGGGAAGAGAGCGCTTTATTGCTTGTATCACTTGACATTGGGGCTGCATCAAACCTGGAAAATATTACGCCATAGTAATAGGCTTTCAGATCACCACTGGGTTTGCCAGCAGCGATTACAAAGCTTTATAATCCATTATAAAGCTTTTTTTTTCATCCTTCCATTAGCTTTTGTTTGGAGAACTTATTTCTTCTAATGAGTGTCAGGTAGTCCTGAAGGGTAAAGGGATCATTTCCAAAAAACAATTGCTCAAGGTTGTGTCTGATTTTCATGGTCTCTGAAAAGGTCATATTAATAAACAAATTACTGTTATAAACACATGAAATACCACCACTTGGCTACAGAGACCTAGCATTTTACTGTGATCAGTTTGAGCTATAGCTGTGTCTCTTCAGCCTTCCTCTGCTGAGGCTGCAATGCTCACGCAATAAAACAATTGGTCACACCTCATTATTGAGGTTATTTGCAATAGTGTACAAAGGACAGAGTAACAGATGTTTTGACTAATCAATTGTTATAGATTTAATTAAGTTGATGCCTGCACATCTTTCCAGTGTGCTTTTTTTTAACTAAAGCTGAGGAAAGGATCTCAACTACAAACTCAGTCAAGCCTCTGTGAGGCTCAGGCTTCCACTTAGAACATAAATATTGCTTGCGTGTAATTATAATATTCTATTTTTGCCACTTACACTGAAGTTTTGTCCCTCTGAACTTCACTCTTGGAAAGTTACATTTGGACTTAGATGTATGACACTTGTTTGGAGTGACACACACAAATCCCCATACACCAGAATGAAAATTCAGCCCTAATCATCAAAGGGAAGTGAGGACTAAATGAATGTGTGTCATGCGTATCTAATTTCTCCACTGATCATCCAGAGAAAATAAATCACAGCGGATGTCCTTCTATTTCTTCTTTGTTTAAATAGCCAGAAGGAGCTCTATGTTAAAGTCACCCTGGGTTTCCTTAGGGAATACTAAAATAAATTAATATTGGTTGATTAAATGTTTTGACCCCGATTAAAGCCACTGGAAAATGATAGGCCTAGTTTGTCATGGCAGCACTCCGGCTTTTTTGTGTGTGTACTGCTGGAATCAGGATAAAACTGGAGGAGCACATCTCAACTAAACTAATACTCAATTTCATCCATTTTTAATGAATCCTTTTTCTGGGACTGTACTCCTTGAGATAGATTTCTTGTGCATCAGTCTCTCAGCGATGTCTAGTGGCCAGCTGTGCTAGGATCTCTTGTCATCTTCCCATTACGCACCAGAAAAGACAGCAAAAGTGATCCAGAGGAATAGATGAAAATTGGAGAAGGCATCACAGACAGGCCTGGCTTGATTAAGGGGAAAATTTAAAATGGCACAAGTTGGAGATAGGTATCCAAGTCACATTGGTATTCCATGAGAATAGGATAGCTTGGAGTCCCTCATCTCTCTGAAATGTTCCCTTACACTCTAAGGCAATTTAATTTGGAAAGAATTGTTGGAAGAAATCTGATAGGTGTATAGAATGAGCAGTATAATAAGCATGCTGTCACAGCAAGGGCAGTACCCCGAGACTCAGAACCTGCTCAAAAGTTAATTGCAATCAATTGGAAAGACTTCTGTTGACTTAAGAAAGCTCTGGATGAGCCCTTGGGAGAGCTACTTTCAATACCCAGGTTTACCACAGATTTCTTGAATGGCTCAGGGCAAGTTGCTCAAGGCCGTATCCAGAACGGGGGCCAGGCACTGCAATGGGATTGTGAAAGGCTCTCCACACAGCATCAGGCTTTAGGGCTCTGCAGAAGTAGGTTACGAGCTACGAGTAGAAAACAAATAGTAACTTCTATTTATCCTGTGGCGCTTACAGTTGTAGGATGCTGTCAAGACAATTTAAGAACATTTTGAAAAGGAGGATTAGGCACTTGTGATTATAAAAACAGCATCTGTAGTCAGATTCGCTTGGATAAAATGTCAATGGCCACAAATCCTCATGTTTCAGAGCATAAACTCACCACCAGCTGGAATAATGAAGCAGATACCTCAGCGGAACGATCTGTCACTGTTAAGCAATTTATGGCATTGTTTACTACATGCTGTCATCTGGCCATACCTTTATGTGGGTGCTCTCCTGGAAAGGGGATCTGTTCTCATTGCCTGGGGAATGGCAGAGCTGTCTGTAACTTGTGTAACTGGTGCCATTACCTTGAGGTGATGGAGGCTCCTGGTGAGCGCTGCACCCTCAGACCCTCTAGGGTGGGTTCTTCTGGCTGCCCTAATCTCTCATAAACTCTAACAGTGGCTTTAGCGCTGTGAAGAACCTGTATGTGTTCCCTTAACCAGCACCAGCAGCTGTGGTGTGGGAAGCCAGGATGAGTTTTAGCAGCTCTCAGCTCAACACACTCAGCACAGGATCACCATCAGCTCGGTTACAGATGGCTCAGACACGTCTTATGTGAAGAAAGCAGGAAATCTTCTCCTTCAGATGACTCAGTAAAAAACTTTTTTACATACCACTAATAAGGCAAAAGAATTACTAGGAAAAAAAATGGAATTTAAAAGTATGCAACACTGCAATTTTTTTCCAAGCTTTTAGTCACAGAAGACAGTGGGAAGTCAGCAGTTTCTGAAAATTTCTGTATCTTTATAGAGGACTTTGTTGCTAGATGAAACATTTTTCCGGGCTGCCTGAAACTACCTAGTGAGGCTGGTGCCAGCTTACTTTAACGTATCTAACATCTGTTGTCTTCCAGGCTGTGATAATGGCTGCAAGCCCTACATATTTAAGTTAATCAAAGTTCAATCCAAAGTTAATTAGGGCTTTTGGCTTTTCCTGCCTACACAACGAACAGAGCAGAAGAGATTTATTGGAAAATACGGTTGGGGAGGAGGAGATAAATGTGTGCTATCAGACTGCAGTGTTTAATAGGCAGTTTGAGCTTCATGATCTGTTCCAGTGAAGCAGGATTTCTAGGGAGCTCACTGCTTAACTCTGGCACGCCTCTGGTGATGACTCTGCTGAACCTCAGGTATCTGGGCCAGGAAAAAGACTGTGATTGTGTCTCCTTACCTCATCCCCAGCTCCCTGGGATACAAGATGCCTGCAGCTTTGTGTGCTGCAGCCGGTGGGAGATGAGGAACCTTAGTTCCTGCTGCCTACAAAACCCATCTACTTTTTGCACCTAGAGCCTTGTAGGAAGGGCATGTGGCAGATGATGCTGAGGCAGATCGGGTGCATGATATAAGCCATACTGAGCAACTCCTGCCACTCATTTGTACTGAAGAGGGCTGCGTGCTTGGTTCCAAACTGAAAAACAGGTTTTTCCCCTATTGCTTCTCTTACTCCATCATATGCCCTGGAAAAGTGAATAAAAGAAGAGCAGTTGTATCTCCTTCCTTTTCATCCTCTTCTCCACGGTGTGGAGCTGACAAATCTCTTGAAGAAAAGTTCAGAAAGTTGTCTTTCAAAGCGTGAACCAATTAATATATTGTCCTGTAACTGTGTCCTAGGAAAGGAGAGATGTTTTAGCTGGAAACCTTGATAAAGGTCAGCTGGATGCAAATACCGCAGCCAAAGCACTGCTACTGGTCATTGACCAAACCCCATTTTGTTTCAGCTTGATCCAAAGAACAACTTTAATGAGACTATTTTGAGAACTGAAGGAAGCTGTTTTACCCTTAGATATTTATTACAAAACAAAGAGAAAGAAGAATAACTTCTGATTTGGTGGAAGCTTCACCTGAAGTCAGACTTCGGGAGATGTGAGGTACATGTGAATTGAACTCCTCCTGCTTTGCCTTTTATGTGTTTATATTAGCTAAAATAGCTTCAATACATTAAAAAAAAAAGAGACCAATCCTAGAAGAAACCTAGCAGACTGGTAATTAAGGTGTCTTTGAAGAGATGGGAATCTGCAGTTCAAATTAATGCTCTGAAAGGGCAGAGGACTTTGAACTTCCCTGACTTTCTCTTTACTAAGAACCTATTTTTAGCTACAGTTTTAACAAACTTGAACTATTCAGGTTTATATCTTTCCTTCAGGGTCTGTGTTACCTTCCCTCTGTCTGTCCTTATCACTGGGCTTTTATTTCTATCACAGGGGTCCTGGGAAATCTTGACCTCACTTGTAATGTCTGTGATGCTGCTTGAAGTTTTAGTGTCTCTTTTGAAACTGAGAGGGGTAAGGCCACAACTGTGACTGTGAGGAAAAATGAAAAATATCATTCTTTGAGGAGTGTTCTCTTTCTCATAGGCTGAGTTCGACAGGAGCTGATTGATAAGTTTGCCTGAGGCTGCATTTTTTTGGCAATTGATCTGCCTACTGGAAAAAAATGTGAAACGTCTCTACAAATAAAACCAAAATAAAACAAGTGGAAAAAGGGGGAAAAAAGAAGAGTAGTAATGGGACAATTTTAAACGTTGCTTTTTCTTTTTTTATAGCTTTTCATCCTGCAGGTGCTCAATTAAAGAGAAAATGAAAGGTCTGTCTATTGTAACTACAACCTAGTGAATTTCCTTGTAAACTACTCAAGGGAGCTCTCAGTGCCTGAAATGATTGTGTGTTGTTTCCTTCAAGGAGACTACTGTTTTATAACTGAGCATTTCTGGAAATCAGAATTTCATACGTGATTTCAGGTAAGGACTTTCCTGGACCAAAGGGTGTGTTTGTTTTTTTCCTTGAATCCTGAGATGAACTAATCCAATGGCTTTGCTTTGCTCTGTTTGTGGACTGTATGGTACTTCTTGCATTCCAGACCGTGTGTGCGTAATGTTTGGGAGATTAGTAATGATGTGTGATCACAACCAAGGGCAGCCCGAGTAAAAGTTTTGTGGTCTGTGACTGATGGGTGGGGGTTTATGCCACTTATTTCCCTCTGGGATTACTGGCTACATTCCCATCACACATCTATTTTTTAACAGTGGAGGGGGAAAGAAGCTGGGTTTATGAGTGGATTAAAGCATCTGACTCTGTTCACCTGGGATTCTTTTTAAGCACAGAGTATCCTGACAAGACAGTATTTATTTTATATTTTGTATGTGGAGACATGGCTTCTTCAGGGCTCTTGCTTAAACAGATACTGAATATTAGCTAAAATATTTAATAATTTGGATTTAGTGTCAGCTAAACTAAGCTTTTCTTAGGCTCTGGTTCAGGGCTTCCTGGATGGAACTGAATTTAAGACATATTCCAGGTGGGAAAATTTGCTGTCTGCAATGGTTTCTGTATCTTGGAGAGGGATGCATTTATTAGAGATAGTCCGTGACTTACCTTCTCACTAGGTGTATATACAAGTATTTAAAATGTTTGTGTGATCTCTGCTTCAGTCTCTTTCCCTAATAAAATGGCCTTTTCTTCTTCCCTACTTTGACTGTACCTTTTCATCACCTCAAGACCCTCTTTTAGGTATGTGGTCTTGCTCTTTAGTAACATATACAGTTGGCCATCTTAAATCTCCTGAACTGTGGACTAGTAAGGGCTGTGAAGAATTGCTGTAGCCTGCAAACCACACAAATTATATCAACTTTTGTATTTTTCCTTTCCAAGGGATTTTGTGCATTTCATTGCCACCCCAGAGTCTGCTTGCTCCTGTAATGATGCAAAATGTGACACCTAGAAGTGATCTAATCCCTCCTTCTGCCCCAAAGGTGGATCATGTTTAAATCATTCCTGACAGATGTTTTGTGCAAGCTATTTTTAAAACTGTTAGTGTCAGAGCTTTCAAAATTTGGCATACTCTCTCACTTGCCATGAGGAAGTTTAATTTGAACTTCTGTTGCTGTAATTTAAGTTTCCTTTTTTCCATCTTCTCCACCCTGGGCATCAAAACCCAATTTATTCCACTCCTTTCAAGGCTGAAAAATACCCTTTCCATCATCCTGTCTTTGTGGCTCTCTTGTTGTAGTCTTTTGATTAATCCTATCATTTCTTCTGACTTGCTCAATCCACCTCCTACTTAAAGTGCAACTGCCAGACTGGGTGTAGTGTTCTTGCTGAGACCTTCTCGCCACCAGGAAAAAGAAGGGAATTGATGTCAGACAAATCTCCTATTTGTACAGCTCAGGTTGATGGATGCCTTCTTTGCAACAGCACGGTATTGTTGACTCATGTTCAGCTCTGATCCTCTGTAACACTGCCCAAGCCCTATTCAGAACAACTGTTATCCATCCAGTCATTTCCCATCTCTCACTTTCCCAGATGATATTTTCCCTTCCCAAGTACAGGACTTAGCACCTGTCCTTGCTCAGCTGAATCCTGTGGTTTTTCAGACTGTTTCTCTGATCTCTCCAAATCATTCAAAAAACTCTTTCTCTGCTCCATTTGCCTTCAGCACCTTCCCCAACATGCAGATTTCAAGTATGTGATCTGTTCTGTTACCCAGACTGACGAATAACAATATAGGAAAAAGACTTACAGATTCCCAAAATAACACATCTTTCCAGTTCAACAGCAAACTATCCACACCAGCTGCGAGTGAAGTCTTCCAAAAAGCTGGGCATCCGTCTTCTCGTAGTGTCATCTACATTGTGTCACTAGTTTTCTTTCAAGAATATTTTCTGAGACAGTGAAGCTTTTGCTGTGTTACCTGTGACCATGAGCTGTTGCTCTTCAATTTGTGTTTCTGTTTATCCAAATATTTGTCCTTGCTGTTCCTTTTCTATGCCCTTTCTCACGAGATGTTGATAAAGAAAGAGGTTAACTTGGTGCTAAAGTGGGAAAGGACAAGCCCTCCAAAGTTCAAGTCAAAGCTGTTTGGTTTTTTTTTTAATTATTCTCATTATTTTCCTATTCTACATGCCATATGTTTCATTAAGCTGATCTGCTGCCACAGATAATAATGTTTACATTTTTCCTCCATGGTTACAATAGTGGGTTTTTTTTCCCCTCCATAGTTGCCTGTCTCTCAAAACTGCCTTGTCATTTCTCAATCCCTGTGATGATTACTTACCAAACCTGTTTCTACAATCCAATGGAGATTCTTCAGATTCCCAGTAGGAATATGATTTTAAAAGCCCTTTTAGCTTTTCTACAGGGGAAGGACATGTTGCAAGGTTCAGTGAAACAAGCAAAAACTGTAGATTCTGAACCAAAAGGCTAATTTTAGATGACCTCAACAGGTGAGCAGGTCATTTCAGGTAACTCCAGAGACCTTTGCTTCTCTGCATTAAATATCAATGCGAATTTGTTGACTCTCACTATGAATATATAGGTCGCAGGACCTGAGTTAGATTCCAGGTCAGCAAGATCATGTTTTCCACTGGAAGCCTTCCAGGTGATGGTAAACATCATCAAATAATTTCAGGCTCCCCAGGAATGTTGATGAAAGCATACCTCAGACTTCAGGGACATATAGTCTCGCCTCACTTATTCACATGCCATGTGAGTTGTTTCAAATCTGTGTCGTGTCTACGCAGTAAACGGTGCGTGGATTTAGCACATTTTTGCGAGACACCTTCTCTTTCAGCTGTAGAGCTGACCTCGCTGCAGTGGGCGGCCTCTCGTTAGCGCCCGCGGGTCACAACGTCAATGGATTCCCCACTCTTCGTGTTCACCCAAGGTCCACGGCTCCCTCAAGAAGGTTGTATCAATGTAATGGCTCAGCGCCACTGTCTGGCATGCAGAACATTCCTGGTTTGTCTCCGGAGATCCGCAATACAAGTGCTGACATGTCACACCACAGCTGTGCCATTTGTCAGCAGACAAGGGGGAATGAGCTCTCTCCGGGGCCCGTGGGGAGGCAGTGCAGCCCTGGCCTTCGCGCCGCGCCAGCTCCCCACCTTCCCGGAGTCACGGCACCTAAGGCAGGACACGCCAGCACACGGGTCTCAGACAAGTGGCCTGTCAAAAACTCTGTCCTGCAGAACATCTTTTGCAAGTGAGAGGTCCCAGGAATAGATCTGTTTGCTCATAGACCAGGTCGGTATGTGTCTGTCACTTTAGTCCGGTCCAGCCTTCCTTCCTCACAGGGATAGGTCTCTCACCCCTGGCTACCTACAGCGATATATATATTATTTTCCCATCGCCCATGACACGCTGGGCTCCAAGGAACACCAAAGCAGAACGTAGCTATGATAACTCCACGGTCACCAGATGTTTCCAGTATGTGGATCTGAGAAAATTTTCATCAGAAAAAGAATAATACAATAAATCTGATTTTGTGTTGGAAACTGCATACCAAACACAAAACCCACATGGAGCATACTTCATAAGGAAATACAAGATTTTTTTGACAGCTGGCAACTCTTCTTTCTTGTTATAAACCCCAGATGCTTTAAATGCTCAGCTTAGTCCCTGCTTGTGCTCAGCATCAGCGGCAACGTACCAGAACTATCAAGTGTGTCTCAAAGTGAAGAGGGGTTTGGTTTGAGTACTCAAATAACTTGCAGCAAAATTTGTGGAGGATTTTTTATGATTAATTTAATATTTTGCTTGGTTAATAAGGGCCCAGCTCCACAAGATGATAAAATTGCCATGGTCAGACATCAGTTATAGGCACATAAGATGTGCAGTGTTTGGTACTGAACTACTTAAGCATACTTTTAGAAATCAGTTGTCTTCACATAAAGTTTAAAAATGCCCTTCTTTGCATTCTAAATTATGTTCAGTTTGTCTTTGAGCATCAGTAGTGTTCATCCTGCAGTTTTGCAAAAATCAGTGTTTTTCCATGGGGAAATAAACCATTAATGTTTAGACTTTGCCTCCAACTATGTGTATCTCCATAGAACTTGCATACACGTAGAGAAGAATTAGTATTTAAAGGCTTGAAAGTTAAGCTTTTTAAGGGCTGGGTATTATTGCAAATCTAATATGCTTAAAAATTATAAATGACTGGAGTAATATCTGTACTAAATATATTATTTATGACTATATTCACTAATAGTAAAGGAGTACTAGTTTGTACTACAACTTTGAGATTGAGAGGGAAAAGTCCCCAGTATAAGTATGCATGCGTTAGAAAGTGGTGAAGTAAATAAATAAGCAATTATTGTAAATTCTTTTGCGTTCTTGGGGTTATGAAAGATGAGAACCAGAAGTGAGGATGACTGGAAACAGACCACTTGTGCCCCGATATGAATTGAAGTATGTAGTAGTGAAGGCATGGAAAGATAAGTTGGGGTTATTACCATGCATGTTTTGGTTATCTAAAGAACTGAAAGTATCATCAAAGATTTTTTTTTTTAAAGCATAGTTGTTCCTTGCAGTAATTTAACATTCTTTATTTTTTCTGGGCCCATTATGCTTTCTTTGCTTCCTTTTTGCTTTTCTCTAACCAGTTGGCTAATGTAGTTAAAATGGTAAACATTTGGCATTTCTGAAGCTAGAAAGGAGCATGACACAAGCCATTAATGACATAAGCCAGTATTTTGGGATCAAACTCTGTGTGTAAACATCCTAGGTATGATCAGTTGCACATTCCAATCTTTTCTAAATTTACAATATGTGAATTGAGGATTACACTGTCACCAGCTCGAGGTGCTGAGGGGGTGTACAGCTTCTCACAATAAATGCAAAAGGACAGCATTCATTGATTCCACATTGTTCTGCATCAGGAGTAAAATTATGCAGCGTTTGCCTTTCATTAGCTGGATGCCCTGGCATGTTTGAGAGTCTCACCTATCCATGGTCTGAAAGTCTGCATGGTTGAAAGTCTGCTAACCCGAGGTTATCCTTTTGCATCTGGATCTGCTTGAGTCTTGAGGGCACACGATCTTCGCTGCAGTGGTCAGGCCAGCTCCTGAGTTTTGTCTTTCTCCTTTCTCAGATGTGGGCCAAGACTCTCTTTCTCAGTGCATTGTTCATAAGCTTCATTTTATGATTGTGAATATTCTGCTTCCAACCTACTGCATTTAGTCAAATTCCTCATATGATGTCATTTTCCAATAATCACATCAGCTCTGTAGCCAGGTACTTTTAAAGATCTCCCCTGTATCTTCCTTTCACACCTTTAGGAAACTGTCAGGTGCTTTCAGACAATTTTTTTTTCCTTGCTTATAAAACCACCTGTGGCCCCGAGCTACATTTTACCTGGTTCTTTTTAAATGTACCCCAAGTATTCTTAACATCACCATTCCACTGGCTTGCAGTTACGGGCAGCGGAGCCCACGCAGGGGCAGGAAAAAGCAAAGCGAGAGTAACTGCAAAAGAACCTACCAGTTGTGGCCATCCGTTTCCATTCACACCCAGTGAAAAGAAAATCCCTCAAATGGAAGAGGTGAAAAGCGGTGCTGACTCAAATACTTACTTCTCAGGAGAAGCTGATAGCAAAAGCTCATAGAAGTGAATAGGGACTTACCCAGAAGGCAGATTTCATACACCCAGGCACTGGGAATTTCTGCTTCAGCTTCTCTATCCAAACAACGATCAGAGAGAACAAGCAGCAAGCAAGCACAGCAAGCTCCAGAAACAGGGCTCAGCCTAACCTGGGAAAAGCTAATGTGTTAATAATAAACATAATCTGCCAGGTCTGATGTACCTTTCATCCATTTCCTGGAATTTGTAGGTATTTTTCTTCATTAGTTTTGGAAGTCGAGTAAGCGAGTGCTTTCCTGCCTCCCTCCACATCGAGTTAAGGAGTATGATGTTCCCATTCTTCCTAGATGAAGTCTTTTATTCCTGCAACTGGATACTTAGGTTACTTCAATCCTATTTAAGAGCTGACATCTTACTCCTTGTGAAATAATTTTTGTGTTTTAATGACTGTTTTTTTGCCACTTGCAGAACCATCACAACACTATCTAGATCATGCTTTACAAACAGGAATTAAAATTCCTGGGCGCTGTGGTAATAGTGAAAAGACAGAGTTTATTTTCCATTATTTCTGGGTGCCTTACCCAGTTTGGGAATAAGCCACGCTACACAGGCAGTGGTACCTAAGCAGGTTCTGTGCTTTGCAGTGTAACTGAGCAGGACATTTACACGAGGGCAAACGCTGCTGAACCGGCCAACCTTGGCCCAGCAGCGCTTGTATTACTTAGGTTTTCTGTCCTTCAGGTTGTTTTTTTTTTAACCCCTGTTTCCCATGATAATGGAGGGTTGATTATATATTAATTTCACAGAGGATTATGTTTAGGCTGTTGAATTCACAAAAGATTAAATTTCAGGTTACAGAGAGGCAGGTTCAGGCACGAACAGAAGAGGGGTCTTAGTCGGACTAACAGGCATATTGACTTGATATAATCTTTTATTCTTAGATGTGTTCCTACTGTGTAACTCTATGGTTAATCAAGCTCTTAAAGCACTGAAGTTATAGCTATTTTTATCAATTAACACTGAACTATTTGGGGACAAAGTATCCTGTGTGTGTCTGGCTCTGTCACTTTTCTTCTTTATGGTCTCTTTTCTGTTTTCTTGGGTTCTGCCCGTGCTGGTTTTGTTAATCTACCCTTCTAAAAATTAAATATTCTGGCTGTGAGTTCATGCGTACCAGAGAGCTGCTTCTGATTTATAGTCATGCAAGTTAGAGCAGCAGTTAGATCAGGATTTCAGTTTTAGCATACCGACTCCTACAACTGGAAAACCAAAAAAGGCATTGTAAAACTTGAGAGTTGTTTTTAATCATATTTGGAGACGCACTAAGCATATAAATCTCAGCTGAAATTATTACCTTGGAGTGGTTTTGCATGAGTGCCCATTAACACTCATGGCATAGATACTTTGAAAAAATCATCAGTTTTAATCTAAAATCATTGATATTTAATAAATTGGACATCAGGAACAGGAAGGTGAGCGTTTTGCCAAGTTCATTACCAAAATCACCATTAGCTCACAGTCACACTAACGCAGACTGTGACTCCAGCCAAGGGAAGAGAACCTTTGTGTACGATTTCTGCATGTGTAGCTGTGTTCCATACTAGGGGCACAGGAACCTGTAGAGCTGCTTGCACTTGTTCAGTCCTACTGCAAAATCCAGACTCTAAAACCATCTTGTTTGGCCCAGCTACTGTTCTTCCTCCCTTATGGCAGGGCTCCAGAAATACTGTAAGGCTTGGCCAGAAAGCTGTTTATGTTGATTTCTTGAATAAGAGAGTCCATGAGTCTTAGTCAGCCTGTGCTTGTTCACAAGCAGGAATACAGCCCCCCTTTCATTTCCATGTAGGACAGCCAGTGAAATAACTCAGCACCCAAGTGAGCCTTGTGCTGGTGTGTTCTGGTAAGGTAGGGACCATCTGGGGGCAATGAGGCAGTGCTCCTGCCACACCAGACCCTGCCAAACCAAACACTGTGTTGTGGCAGAAAAAGAGAAAAAAAACCCCTTGATATGAATATATATGATATATATATAGGATATATATGAGAAAAATGGATATGGGGATCAGGGCTGTCTGTGGCTTTAAAGACAGCAAACGGAGAAAACCTTTGCAGAGATTTAAGACCCCATGCTGAGCCTGAATGCCGAGTTGTACACTGTATGTATTAAATGCAGAAATAGTAGTGCCTAGTCAAACACACTTGATCCATTTTTACAAGTGATGTGATATAACTGTCTGTGCGAAGTAACACGTTCTTGTGACGATCCACCTCCTAATCCAGGGCCATGCATTAGTGTCATAGCTGTGCTCCTGCTGCCCTCTGAGTCACCATCTTTCACTTCCTCAAATAATTACAGGCAGCAGAAAGTGACTGTCCCTTGGCCCCTCAAGGGCTTTCCCTGCTGCTGTAACCAGAAAGAAATTCACACGAAGCCCCTTTTCCTGTAGATGATCAGCAGATGCCTGAGATTTACTTTAAATCTCAGGCAGAGATAGCAGGGTGTGTTTCCATGGGTTGCCTCACCCGTCTGCCAGGTCTTGCCTTGCCTTTGCTGGAAGATCAGCCATCTATTAGCCACACAGCACTGGCCACCCTTTGGCCCTCGCTGAACCCAAAACAAAATAGTATTGCAAAATTTTCTTCCCTGGGGGAAAGGATGTAAAGCTCTGCTGTTTGCATTTCTCAGAATATAGCGCGTGTAAGGCGGTGTGTCTAAACGACTTGCCATTCACTTTTAGAAGGTGCATTTGATATTGTGTTACTACTAAGTGACTGTGCAACTGAAATCCAGCCTGATTCTCCGCTGCCCTGCACCTGGTTAGTGCTCTCCATCTGCAAAGTACAAAGTACGTGATAAATGTAAATAACTTAAAATTTTCCAGTCACTGGTAGTAGTATTTTGTACCCGTTTACAAGGCTACATACTTGTAAATGACTACACCAGGTGCAGAGGGGAGGGGAACCTAACCCCCTCCAAAATGAATCTTTCCCCTGAGTTAGGATTAATTTTTCAAAGAAGCCAGGATCTTTCTGCTTTCCTTGGTGCGTGTGTGTTGGGGGAAGGGTGCAGGCGTGCAGAGGCAGCGCAGGAGCGAGTATTGAACTGGGCTGTGATTCGGCCCTCTCTAATAGAGCACGTTATGAAAGAAGCAAGAAGACCTGGAAGGAACGTGATCAGTGTTACTTAATCGGTATGAAAGGCACAAATTCTGCTCTGTCAATCATCTGAACTACCCTCCCAAAATATGTGCAGGTAAAACCTTTTTGTCACAGTGTACCATCGTGTGGCAATGCCAGTCCTTAATCTTGTGTTCCTACAGCAGTGGGTAAAGCCTTGTAGCATAGGTCTTCATCCTGCTGATGCATGTGTTTGGAAGGGGGGAGCCCAAGGTGGACATATTTTATTAAAAGCAGGTGCTTTGGTTGGGCCCAGACTGGGGATTTGCTTGAAGGATGAATGTTTGTTGAGGAGCTCTATATTGTTGGCTGGGGCATACCCTCCTCTCCCGTTTTGCATCAGCTGACAGAGCCTACATCTGATAAATGACTAATAACATTTCTGCAGAGGTGTTACTGGAGCGGGATTAAAATAATATGCACTTTTGTCCCCCTGCCCTTGGGAAGGGGAAGGATCTGATGTTGGTAAACCGCTGCCGGAGGGTAAATCAGGCCGGTGCTGCTCTCTCTTTGCCGTACCGCCAGGGCAGCCCCTGTCCCCAGGGCAGCGGCCAGGAACTCCCCCCGACGGGACACGGGGCGAAACAGCTTGTGTGGGCGACCGGACCCGGGCCGCACCGGGGCGGGGGTGCTCCCGCCGGGCAGGTGCCGGCGGAGGGAGGGAGCGGGACCGGCGCCCAGGTGGGGACGGGGCGGGGGGACGGGGCGGGCAAGCCGNGAGCGATGCCCGCAACGGGGCGCCCAGCCGGGGCACCGGCCGAGGGATGCCGCCGCCGCCCAGCCTGCCCCAGCTCCTCCACAAGTAAGAGCTGCCCCGCGTTCCGGCCGGGCCGGGAGGGTGGGCGGGCAGGCGCGGGTCGCTCTTCCTCCTCGGGCGGCGGTGCCCCCCTTTTCCCTCCCCCGCCGCCAGACTGACAGCCGGGCGGGCGGAGGGTCGGCCCGGCACCGGCCGAGCGGTGCCCGGCGGGGCGCGTATCCCCCTAAAGACCGGCAGCGGTTCCGCTCCCCGATTTTCTGCCCGAAAACCCGCTGGTGTCGGTTTTCCAAGGGCTCGCCCCGGCACCGCGTCCCCTTCTCGGGGAGGGTGTCCCCGCCGTCCGGGAGCTCGGTCGGGAAAGTTTTCTTCGCTTTTCCGTGCCCTGCAGCCGCTCCTCTGCCGGCGGTCTCCGGCGTCTCCCCGTCAGGCCTGGGGCAAGGGGGCTCCTCTGCTGCTCTTGTGCCAGAAGCGACAGCATCTCTGTAAAACTGTCCCAGAAAATGTAACCTGTGCATGCGTAGGAAGCCTTGTTGATGAGGGCAGCGATGCTAACGGCATTTTGTTGTTTCGTTTTCCATCCGGAAAGAGAGGGGGAAAAGTACTTTTGCTACACACGTGCAGTGGTGGGTATGAGCCGTATTTTTTTTGGCTAAATGAGAATGGTAAATGTGAATAATTTCTGGCTAAAAAGACAAACCGAATGCTCTGTAGTTAGTACGTGAGGCACGAGTAACACATAAACTGATCTGTGCTGATTTAAGATGGTTGCAT
This sequence comes from Nycticryphes semicollaris, assembly GCA_013400055.1. NCBI lineage: Eukaryota > Metazoa > Chordata > Aves > Charadriiformes > Rostratulidae > Nycticryphes > Nycticryphes semicollaris. The sequence continues at coordinate 2,049,714 of VXBJ01005960.1, forward strand.
GTGCTGTATCCGATTTTTCCAAAGTCGTTAAAAGAGATAGAGGCTTTTAACAGAGAAGTAAATCGACTAACGAGTGCCTGGGTATGGAGCCATTAGAATACCCTTCTATGACTTTAAGATCTGCGGGCTTGAGTTGACGAGCAGGACGCCGCGCAAGCGGCATAGGTTGAGAAACGCGTTTGAGATTATGTCCCAGGCCACCGACTGGACTGAGCCTGTGGTCGGCCGTCAAGCAAAGCGCCAGTGTGACAAAGCAGTGTCGAGCTGGGGCCGCCTCGCAGCTGGGCTTGGGCTGCTTCCCTGCAACAACCCCTGCCCGAAAGGCTCAGTCGTTGCCTTTCTCCGTTTGCCAACAAAACCCAAGGAGGAAAAGCTCTCGGTTCCCTCACTTGTATTTGCAAAACGCATAGTACACGTATATAAACACGTGCCTGCTTGTATGCTGTAGTGTTACAGCAAACTGACAGAGCAGGAAGGCTGTGTTAGGGTGGGAATTGTGTTATATACATATGTATGAAACTGGGTTTTTAAAGTTGCTGTGGAGTGGGGCCCATACCTTTGTTGATGCTCGGTTTTCTTTTGGTCGGTTTGCTTTTCAACCACGTTTTGTAACTTTAATCCTGGAGACGTTAGCGGTTTCTTGTTATCTACGTTTTTATTCTTAATTGGAAATAGGGAGTTGGGAGTTTGCATCGAAACTGAAGCGTTAATGGTCGTTTTCCTAAGGGCAGCTGGGCAGCTGCAGTGCCACGTAGGAATGACTGTGCAGCCAGGAGGTAATTTATATTTAAAATCAGTCTTAAGTGTTAAACTGTGGTGTCTAGAGATGGCCCTTCTTTTTGCATGTTTATCAAGACTACGTGGATGCATAATTACTAGTCAGAGAGCTGAAGCTGTCGAGACTGCCTTCGTGACTGTATTTCTAACGTGGCGCATGTTGTGTTACAAAGGCATCGCGCTTTTGCCGGCCGTGCCTGCGGGCAAGTTAGAGGTAGGAAAACTTGAAATGGTTTCCTTTCGAGCCTATCTTTAATGGAAAGATTTGAGAGGGGTGCCATGTTCTGACCAATCTTTGTCATGGCAGCGTGACATGGAATGGCAAGTGTCGAACGTGGCCATCTAAGGTCCTGACACTCGATCGTATGGTTTTGTAACCCTGCGGCATAATTTGTTGCGTGCCTCTGTGTTTACCTGATAATTAATTGATCTCCACCCTGTGTTTAATTGGAAACGCCAGTGTATTGTGTTTTGCTTTACTTGGTGTTTTATAAACTGATTTGGAAAATGGAAATTCGGTGACTGTTAGGAAGTGAGATGTTAGGGCTTGTCTTAAATTGCTCTTCTTAATTTGCTTCTAATAAGCTAGACCGGCTATTGCGACTGGCAGAATAGGATGGAAAGGAAAGCAGTGATTCTTCTACAAAATGAAGTCACGGTTTCATTACTAGGAAAGAAAACATTGACCTCTTTTCCTGAGCATTTTGATTTTCTTGACTTTTTTTTTTTTTTTTTAACAACTGCCATCTTACTGCTTTGTGAGCTGCAGTAAACAAATCTGCAGTCACAGAATTCTAATTCAGAGCAGTGTAGGTCAGAATATTGCATGGTATTTAACTGGATCTCCCTGTTCCAACACTTTTATTTTTCCTTATAGCATTTAAACTTAAAAAGCTCTCTGGATTCTTTCCTTCTTTCCTGCAATACTTTTGTGTTAGGGGAAGAAAAATATAATTTAAAAAATTACTTCCTACATGAGCAGCTGGTAAACTTTCACTGTAAATGCTGAGCATTGATCAGGCATTAAAATGTAGTGAAACTGGAGATCTGAAATGTTTTTGGTAGCAGCTATATTGTCTGAATTCATCCAACGCAGGTAGCATGAACCATATTCTTTAAATATCTCTCTGCTTTAACATTTATAATATCATTTTAATATTAAAATATAACTAAATCCCTAGTTTGAAACTCCTTGCACATAGTACCTGAACAGAATAAGATAGAAATTAAATACGCTGTCTACATGTCATTTTTTCCCCCCTGAGTGTTAACGTCATTTCAGTTGATGATAATAAAGGTCCAATCCTAAGATTTACAGAGCAGTTAAAGCTTTCTATTCTCGCAGGTTGTGGTGATGTTTGATGGGGAAAATGCTTCTTATTTTCCAAAAGTAAAAGCCTTACTGCAGTCAGAGCCCTTAGGTTGCAGAGCTGAGAATGAAAAGCTGGTGAGGAAAGGAACCCTGAATTTACATGCCACGGAGAATGACTTACAAAACCATACGCTTGCTTATGAAACAAGGCAGAAGACCGAGAAGAAGGAGGACAGTTGTGATGGTGTGTGTTAGTGCTCATAACCGGTTTCTACCACGGTTGTGGGGAAGGAGAGGAAATGCAGGGCAGATCCTGTAGCAGCAGCAAGTGAAACACGTATGGGAGTCTCTGAAAAGACCTCTGCACAGAAAGCTTTTAGTACATTTTTGGAACTGCTGGTTTGGGTTTGGTTCTTTTCCCCTCTTTGGGTAAGTCTGCTTTTATGAGACGACTTTCGTTTATAATTTGGAGGTGGTACTGCAAAATGTAGTTTTTAGATGACAGCCCAGCGTGTGACAAGTTTCAGCACCTGCTGTTAGATTGGCTGGAGTGCCGAAGTGGCACGAGAGAGTGGAGGCTCCTGTTAGTAATTCCAGGTGTGTGATTCATTGCAGCCTGATGGAGCAACTGATTGGAAATAGCGGAGAGAAAGGACTGGGTGGTGGCCGTGCACTAACAAGAAAGATGTTGCACAAAGAGTGCTTTCTGTGAAAGTTCTCGCTTAAAACATGCTGCAAGTAAACTCTATAATTATAGGAGACCTAATTGTATTGAAATGTAACCCCTTCGTCTGTTTTAATGGCTGGTTGCATGCTTTCAGTTCTAATGATTTGTCATGGGTAATATCTGTCCAGTGGAAATGGAGCAGTTTTTAAACTCCCTGTGTTGATACAGGAGCACATATTTGTTTTACAAATTGAATGAAGATGTCTTAAAGCAATGGGGGGAAAACCAAAGTTAGTATTTTTTTTTCCTAAGGGGTTGTGCCCTGGAGATTTTGAACTTCTCTGGAAGAAAGATGGAATTTTCAACATCTGCGCCCGAGTCGTCATCAGTTTGTGCCAGTTCTGGGGGCAGACAGGAGTAAGCAGGCTGGTGCTGAATGCTTTGAGTCCTTTATTTCCTATAGCAGCAAGGAGGAAACTTTTATGGGAAAAGTAACCTCTAACTTTTTTTATTTTTTATTTAAACCCATTATGTTTAAGCATGTGCTTTTTTATTGCTACCTTGTGTGTTTATTCTGTGGAAAGTGTGGGGGTTTCTTTTTCTTTTCCTTCCTTTTTTTTTTTTTATTTTTTCCCAACTCAAGGTCTCTCAGGAGAGATAAAATATGAAATGTACTCCCATTATATACATTAGTCATGGCAAATAGTTTGGCATATATGGCAAAGGCTAAACTGATACTTAACAAGGGGACATTAGGAGAAACACTGGTTTTACTGTTTCTCTTCTTGCTGTTACTGATCCAGGCTTTCCATATTTATTTGCCTTTTAAAGTAAATCTCCAGAATCTGAGTTGCTTCCCTACCCGACAGAGCCCTGAAACCTCGTGGAGTTTGTGTTGTAACAACTGTAATGGTCCCGAATGGAGATGAAAACAAACCAGAAAGGGCTGTAGCTGTTTTAGCTGAGAAGCTTTCCCAAAGCGAGGGACAGGAGCTGGGAAAACAGACTGCATGGGGTGGGATTTGCCAGGGAATGTGGGAACTAAACCCGTGTTACTAAACTTCTCCCGGTGTTTCCCATTCATTGCCTCCGTGTGTTATGAAACACACAAGGAGGGAACCTCAGTTTTCTTGGAATGCTCTGGCTTCTTGCTGTGTAGTTATAGAGGCTCTTCTTACACCTCAAGACTTAAAATGCTTGTACCAACTGTGTGTGTGCATGGGGGGGGGGCAGGGAGATCCGGGGGGTGCTTTACTTTTAAGTTTAGTTGTGTACAAAAAGTATCATCAGCGATGATAATTGCCTTCAGGTCAGGTAATTAATCTTTTTTTTTCTTAATATTTCCTTTTCTTAACAATTAAAAAAAAAAACCAACCCAACCCAATTCTTTTTTGATGGAAACCAATGACCCCTCCTGTATATCAGATGTGACCCAAAGCTTAAAGATGAATTAATCATATGGATATTCTTTGTTTTAAACAAAATGACTGAAAGCGTGCGTTTCTTTGTCTTGAAATCTTTTATATTTGTGTGTGGCATTTTCTGGGGGTTTTTTGTTTGTTTCTTTGTTTTCTTTTAAAACTCGCATTTAAAATGCAACAGCTTATTGGGAGAAAAGCACAATAAAATTGTATGTAAGGCTTGAAGAGAGAGCACAGAGGTACGAAGTGGAATGGGCTCAGAAAAAAGAATTTGAGGTAATGCCTTGCACGCAAACATCTCCATGTGATCTGGCTTGGATTGTCAGTTACCAATCATTTCTTAGTGGCTAAGAAATATCAAAATTCTTTCACATGTTTTAATGGAGAGAGGGATAGCAGCAGTGACATCAGCTTCAGTGACAAGGTGAATAATGGGTACTTTAGAAGAAGAGATGTAACAAGTGGGGTTTGGACCTCAACACCTGGCAGCAGAGTCCTCTCTACTGAAACTAAGTTGCCTGGAAGTTGCTCTTTTATTGGAAATTTAATGCTACTGTTCCCATCAATGGGAAGGCTGGGAAATGTCTTCTTTTGGTTTTCCTCTTAATTCAGCCCTGGTCCGTTCGAAGGTGTCCTGCGTGCACCTGCCAGTGAGTGGTTACCTGGCACCTGCCAAGCTACTGCCACGCTGTGGTGATGATGCTGCTAAAATCTTCCTCGCCCCCTTTGGAGGAAAGGAAAACGGAGAGGATCGAAAACCTCAATACCTTTTAGTTCTGTTCCTTTCTGAGGGCTGTCAAAATAGGAGGAACTAGATCTTCAAAGATGTACTTATCAGAGGACTGCAGGTATTTATTTAGGAGGGTAAAAACCAGTTTGCATGAAATAATAATTTTAGTCATCTTAAAACATTCCTTCAAATTGAATCTGCTTTTTCTGAAGAGTAAGCTGTCTTGATTATTTATTTTTTTTTTATTTAAACAAACTCCATTGATCTGATTTGCAGCTAGACACTTTAGCAGACTTTATTCCCCTGAATATTATCCTCCCCTTTCCCCCCCCTTCTTCATCCTTCGTAACATTTTATAGTTGATTTAAGGATGTAATCGCTGTGTTAGCCTCTGCCCCTCTATGTCCAGCTGCTTTCTCTTTGTCACACTAATGACCCGTCACAGTGAAGCTGTCACTTGACACACTGAGTGAAACCAGGAGACCTGCCCCTTTGGGTTTTAGAAACGTTTAATATCTGTCCTGTTCTGACAACTCAAGCCTTGCCCCTTTTACAAATGCCTCTTGCCTATTTAGAAAAAATGCCAAATAAAAGCATTGGGTATTGTGTTGCAGGAAGGGGGCAAAGGCGTGTTTTCTTAAAGGATCAGTATTTATGAGTGCACAGGCCATTATTTTGTTGCAGGCTGACTGCATTTGTGCGGGTGTAAACTTGAGAAATGCGAGTTTAACTGCTGTGAGTTGTACCACAAGCGGCGTATTTACCTCGTGCATCTGAGGAACTCCAAAGAGGATGGATTTGTTAGTTTTCTGTGTGTTGCTGTTGAGAGATGAGCTGAACAACGGGCAGTGAGCGGGGCCGGGGTGGAGCTGTGTTGGGTGGATGTTGCGTTAAATTACGCCGTTCAGATTTGTCCTCCATGATCATCTCTGTTGTTTAAAGACATGCAGGTGTTTCACCAGCCTTTGCAGAATGCACTGAAGGAGCCATGGGCCCTGTCTGACTGGGTGTGATACAGATCTGTCACTATACTGGTTGTGAAGCATAGCCCATCTCCTCCACGGTTTTAACTCTAAAAAAATGTTAATGATGGTGACAGCTTTAAGAGGGATGGGAGAATAATCTGCTTCATCACTTATGGATATACTTCTCACTAGGAAAAGACAGAGACAGGATAAGGAAGTGTTTAACTCCTGGTCCTTTGAGTAATGTCTGCTGCTGGCCAGGATGGACAGAGAGAGTGGGCAGATCATGAGCAAGCTCCTTGGCTGATTTCTGATCACCTGGAATACTGGCTTTTGGGATACCAAAAGCATCTGATGTTATCTTATAAAATATTATCTTATATCAGATAAGCTTTCCTCGACTTGCCATACATCTTGTGGTTTTCTGTACAGTGGGCTGCAGATTATTAGAATTGAGGCAATGCAAAACGTCTTGAGTTTGTAAGCATCAAAAAGTACAGTTTCACACATCAGTGGCTTTTCTCCTGGGGGCGGGAGGAGACTTGTGACTTGTTGGTGTCTGTGAGCTAAGGACCACATTCTTGGAAATGTGCAGGAGTTGCTCTTGCCTTTTTACTTACATTTGAATCTTTGCTTTAAGAAACAGACTTTAGGTACCTCTGCAGCAAGGGGCTTGATGGCTGACGTTTCCTTTACTGAGGTAACAAATACTCTTCTGTGGGCTTTTGCATATTGTATAGTGGAAAAGCAGCAGTGAATTGGCTACAGCCCGCTTCTGCAGTAAGAAATATTCTTTCTGTCTCTGCTGATTAATATGTGCTTCTATGAGGGGAAGATGTGCTAAATAATTTTATTAGGTTGATGACACATTGCACAGACCAACTTTTATTATTCTCTTTTTGGCCTCAGTTTTGTTTTTTTTGTTTTGTTTTGTTTTTTTTTTTAAGTAAAATAAAATTGAGAAATACTTATTGAGAACAAAATGCCGTAAAATACTTTAATAATGACTTTTTCACTCTGCTTTCTGCTCTGCCTGGAACCAGAGTGAGAGCAGATTAACTCATGGTGTGGAGAAGTTTGCTCCCTGCAGAGCTGTACGTACCTCTGCATGTTTCTGGATGGCACTCCAGAGACTGACAGTGACTTCCTCTACTGTCCCACATAAAGTTTTCTGTTGGAGATTACACACAATTCAGACCAGGGATGGGATTTGAAGAAAAGATGACTCTTGTGTCTTGAAACCATAGAGAGAAATATTAGCAAACTAGGGTGAGATTTTTTTTCAGCCCTAGGCTCCTCTTATCTTCCGAACTCTTCCATTAACACATCTTAACATTCACACCCCTCCTATCCATGTGCTCTGCCGTCCATTTGTGCCCCACTCATGGCACATTCTTGTAAGGTCACCTACAGCTTTCCACCATCCTGCCAACCAAACATTGGGCTCTTTTCTTTATTCACTGCTTCATTCAAGGTCACTATTCCCTCCTGTAGCAACACCTTCTCCTCATGGTACAGGCAGGGCTTATCCTTTTGCTGGCATCTTTCTGTGAACTCTCTCTGAGATGACCCCAGAGGTCTCCCTCGGGTTACTTTGAATTGCATTACACTTAGGGAAGTGTCACTGATGTGTCTAGAGGTGAACGTGATTGGAAGTCATACAGAAGATTAGCAATCGACTGGGATGGTGTTTATAGATACCTCTGTCGGCAGTGTGGGCAAACAGGTTCACGGGTAAAGTGGTGTAAACAAAAGAACAAAAGTTCTGTGGGGCTTGAATACAACTCCTGTATTTTCTGCACTGTTTTGGTTATTATTTGAACACACCTTCTCTTCTCCAGCTCCTGGAGAAGTAAAGTGCTAACTACCTACTTCAAATTTGACAGTAAAACTGAAATTAATCACAATCAGCGGTTGGTAGATCAGACTTCTCAAAGACAAGGGATCACTACTGTTCAGCCTTGGTTTTCTCGGTTGTCTGCACTGCAAAGTATTAAAGGATTGAATTTCCTTCCAAAAAAGAAAAGGAGTAACATGAAAATTTGCAGGAGCAAGAAGGGATTCAGTCATTTATTTTTTTTTTAGAGGGTTAAAGTATATTTGTGATGGTTAAAGTATATTTGTGCAGAGTAAAGCAACATATCTTATATAAATATGGTAGGTGTCAGTGGTAGATAAGACCTAAATTCCTCTTTGATTATGACGTATATACTATGAGACTGATCTTGCAAATCTTTATTCATACACATGAGAATTATTTATGTGGCTTTAGAGGATCAGATCTCACCATCTAAGTCCGACAGGCTGCGATATTTTTTTATGGTGGTTTTTGCCAGGTCACTAGGAATCCTGCACAGAAATGTTAAGAACAGTAATTGCTGATAGGAGAGACCTAATACATTAAAAGCCAAATAAAATAACAGAAAGTCACCTTGTGGTCCAGTATTGAAACCTCTTTTTTAAAACCGAGCAGGGAGGAGTGTGGATCCACACTCCTTCGTGCTTCTTGATAGCATATTAATGGTCTGTTTTAAGCCAGGTTCTCTGGAGTGTTAAAGCCTGACTTAGCTGTAGGGATTTGTGGAGTCGGAGGTGAAGAGGGGTTTACAAAGTCCCCTGCGCAGCGCTGCACTTAGAGGTGGCCATCACTGCTGTCTCCAATTTGTGCTGAGCACTCGGGAGAAAAAAAGGCAAGGTCTTACATCTCTCATCTAAATGGGCTTCTTGCCTTGTTTTCTGTGTAAGTTCTCAGGATTTTGGCTTTGTTACATTTGCTGGAGGATTTTAATGGAAAAACATGAAAATAACAGATACAATTTTGCGGTATTTCCCCGTACATTGAAAGGAGCTTTTATACATTTTATGAAGAACCTGTTTTATCCTGATCCATATGGCAAGGACATAAAATATCAGCAACTAAGATTAGTTTCTGGATTGCTGGCATAGTTTACGGGGAGAATCTGCTCTAAATGGCAAGAGAGCCATTTGTAGCCTTTTGTGTACACCATACTGTCTCTTACTGTGCATTTTGGCAGTACTTGGCACCGCTCTGTTCGTAATCCCCTTCTGCTCTGTAGAACGTGAGACTCTTTTACACAAAAATACAAACACCCAGAAGAGAGACTCCCCACGCGTTTCTTATTGATCTGTTTAGCATGATAGATTTTTCTTTGGTGTGTCCTTCTTCGAAGCATTAAAACCTACTGTTTTGCTTTGGCACTCCTGTAATTTCAAGCTGTACTGTGTGAAAGTTGGTAGCAGTGTTCTAAAGCCCAGGACTTGATTGGCAAGTTTTAGCTGCGAGTAAATTTTCACAGCTGATCCATAAATCCCCGACAGACCATTAGGAGCTTCAGAGCGGCTCTGGCAAGCTCCCCTACAATAATTGTAGTTTTAAGTTTGTTATATTTAGTTTTCTCACCTCTTCGCTGGATGCCAGGGGACCTCACTCAAAGCAAACCAGCCCCGTCTCTACTTTTTCCTCCAAGTGGGCAGTTTGTACAAATAGCACAACGTGGGAAGAGGGGCCTTGCTGATTGACTCCCAGTGGAGAAGGCAAAGACTGTCCAAAGGTATGACTTATGACAAATGGACCCCAGATCCCAGGTCAGACATTTCAGTAATTGGAGGAGACTTGGAGAATATCAAGTCTTGCCCCCCACCTCCCGCCCCTGCTCTTCAGAAATAACAGAATCATCAAGGGAGGCAGAAAAAATGCTTCTTCAAGCTAAACATGACAGAGTCATAGATAACTCTGTGAGACAGAGAGACGGGTCTTTATTTAAAATCCCTGAGGTAATTGTACTTATTTATCTGTAGCAAAGCTGGCAGAGTGACCAGCTTTTTGGAGTGACCAGTGCTCTAAGAACAGAACTGCATGGGAGGCAGTGGAGAGGGCAGGAGGCGTTTCTGTTGGGTGCCAGGGTTTGATGGTACCGATGTTGCTGCAGCAGCTGGAAGCCTGGCTTCATGACCACATCCCCATTAGGCTCCTTGCTCTATGCACATGCACTAAAAACAGTGCTATAGTGACTCTGTTGCATCGTTGATAAGCCCTGGGGAATGCCCCCACCAGGCAGCCTAATAAAGTGACAGGAGATGTTCCCATCCTTTCCCGTGATTTGGATCCTGCTGGATGGGCTCTGGAAGCAAACTCAGACTTTGTTGCTTGTTTGAGCAATTAAAGAATATTTTGTACGTTTCCCTCTGAAATCTGAACTGCTTTGCCAAAGATGTACTTGCCACTTGGTGGAATCTGTTGCGTTACCTTGCTGGAGGGACAAGGGGACTGTGTAGAAGGATGGGGAGTGTCTGCGTGGTGAACTCTTCCAAGGGGATCTTATTTTCCTTTTCTAGAAAAGGGAAGGAGAAATTTAATCTGTTCATCCTCTGCTACATAAACCCAGTCTTTCATACCTATAACCCCTGAATGATTTCTTTACACAGAAGGGTGATGGAGAAGCATTATCTGAACTATTTATGACAAGGAAAGGAAGAATTGGTGGCGGTCTTTTAATTTAATTTTCAAGTAATTTTGTGTTTTAGAGCAAGAAATACAGAAATGTCATTCATATTAAAAGCTCCTTCAAACAACAATCTTTTCATGTTAAATTTTTAATTTAGAAGGACCAGAAGTTTTGTTACTAGGACCTTGTGAGGATAAGGATAGAGGAAGTAACTCTAAATAGTGATACAGAGAGTGATAATCTCTCCCTACAAACTTGGTCTTGAACTTAAACAGGAGAAGGTAAAAATATCAGCTGACAACCTTCTTGCAAGGAGGCATCTCTGATTAAAATAGGGGGATCTTCAGTAAAAGAAACAGAATTGGTTCTCTTTTCAATCCTTAGTTTCAAGTGCTTTAACTTCATTTGATGCAAGAAGTCAAGCGGAAGATGTCATTCCTTTGGTGGGAATAGAGTGCTGTTGATGCCTGGACCAGTTTTGGTATCTGCCACTAAAACTAGAAATGCTCAGAGTGGTAAAAGAGCTAATTACATGTGTACAAATGAAACACATAGCATGTTTCAGCTGGAAGGAAGGACGACAGCCTTCCTTTGGATATTGTAATGGAGAAAAGGTTTTTCAGAACAATGTGGAACTTCTTATATGAATTGAGGTTGGGGTAGGATTGTGGAAACCATACACTAAATAAAATGCAAAATGGTGTTAAGATTAAAAACAAAACATAGCAGGGATATGGGAGTAAGCAAATTACATATGTCTTCCTGGATTCACCTGCAGAAGCGTTGTGCTGTGCTTTATTTCTCAAGAACTGAATGGATGGGAAGCAGGTCACTTAAGAGGACAGGATGGACCTCTTGTGCTTTGGGGCAAACAGGTCACTAAGATAATGAGCTGTCGATAAGAATGGCAGGGCATCCTCGTCTAGTAATTGCTGACCAGCAAGATGTTATTGTGAATTTCTACTAAGTCCTGCTTCACCTCCCTGGCAAATGAAGTTTGCAAATGCTTGTTCACAGAAGTAGCTGGAGTCAATCAGTGACCAGTATTTACACAGGTAAGAAGTTTACAGGTGGAACCTAAGCTAAATCCAAAATTAAAGGCTAAATGTAAGAGAGGATGGATGAGTCTAGCACCTACCTGCTGATTTTTTTGCTCAAAAATACAATCAAGGGAATGGAGCTGGGGAAGATGATGAGAGTTTAGGAGGCTTGTTTTCACCACAGGGTTAACTCAGACTCCTGCCTGGGAGCCATTACCATCTATGAACCAAAATTAGTCTTAGTTACAAAAGTACTTTTGAAACAGTTGAGAATTTTGGGCAGAATCTGACCTTCACTTGGATGTAAAGGAAAGAACGTGTTGGAAAAATAATCTGTATGCTGGTTGTCCTCCACTTCCACCATTCCCTGAAGGATGGGAAAGTTCTCCATGTGATGCTATTTACCAGGAGCAGGAGAATTTGCCAAATTGAAAGAGCGTTGGGTGGTTGGGGACTTGCTGAGGGGAAGCTTGTGTTTGGGGTAGGTTAATCAGAGATATGTCAGGAAGGTGTAGTGTGTGAAGGAGCCATACTCAGAAGAAGAATGGGTCTTTCTTTACGTGGGAAAAGCGTATGTAATTCTCCCCAGCTTCATTGGGAAAGCCTAGGCATTATGCCAGCATTAAGTTAAACAACTTTTCTCCCCCCCTTCCCTCCTCTTTCGGTAACATAGTCTTGGTTTGGCTGGTATTGAAGTTTTCTTCTTTCCAGTTATTAATTAAAATGAGAAGGAAGAAGAACTTATCTCAAGGTGCCAACTTAGTCACTTGCTTTTCCCTCCTCAGGAGAGGAAAAACTGGGGTACTTACAGCTTCAGTAATTGCAGGAGGCGACTGACTGATGGGAAAACTAAGTAAATGTCTTCTCCTCTGCGGATGTTATTTACCTGGGAAGTGGCTGGGGCAGTCGGGATGTTCTCCAGCTTGTGTATATGTCTTGGAGAGTACAAGTGATTTGAAGAAGCAAACCAGAACTTTTTCCTGATTGAAAGGGTGCCTAGACTTATCTAGGGCTACAGCAGGATATTAATAGAACATACTGCATTTCCTTCGCATAAAAATACGAAGGGCACTTTGCTGAGAAAAAATCCTGCTGTGCCTTTCTGTCTTTGGGACCAGCTCATCACCCAGCTAAAATTAAAAGGTGAAGTCAGGCAGTTCTTGCTCTCTATTTTTAAACTGCTTCAGCATATGAATGTGAGTGTGAAATCTTTCTTTAGGCCTCTCTTAACTTAATTACCTACTTATTCAAAATATTCTCTTCTCGAATTGCTGAGCTATAATTATATTCATCTTTTCTGTGGACATGCTTTGGCTACTTGACGTTTGTTTAATTAGCTTTATGTTTAATTTGTTGTTCTGTTGTTATTTACAGTGATGGAAGCCTCGTGGTAAGCGTTTAAAAACTATTTTGATCTGTTAAAAAATCAGTAAGTAGATGATGGGTTTGTATCTCTTTTCCATGTTTTCTTCTGGAAAATATCATGACAAGTCCACTCAAAAAAAACCCCAAACAAACAGAAGAAAAAATTCAAACAAATAATTTTTGTTTGTCTTCAATAACAGAAAATGACATAATAAATGAAAATGTTTTGTTACACTTTCATTTCTTCAAATATTTTGTTCTGTGCAAGATTATTCCTATTTTATTTTGTTTATGTGACGTTTCTTTTGTTTGGGTGGTGTGGGCTGCTGTGGCCCCAGCACAGGAGGTGCAGTGGAACTGCTGACAAACCATAGATTTGTGCCTTTCCTTCTGCTGATTTGATTATTCTGAATTCTTTTTCCTGCATTTCAGTGAATCCGTGAAAAAATCCCCATTCAGGCCCCTTTGAAATTAAATAGAGTCCTCGTTGCTTGCATGGAGAAATGATGTTTCCCAGCCTCTTGGATTCAGCCTGCAGAGGGTGTGCTTTCCTCCCTCAAACCATCACCTCCCAGCACGGTGCCCATAACACACCATCCCATAACACTATACCGAGAGCCTGGCGTCGCACCCAGAGGTGCGAAGGGAAAAGGGCGCCTGTCTGTCTCTGTCCCCTGTGACATCTGCCTCTACGTTTCTTGGGCTACCATCTGTTTGAAGCACAGGCTGTGGGACTTCTTCCCAAGGAGACTCCTGAGAGAACACGGTGTTTCTTTGCATCCTCTTTCAGGACTGGCTGTTCATCCTACACGCACAGTACAACTGACATGGGGATACGTGTCCTTTCCTTCTCAGTGTTTCCTTTGTTCTTTTGCTTCTGTCGGTGAGAGCAGCTGTGGTGTTGGAGATCTTGGAAGAGTCTTCCCAGCAGTTTCCCATGCCTGGTATTTGTATTTTGTCAGGTACCTGAACCTGGGGGAGGTGGTAAGTTTTGAAAGACATCACCTTCAGCATCCACGAGCTCCTAGGGTGTCCTTGTGGGAGTCCATGTGTAGCTCTACCTTTGACAGCTGAATGAGTACACCACGTGCTGCAAACTGTCTTTAGGGTGGCTGGTACCTGGGGGATGGCAGTAAGTGTGGTTACATCTCCCCAGACAGGTCCCACATGCTGTTGATCCAAGCCGTGTACTTCCCCAGACCTTCCTCTCCAGCTTACCAGAAATACTGGAGATTTCATAGGCCTGGGTGTTAGATGACAGCGTGTTTGTATTGCTGGTGAGAAACATGTTGCTATTCATGGTGTTTAGTGGCCCTGTAGTTAGATAGCTAGACAGTGATGTTAAGTAATACAAACCTGGAGCCACAGCCTTTTGGACACGTCTTCCCATGCTTGGTGCTTGGAACAGTTTGCCCATTAAATTGTTCCAAGCTTCCACCCCCTCCCTGCTCTCTCCAGAAAACCCTTGGCAAACCATCTCTTCTGTAAATCCTCCCACCTCGGCCGGCCACTGCCCCTCTCTTCACACTGTCCTGTCCTGTCGCCCGGTTTTGACTTCAGATTGAGAATTTGTCAGCTCAGAGACATATGTGAGCATTTTACGTCTTCTAAGGAATTACACAGACCCCTTACTCTTTCAGAGATGAAAAGTTGCATTTTAAGACTTAAATACGGACCTGATGTTCACCTAGACAATGGGTTTTTTATGAGGGAAATTATATTAATAGATGTTCTTTTCTCCAACTGGAGACTGTAATCTGTAATATGTTTTGGCCGTTGGAAATGAAGCACCTGACAGCATTAACCTATCAGAAGGATTTCCAGTTATGGGCAAGCAGCCACTATGTATATCTTAATCCACAGTAGGAGATTTGGACAGCGTTTGATTTACTAGCGCTCATCTGTTCAATGGAAGCTGGAGATCAGCACAGCAGTTACCTTTAAAATTGATTGAAGGGTCCTGAAAGGGAAAGGAGAATTTTATGGGTATGATGCAAATCTGGTAGAATTGCTAACTGTACTTCTAGATAATCTTAAAAGCACTTTTCTCAAGGTGGCTAAAGGAACTATTTTGTAATTGCTATGCCTGTTTAAAAATATCTTAACGGCTTTGTCTCATTTTAAAGCAGATGCTTTAAATTCCCTTATGTCCTTTTCAATAGATTAGATTAAATAACTGGAGAACTAGAAGCTGTATCTGGTTTCTATCAGCTTGAGCATTTATACATTTTTTTGAATGCTGCAGAGTTTACATGAACAGATTTATTAGTTGAGCTAAACATACGGTTTTAAAACTAGACTATAAAAAAATCTTATGTCTTTCTCATATTGTGGCTTTAAATAGTTTTAATAACAGACTTCATTTGAAGACTTTGAAGCATCCTCGTTTTAATTTCCAAAACCAGTACATGAAATGTATTTATTTAAGTGGGTAATAAAACTAAAGAGCCAGGTCATAAACTGGTGCTCACTGCAACCTACAAAAGTAATGCAAAGATTCTTGTCATATGATCTGGTTATGAAACCGAGGAAATAACTTTCTCGTGGAGCATATCATGCTGGTGGAATAGAAAACATATATCTCAACATGAGTGATAAAGATGTATGTAATATACCCACCTTTTTATGTGCACGTGTGTTTGTCGGTATGTGTGTGTTTGTGCACTTATATACACTTTATTTAAGGAACTCCTGTTTTAGAGATCATTCACAATTTTAGCTATTAATATTGCTAACCTTTCCCAACATATAAACACTCTGTTGTGGTCTCCCACACAGCTGTTGTGTTCTCCAAAAAGACCTGTGTTCCTTTAACTAGGGAACTGTGGAAAAACGCTGTTAGGCCGATGACGTATATGATAAACTATATTGCCCAAAAGATCCCTTTTGGGTTTCTTACCATATTTCTGGGTCAGTCAGGGTCAAAGCATTGATGTGATGGAAACTATTTTTATATTTTCAGGGTGTGATTTTAAAAACAAACAGACCTGAACTGTTCCATTCCCCTTCCCCCGGTGCTTTGGCTTTTCTGTCAGCTGAGATTTTAGATTATTGCATGGCCCGTGGCACGACCTAACCTTTACAGCAATTTCTATAAGGCATTCTTCCTGTAGGTTTTACCAGATTTATAATAAATTCGCGATGAGGTTAGCCTGGCCTGATGGTTTTGAGGGTTGGGGATCACAGAAGAGTTGAGTATGTTGTATGAGCACAGCTTTGTAGAGAGAGTGCACATGTTTGTGCGCATGAGTATTTATGTATATATACACATACATAACCTTGTTTTCTTGAGCTGTGGATAATAACCCATGTTGCACGTGGGATATTGCACCTCTCCTCAGGGATACTGAAGTATTGAAAGTAAAATGGGGAATGGCTGCCTGGGAAAGCCAACCTAGAGGTTTCCTTTGCTGAGCTCCCCACAGGTTGCCCTGTCAAGGGCTTGGCTTTGTCTTCCTGGCAAAAAATATCTCAAAGAGCAGGATGGGATGTGTCAGCCCAGGGCTATCTGTAAATGGGATCCCTTGTGAAACTAAACTGCTGCATGTTTCTGACCCCTGTTGGCTTTCAGCCCTGGAGGAAGTTTAACAGAAATGGATGCAAGTGCTGTTGTATAAACTCTGCTTCGACGTCAGAAGTGGTGCTAGTCCCTTGCTGGCAAGGGAGCGTGTCCAGCTTCTCTTGCAGCGAGAGCGAGCCCTGCAGTATGTGCATCACGGGCCAGAAATAACATGGGATGCTGGGCATTCCTGATGGGAAAAGTGGGTGAATACTAAAGGCAACTGTGACTATACAAAACACAATGTTTGGGTGCTGAGTTGCTCTCAGTGCATTCTTTGGGCAGCATTAATTCTCTTCAGCAGCTGACCAAGAGCAGTTTTTTCTGCCCCTACCAGCAGAGGAATAACCTGTAAGGGAGGAATAATCTTATAGCCCCTGTGCTGCAGTGTCTCTGTCCCCTGCCAGCCAGTCCCACCCACTCACTGAGCTGTTTGGGGCAGTGACCTTAAATTTCTCTGCGGCTGTCAAATGCCCTCACACTTTTGAATCTCACTGCAGACCTAAGAGAAGTTGCTAAGTAGTCACTGGGGAATCTTAAGATCACCTTGCTGGTTCTGCAGAGCTGTATCCCAGTATGGTATCGCTGAGCTACCCAATCCACCGCAAGAATGGCATTAGCAAGACAATTTATCAGTGGAGATTTGCATCAATATATAATTGGTTCAGGATGTGTAAGCTGAAGTTCAAATTTGTACTTAGATATGGGGTTTATTTAAAACAATATCCTACTCTAGGATTTCAGTACCATATTTTTCAGATCACTCTTCAGATGCTCTTTCTGGAGCTCAAACGGTTACGTTACAAATGAAGAACGGATTCAGGAGGCTTCACAGTATTAGTGTTTATCTTGTAATGTTTTCCAGATGGCAGAACGTGATGTAATCCATAATGCCCGCTTCGTTTCACTGCACTGTACGCTCTGCCATGCCCAGTAAGCAACCAAGAGACTTCAAGAAGCTCATCAGGCTGTTAGGACGATAGCTGGTTAATCCAAATGTTCTTTATTACGTTATGAAAACTGCAGATTAACAAATCACTTGTTGGTGAATGCAGGAAGATTGATTGCTATTCAAAGCTCTGCGAGAACTAGATACGCAACTCGGATTAGTTTAGCTCAAGCTACACTTCGGTGAATGAATTCTATTTTCCTCAGGGCTATGGAGTAGTTTACATCTGTTGAATTGTAAATTTCTCCAGCAGCAACTGGGTAATTTTGATTCCTCTTCCTTGGAGAAGTGAAGGGAATGTTTCTTTGTTGTTGTTTGCGTGGATCTGAAATAAAGCCGCAGCAGCAGCATCACTGGTTGTGTGGGCATGGTGGCTAAGGTCAAATTAATTGCAGCTTGCAGTTGCTCATAATTCTGCCAGTGTTCGTGCAATAATGTTGTTTACTAACTCGTGCTTTTATTAGGCTGGCAGGCCAACATTTGAATGGCAAACCCATCAAATTTAAGTAGGCACTTAGCTCAGGATTTTCTCAGCATTAATGGAAGGCGCCAGGGGTACTGCCTTGGGACAGGTGCAGTCTTGCTGTGCAGAGGCAGGATTTGGGGAGTACATGGGGAATGAAAGCTCCCTGTGCATCCTGACATCCAGCTGTGTGAGGTTGCTCACTTGAGCCCACGTCCGAGAAACCTTCAAGGGAGATTAAGGGCTGGGGTAGGGAGGTTTCAATCTACTGGCAGTGATCCTGTAGAGTGGGTTTTTGTAGGCACTTCTTTAGGCTATCCTACCCTTTGGTTAAGCCCCAAAACGTTGGATGGAGAGAAGAATAACAGAAGAGATATAAATACGTGGGATTAAGTAGCTTTTGGAAGGGAGGACAACATTATTCTGAAGTGGGTTTGATAGCTTGTGATTGTGTCATCGTCCATGGAGCAGCTGCTCGTAGGTTGCCATTGGTAGGACACAGATCTCTGGGCTGGTTGATCTCATCTGGCGCAGCACTTTCTTCCCTGTCTATATGTGTTCAGGCAAGGAGGGTTGGAAGAGGAGCCGAGAAACACTGGAAAGAAGAGCAGTTTCCACCATAACTGTTGCTTTGATGGTTGTGCCATGTTTGGTTGTGTTGCTGTTTTACCCAGTGACTTCCTTGTCTGGTTTTTGTCACTGATGGCGTTGCTTGGCTGGTAGCTGTTTTTATTTTCCCTTTAGCCTGTCTCTGAGGAGTTGCAAGTTTAGTGTCAAAACATTCCCTTGTAGGAGAGGAGGGAAAGAGGAGAGGTTTACGTGATGCACATGTCTCATTTTACAGTTTCCTGATGATCTTCAGTTTGGGTGCTTGTAAGGAGCATTTGTTGTTCATAGTCACCCAGTCCGGGCTCGTTTATTGACTCAAGCTGTCTTTGCTCACTGCGGTATTGCCGGTGATTTATGTGCTTTGCCGTTCTGATTTCTATGGCTTGTCCCGTGAAACGAAATTAATGACAGTGGCTTTTGGGAACTGGAGAGTAGCAGAGAGCTAATTACATTTTTCATTAAATATTGCTCCGAGTCCAGGGGAAGGGCTGTGATGCCCATTTTTAAACGGCCTCTTTGCCTCTTTCTCTGCGTCTCTTGCAAAGAGTATGTGGAAAATGGGCTCTCCAGTAAAATAAGGGCCGGGAGAGGGGACAGAGGAGGGGAAAGAGTTC
Organism: Nycticryphes semicollaris; assembly: GCA_013400055.1. NCBI lineage: Eukaryota > Metazoa > Chordata > Aves > Charadriiformes > Rostratulidae > Nycticryphes > Nycticryphes semicollaris. The sequence continues at coordinate 2,068,651 of VXBJ01005960.1, forward strand.
TGAAAGGATGGATTTTTCATGCCCTTCTTCCCACAGCCCTTCTCCCTTTCCTCCCCTATTCCTCAGCAACTTTCCTTTAGGTTTTCTCACACACAAGATCTTCCCGCCCTTCCTGATGCCCTGGGACGTCCTGATCTGCCAGATCTCCAGTTTCTCCTCTACCAAATTTTCTTTGGTTTAATTTTTTTTTTTAATGTTTGGTGGTGTAAGAATTGGATGCTTCTTCCTCAACAGCCAAGCCTTGTGTATAAAGCATAAATAAGAAATATCTTGTAGATCTATATGTATTGTACGTATCTTGTGTATAAAGCACAAAAGAGAAATATCCATTGCTTTTTCCTGTTTGCAAGAAATGCTACAGAGAATCTGAGCAGATTGGACACCTGGAAAGGTTTTTGCTCAGAAATCCAGCCCACTGGCTTGGTTTAAGACAGTGGGAATGGAAATTCAGAGTATGTCTGAGAGAAGCCAGAGATTTTCAGAGTTGATAGTAGCAGAAAATGTTATGTTCTGGAAATACAACATTTATCAAAGGCCTGAAAGTGATCTGTTAACAGTGGCTTTTTATCACAGTTGGGTCTCTACTCCAAAAAAAATTGACTTTGAAGGAGACTGTAAAAGACATTACCTTCCTGGGGAGGAGTAGGGAACCCCCTTCCTGTATTTTAAAGCGATTGTGTGAAACAAGTTGAAATCCTGCCTCGAAGGATTTTTTGGCATGCAGAGCGCTGCTGTAAGTGTAGATTTTGTGTTGGCTCAGCGCACAGACTGCAGGTCTCGGAGCCGTAAGCGCAAAAGGTCAGGATTGCATTTAGCCCATAAATATCAACTCTGTGATATACTATTAGATACAGAAACTTGAGAAATTTGTTAAGATATTCCAAGTTTGATTTTGATATATTGGGATAGCTTGTAAAATTCCATGATAGTTTAAAGTGGTACCACCAGTAGGAAAGTCAGTTGATCAAAATACAGTATTTTTAAATTATACTCCTCTTACGCTTTTTGTGAGCTTACAGTTCTTCTGTAATTTTAAGAGAAAAAAAATTTCTGAAAGTGTGAAAGCTGTCTGTCTAGAATTAATTCTTTATGCATAATATGGTTAAAATACTTTCATGTAACTTCACTTGTAAGAGTAAAAAGCAGAGCAAAAGGGATAATCACTCATGTTTATCCATCAATCACCAATAACGTACTGTGGCATATCAGAAAATGTTACTGTAAATAAATATTTTTTTTATTTAGATACACTAAACAAAATAGTCCTACATTTGTTCATATTATGTCTCATTCTTGCTTACCATATCAGTGTAGTTCTTCTCTCGAAGGGCATTGCAAAAATATCCCATTTTTGTGCTAATTCTCTAGATATGTTGAGCTCAGAAATGTAAATAATTAGTTCAAGAAGCTTTTACTTTCTGAGAGATCCTGGCTTATTCTTATTTTGAATTGTTTCACATTATTGTATATGTATGTAGGGCAGAAGGAAAATACATTTTTTCATCGGTATCCCATCAAGATGATTGTGTGTCATTGAAAAAAACCTTTTCAAAAAGCAGTTTATTTTTCTGGTAAAGGACGTCCCTTTGGGGTTAGATTCCCGGGCTGGAGGTTGGCAGGTCAAATTCTTTATCACTTCTAAACTGAACATAGATAATGTGATAATGTGAAAGCTATTTAGGTATGTCTGAATCTCTGTGGTGCTATTTTAAATTATTTTTCAGAGCACATATAGGAAAAACCTTGACAATTTTTTTTACATTCCATGGGGGTTGTTTTTTGGTGGGGTTTGTTTTTTTTTTTTTTTAAATGAGGCTTGGAAATAACTCATTTATTTAAATTTGTGAATACATATCTTTTAAATAAGAGTGACTGCACATTCAGAAACAAATTTCATGGAATAATGCTGATTTTCTCTGGTTTAGTAGGGTTTTTTGTCTTTTTCTGTAGGCTGATCATTTCTCAAATATGACTAGTTAAGTACTACCAAATAATGCGTGTCCTTTCAGTTGCTATATACAGCTGAATTCCCCCCTTGATTTAATGAATTTTTTGTTCTCTCTGTAACTGTTCAATACCTTAAAATCCCACTATACCTAAAAGTTTTGAAAGCCAAATATTAATTATTTTCCTAAGCTTTCTGTTAAATGTCAAGGTTATTGTTAGAATTTTCTTTTAGTAAAAATTCTGAGTGAAATGCAAATGGAAGACATTCTTGCACAATTTAAAGAATCATCCTCCAATACTTACCGTGAAAATGTCTTTTTGCAACACTGTGATATAGTCACGTGGCAGAATTCCTAAACCATTAGAACTTTGGAAGGGCTTTTAAAAACCAGCTTCCTCATCCTGAATATAAAAATCATTATGGAATTTCATGTTATTGTATAATCTTGAAAAAAAACCTATCAGTACTCAGTTTTATAGAATGTAGAATATGATACTTTTATTTAAAAGCAAAGATTTTCTTTAAAAAAACAGAAGATTTCTTATGCAAGACAGCTTTACCATGGAAAAAGCTTTGTCCTGCTGTTTTGCAAAGAAATCTGCGTGTCTCAGATAAAAAGCACACCAGCTCTTTAGTAATTAAAATGCACATCTCAGCAACTGGTTCGCTTAATTTTGTTATGAAATTATAAAACTCTGAGGTGGAGAACGTGTGGGTCCAATATCTCCTTATTCGAAAGAGATCCCGTGAATGGATTAGTGAAGGGTAACCTCTAGTGGAACCTGTCGGATGGTCTTGTCGATGCATTTCCTTGATTGTTAATCTACAAACTATAACACAGCATTAATTTATTGGCTGTCCTGGCCTTAGCTATCACGTAACATTAACTTATAGACTGTCCTGGCCTTCAGTTCTCTTTCAAGCACTCTGTTCCCTTTCAAAAGATAAACTTTCCATAGGCCAGTGCTTATCAGCCCGGCTTCCTGGCTGGCAGAGATTTAAGCTATACCCGCTCGGACTACACGTGCAGTTGAACCTTGAGAACTTCTGCGAGTGCTCAGCGAGAACGTGGGGAATGCCTGAATTTTTAGCAGCAAGAGGAAGAGCTCAAAAGCAAAGATAATGAATCAGAAAAGGTAGCATATTCATTTCACTTGATATTGGTTACTTATAATTACCCAGAATAACACGTAGTAGTTAATGATATTTCTTTCCCAGGTCCATAACAAGGAAGGTAACGTGGGGTATGGTACGGTGCTGCTCTGTGTGACTATTTGATTTTTTGTTAGAAGTGCTTGTGGCTCCAGTGTGTAATATTATTGTGTTGATCAGCAAAGGCAGGTGAAGCTCCATGTGTTCTGGCTTTAATTCATATCATGAATGGGACGGTGGCAGTGTTTGTAAAGAAGACGTTTGCTTCTATCGAAAGCATAATGCACAGACACGAGGGAAAGGACTTCCAGGTAGAATTTATTTCTCTCTAAGTGTTCCCATTGCCCTTGACAGACGTGATTTTTCTCAAACGGGATTGAGTTGTTCCCAGCCGAGTTACAGCAGATACAGATGCTGTTATATGAGGTGCTTAATGTGGTTTGCGAAAGAGCTAACAAGGAGATAACTGTGGAAGTGTCCTGTGCTGCTTTCAGATGCAGACAGTTTATTTTTGACCTGGAGACCAGTATCAAGCCCTGGATTTTGTCAGGTTGGGGGGTGGGCATCGAAGACCTTATCTCTTTTTTTCCTTTGTTGACAACATACCCTTATCCTTCCGGGGTCCTGGGGTGACTGCTTGATAGAGCTGGTATTTGAAACACCTAAATAGGAGAAGTCATGAACAACTTTTTCTATTTTTAAGGATGCTCACTAAAGTTGCTAGCAAGACTCGGAGAGCTGCTGGGGTGTGGATTGAGACCGGGGGAGAACGTGGTCAGTGAGACCAAGAAGCCATAGAAAAGCACGCTGCCTTCCACAGGGCATTGTTAAACAGAGATGTATTAAAAGCATAAATTACTGTGGCATAAGCATAAACAATTTGCAAGTTTTGAATATTCTATACACTTCATTTCTTTATTGGCTTTTTAAAATCTGTGTACTTTCAGGAAAAGAGTATTTTTAATTAAACAGCTTGTTTTTAAGAAGGACCACTGCAATTATATAGTGTTATATTTAAGGAGAGGTTACTTATGTGCGTTTTGTTTTGTTTTGTTTTAAGATTTACCGTTAAATAAGCAGCAAAAACTCAGTTACACACCTTCATATAAGCAAGGAATTGAAGGAAAGATCAAAATAGCAAAGAGATGGAGCACATCAAATTCTGTGCAATCCGTTAGAATGCATAAAGGAGTGCTTGGTCTGCCTTGGAGTCTGGTGGGAGCCAGGGTGACTCATGTTATGTTAAATTAATTTTTTTTGTTTAACCATCTAGTGTCGTGGCTCAACACTCCTCCCCTGCCACAAATTCTTGGACCCTGCAGTGTTGAAAGAGCAAAGCAGTTTAACTGCATCGTTACTGCTCTGTCTCTGCGGGGGAGTTAAGTGTAAAGTATTACATAGCTAAGAAACTATGTTTTAATTGGCTTTATTTAAATTGGGATTTAAAACTCAAAAAAAAAAATAATGTAAGCAAACGGTAACTCTGTGAAAATTTAAGAAATCTGCAGCTATAAATAATGGACAGTTTTTCAGAAGAAATGTTGAGTTATAGGCTCAAAAGAAAAAAATCACAGAAGTTGTTCATTGCTTCTCGTTGCTACAGTATCACTATGGATAAATATTGGTGGTTTTGGCAAAATGGTAGTTTTTCTCCTGTTTTCAATCTCTTTCATTATCATAACAACTATTCCTTGCTCCTTGTGGGATGGGGGTGGGGGCACTGGGAAAAGGAAGAGTTTATTCAATATCAACATTTAAGCAGTAAATGGCTCCCTATCTCAGGACATATTTGCAAAATGTAAGCAGGACTTTGAGGGAGGAAGAAAATATGATCCTGTGTTACCAGAAAAATGAATGCTCTTTAGTGTATTCAGGCTGTATAAAAGTGTAGTTATGAATAGTCATTAAGTTGCCTCTGTCACTTCAACTTAATGATACCATGGAAAAGGTGTTACAGGAGTATTTTCCTCATGGAAAATTCAGTGGTTGCTGAGGGGGTGGCGGTTTATGCCATTTGTTGGCACACCTGGTGACATGAACCATCATTGTGTAATCAGCAGTAGCCACGAATTATACCTGAAAAACAAAATGAAGATGAAAAATAATATATTTGAACTTGTGTTTGTGAAGCCTGGAAATAGCTACTATTTAAATACCTGAAGGTATAAAATCTTATTAGGCAAGGGATACAAATACCCGTATGAGGAGGAAATACTTCTTTGCACAAAGGAAAACTGCAATTCTTTTTTGTTCCAATATGAATTCTTAATCAGAAAAAAACATGGTCATCACAGTGTCAGTTCACACAGTCTGGTAGCCCATTTATGAGGATTTTCCTTCACATCTTCAATATGTTAACCTGCTGTATGTCTAAATTTTTGTTCTCTGCAATATTAGTCCAATGGAGGTTTGGGTGAACTGATTTTAAATGGTTGGAAAGAGTTTAATGACATCTGACTAATGATGATCTGACTCTGAATATTTTTGTAGCGAATTAAAACAAGTACTACATGTTCGTATTGAGTAGGATTAAAAAGTAGTCAGAAGAGCTGATCCTTGATACCTTACTACTCATTTATATTGGTAGAGATAATCCTCTGTTACAATCTCAAGTGAAGAACAGGAATTAAGGGTAAAACCACAGAATAAATTGCAGATTAATTATGCCTTCTTTTTTCCTCTAGTGACAAAGATCTTTATGTCCTTTAGGAAAATGTTGGCAGTTATCTTATTAATTACTGTTAAGATAAACTGTTTCTGTTACAGTCATCCCCGTGAGTGCTGCTACATGCCGTCCTGCTTGTTGTGTTAACTAAAATATCCAAATCACACAGCTCGGTCACTCCTTGTCCTGGAAGTTTGTAATTCTGGCTGCATGGATTTGTTAAATGCTCTTATAAAAATCATAAATTTTAGCAGCATAGAATGCTCTGAAGCACTTTCTAATCCTGTGCATTTTAAGTGCCTATAAATCCTCAGTGACTCCCAGGAGTAGATGTGTAGATAGGAAAACATTTACCTGTTAAAAGTGTTAAAAGTCTCTTTTTCAGCGGGTTGTGTGTGGTTTCTGGTTAGAGATTTGTAGAGTTGCCATATGGAAGTGTTTTATCATTTTTTAGTTCCTTTCGCCTGTTTTGAAACTGCCACCACAAAAAAAAAAAAAAAAAAGGGAAAAAAAGAAGAAAAAAAGAAAAAAGAACTACATTAAAGAATGAGCTGCTTCAGTTCCATCCAGATCCCCTCTGCCTCTCCAGTTAGAGTTGGAATTTCTTCCTTAAGTCACCTACCGTCAAGGATTTAAAAACAGCCAAAATGTTCTATTTGGGTAGTAGTAATGGCTTAACATTGGCTATGTTAAAATTTATAATGGTGACTTTTTCAAATTTGCCAGATGCCAGTTTTCAGGCCCTGCATGTATCAAGCAGGCATCATGGGTCAGCAGGGCGTTCGAACTGTGCTCAAGGTAGTAGATTCCTTCAGCGATATTTTGCCGTCCTTTCACTTGGTGTTTGCTTTCTAAAGCAACAACCTGTTGTTTTTCTACTTTTGATTTAGCTGGAGTGCAAGCTACAGAATTTTCCTTTTGGTGGATGTTGCTGCTGATCTTCAGTATGGTTTGACTATAATGTTTCCCAGGAAATGGAGTAGCAAAGAAAATCTAATCTCGTTGCTGATGCAGCGCTGTCTGCCCGAAGACTGGAGTTGCTCAACTCTGAGCTGAACTTCTCAGTGCTGGCAGTGACCTGCTGCCTACAGCACCCTAAGCAAACCTGGGAGGGATTTTAAGCTGCAAATTACTCGTTTGCACAATATATCAAATATCAGCATGATGGGACGTGAGGTTTACTTATCTTTTAAAAATACTCTGAAGCTGTTGTTAAGGTACACTAATAAAATCAGGAAAGAATTCTATTCCTTAGGAATAATTAGCTCTGAAACAGCTTGTTACCTTTTTTCTCAGTACATATTCACATTCATATACATATACATATACATATATCTAAGCAAATCATGCCGTTGTAGAAATCCTACTATACCAATAAATATATTCCGTCTCGTTAGCCCCGAAGAGCAGCAGAGAAGGATGGACTGCACCTTCCCAGGAACATGCAAATACATTTTTCTATTCCTTTCTGTCTCTTCATCATGTACCACAGTGAGCTTGTACCGAAAATATTTCAGAGACTCCTATTGATCTCTCTCAGAACTATACTTGCATGCAAAGTCGCCAAAGTTGGTTTGGGGGTTTCTGTTTGTTATTCATTGCTTGAAATTGCCTTTTTAGAATTAGCAGTTCTTTTTCTGAATCTTTGCTTGCCGAAGCAATCCAGGGAATCATCCCTCCCCCCCTTCCCCAGCTCTCTGGTATCTAAGCAAAATAGATGTTGATGTCCAGTATTAAGCTTTGATAAACAGCCCACAGTGACTGAAGAAAGAATGGGAATATTGGCTTTGTTGAGCAGGAAAATAATCCCGTTGTGTTCAGTTAGTGATTTCAAATACTCCTGTGTGAATAATTGACATTGCACCATTTGAAACTATAGCCCAATTAATTCTCAGAGTTGAATCCTAAATCTTAGAGATGCTGCATTCACGGAGATCTGTTCACTTAAAATTTTGGACTTGAGAGAAAAAAACCTAAAGTGACCTTAAAATAAGCCACCCAATGAACCTGTGGAGATGTTGGTAACCTCACATTGAAAAGTGCCCCTTAAAGAGCCCGTGGAATTAGTGATTTTTTTTCCTTCGTAGCACAACTGGGACACAGAAATCCCGTTTTCCTTAGTGAGAATGCTTGGACGCCCTCCAATCGAGTGGGAACAAAGAGTTGTCTGTCAGGGTCCTGGGAGCCCCCACATCTGCTTTTTAAAACAGGATGTGGGGATGGGGAAAAATCCTCTCCATCTGTGACGCTAACAGGGCTTTGAGAACACCTGGAATTACTAGACCCGGCATTTGAATCTTGTCGCTGGAGCTGATTTCTGATAGACCAAGTGCCTTTATGGGCTGAGTTTCCCGGTCGTGTGGGAGCTTATTATCAGGGGAGATTTTCCTCTGCAGGATCTGGACCCCAAAATCTGAACCCAGCCTTTCTTTGGAAAATGGCAAAATAATTTCAACAAATAACAGTCTGGGAGACTCTGGTCTGTTTTTAACTTTTATTAAAAAACAAAAACACACAGCAACAAAAGAAACATCAAAAAAACCCAAACAGAACAAACCCAAAACCCAACAAAATAAGTCACAGAAAGATCCTTTGAGTAATTTTCAGTGCATTCCATTATCCACTCAGAATTTCATAAAAGCAATTGCATCAAATTTGTGCCTTTATTTTTGTTAATTGCTTTCTGTGTTCAAGTTGATTTCACTCGTGTGAACGTTCAACAAAGTAGAGAGCATTAAGCACACAACCAGGTTGTTTAAGGGTGGTGCCTTCTGAGCTTGAAAGGTATCAAAAAAATAGCTGTGCAGTTTTAGTAGAGCCTGAAAGTGTTTCCTCTGATCAATGTTTAGTGAAAACATCCCATTCTACAGAATGTAATTCAACTGTTACTCAGCTAATTGGCTGGATAATAATAAAGAGAAGAAGAAATATTTTGGTGAACAACTTGTAGAAGGAAAATTGTTTCTAAACTTTATATTAATTTTTCATCTGTCTCTGTTTTCAACTAAAGATGCTGCTGGCGAATTCTGTCAACAATTTCAAATACATAGTGATGTTTAATTTGATTAAAGCTGTCTTAGGTGTCTGTGCATCACGTCAAGAAGATTTGTTGAGTTTTTAGCATTTTGTTTGTTTCACTTGCAATGGGAAAACAGTAATGGGCTGCCATGTCCTGGCTCTGATCCTTCTAGATTTCAGGAACAGCAATAATGAAGCTTGTCTGAGTAATTTATAAAATCTCTGCTTTCTATTTCAAAGATGCTTCATTTAAATCAGTGGCCTAATTATCTGCATATTAATAAGTGCAGAATTTCTTGATATAAAAATAAAGAATCCAGTTCAGAATACAGGTTGCAATATATTTTAGAAAGAGGTCATAATAAAAAAAAATGTACTTACAGTCATCTTTATTTCTGGAAGTTCAAAGTTTGCAGGAAGACTGACATGGAGAGGTTGACAGCCATAATTGTAATTATGTGTTCTTGAAACTAGTAGGTGAATATGTTAATGACTGCTTTTTTTATTCATTACTTATCATTTATGATAGCCCATAATCTTAAAAGTTCATCAGGTTGTGCTTGATGTTTTTAATATTTAAAAAAACCCTGCCTATTAAGGAGGATATGCAACACGGATTGAGAGACAACTGAATGCTTCTTTTTTGTTGTTTTTTATGGCAAATCCCAAATGTTAAGGATGTTCACAGCTTTTTTAGTCAGCTGAGTTTCTGCTGGTTTTCTCAAGTACGAGTCTGAGGGATGTGCTCAGAGTTTTAAAATTTAGTTGTTTTGGGAGTCACTTCGGTTACTAAGAATGAAAGTTCAGTTTCATCTCTTGTATAATTGACTTCTTAAAAGAAAATCTTTAAATTGTCACAAACTACAGTGGAGTTAATGTGTCAGCGGGGTTGGTTACAGCCTTATTAACAGAGAAATCTGCAAAATACCGAAACCATAGCACTACACATATCTACTTCATAAGTTTAAATAAAGATAACTGTAAAATTGTTTGAAGGATTACTTTTAAACTTAAGAAATAGACAATATTTTAAAAGGAAAAAAACCTATGAAATTAGGTGCTGGGAGGAAAATGTTAGTGACAGAATGTTTGTGTTGTTCTGGCTCACAGTTTGCCTTCACTCTTTCTTCTTACAGCTTTTGTGCTGTGTGATCCTCCATAATCTGAAACTGGGTATGCACTGCTTCTTCTGTGAAATTAAATATCAGCTAGAGGAAAAAAAAAATATAAGAAGGAGTAACAGTTAAAAAAAAAAAAAATCCAAGCCTGGGTAGAACAGAGTTATTTCTAATTACTTGGGAGAAAGTGTCAGTTGCTACCACTTTTAGAATAAAGTTTCATTACCGTAGCGCTGTCAGTCTAGTCAACATTTAAGAAATTGTGTATTTGTGTATGGCTGCTCTGAGAGGTTGCACATACAGCTGGAGGCTGTTATGCTCTTGCCTTGTTGGAAAAAAAGTACAATGAAAATTTCCCTAGATGCTGGCTGTTGGAGTAGAAACATCTCGTTTAAAAGCCGTCTCCATCTCTGTGCTCTGTGAATGCTCTAAAAGTTAGAGACTTGCTTTTAAAAACTTGCATTTTTATGTTAGAAATTTGCTTTTAAGAAGTAGTAACACCTGGCTTCAATGGATGCTCTCTTATCCTATTTCAATCAAGTATTTTTTGAAAGTAATATTTTGAGTAGTTTCTAAGTATATTTCTGTATGTTTCTAGGAGGCACAGTGTAACAAAAGTATAGCAAAGATGAAGGACCATTGAATGGTGGTAAGGAAAAACAAATAATCTGGTGGAAAATGCATTCCATCAACATGTGAGAGTAGTTAAAATGTTACATAATTTCTGTTTCTTTGAAGTTAATATATTCATAGCAAGGCTGGCAATTAAGCACATTTTCTTGAAACCTTCACTAAGGTCAGTTAGCAGCGTTCTGTGCACGGGGAACCAATGCAAAAGCATTTTGATGTTATAGATAAAAGTCAGTGCACTGCAATGGTTGAACAATATGAGCTTTCCACATCAGACAATTATTTGATGTGTTTAGCATTAGATTTTTTGGCGTTTTTTTTTTGGGGGGTGATATATATAAAAGGTATATTGCATAAACATTGTTCATTACCATTATTCTACATGTTATAATACAAAAGTAAACTGAAGATTATGTTTAACTATTACAGTGGTTTTAATGTTGCATTTTAAAATTGTAAAGCAAAGAAATTTTGTTTTCCTTTGCATGCATTTAAATAACTTGAAACGAGTTTAAGTTTATTTTAACTGTGCAGATGTACTTTTCCTTTATGGAGCCAGTTTTGATCTTCTAGCTTAATGGAAAGTGTTCATCATACAAAAATACCATGGTGTGTTATCCGTATGCTTTAAAATGGAATGGAAATACAGAGCCATGGCATATATCATGAATTCCTTGTGTAGACACACACACATACATCCTGCAATCTCTTCTTTCTTCCAAATATGGTGATTTTTTTTTTTCTGGGGGGAGATGAGTTTAGGCATCTCGAAACTAGCTGGCTTATTTTGAAAAACAGAATTTGTATTGGATTCCTGTTGATTTATATATCCAGACTGATTATTAATGCTTCATTTATCAAGTATTTTCAAGAGATACGCAAAACAAAAATAGCTGGGAAATATCTGGTAACTCCGGTAAGATCTGTGAAGGGGAATGACTGGAATACAGCGAGGATGAAATTACAGACAATGCAATAATCTACCCATTATACCACAATAGCTAATTAAAAATGTAATAATGACGTAAAAGCATGAGGACATTCTATGTCCCGTGTTATTTAGACCAGGAGCAGTCTGTTGGTGCTAGGAAAAGAGCAGGCAGCTTGCGGTAAACCCTCTGCGTTACCCACCTGGCCGTCAGCCTGAGGCGGGGGGCTCCAGGCGTAAGGAGCTCCGTGGAGGAACCACTCCTGGAGGCACCATCAGGATGGGCGTCCCACAGCACAGGGGGCTGCTCCGACAGCCCCAGAGCCGGGGGGCTCTCACCTTCCGTATCGCTATGGCTGAGGTTTTGTGGGGGCTGAGAGGTGTCGGCGCCATTCCCATAGGGGCTGTGCACATCGAACCGGAGCGGTCGCCTCTACCTCAAAGACTTTGTTAAGGATTAGAGGGTTTTAGCAAGGACTGCGTGGTTTCGTTGCTCCGAGAGCTGGAAAATGCAGGTTGTGGTTTGCGCGGGTAAAGGTTACAGTCTGGTTTGAAAGATGAGCTACGAGAGGTTCCCCGTAATACCGTGAATTAAATAACGCAAGTTGGAGCACAACAGAGAAGATCGTAAACACGGAGAGAACAAAGGAGAGGAGCAAGTGACACTGACAAATGAGCTGGGCACACGGACTGGTTCTGGGAACACTCAGGTTGCCTTAAGACGATAGTAATTTGCCAGTCTGTATTTGGCTACTGGTAAGGCTCAACGATATCTTGCATCCTTTTTCATTTACATATTGATTAAAAATAGAATATATTACTCTCTCTCATGTGAATGATCTGGGATATTCCCTGAGTGCAGTTTAAAAGATCAGTATTATAATTTAAACCATAGAAAACACAGGTGCAGAGAACATAAATAAGATTGCACATGCTTTAGCCATTCCATATCGTGAACTGCTTAATTATCCTTCTTCGCTTGTAACTGGATAGAGCCAAACCAGTCTTGTGTTTATGAACAGCAAAGGGTGATATTTCTTATGAGGTTCCTTGATGAGATTGCTATACTATCTGACACTCTTGACTGAAAGTCAAGTTTTCTTACTCCTACCCTGTCAAGAGCAGGAGACTTTTCTTTTTTTGTGTGTGTTTTTTGGTTTTTTGGTTTTTTTTGGTTTTTTTTTTTTTTTTACAGCTTGATGACAGATGAGACTGATGTGCTGCACATGGGAATCTTCTTTGCACTAAGGTGTAAATAAATGAGTTTTACAGCAGAGAGCTAAGAAGGCTCTTTTTCTCTTAAATGAGCACGAAGAGCATTGATGTGGGTCATTAATGCTAATAGTCAACTTTAAGGAAGAGGCACCTGCCTGGATCCTTCAGGGGCACAGGGAAAAGCTCTCTGTGTTCAGTGCAAAGCCCAATTGGTCATATCTGAAGTTGGTTGGTTTTGGTAACTCCTGCACGGCAAACTGATAGGTCTGACATGGATTCCTAGTGAATAAGGATCTGTATCACAAAGCCTGGTTATTGGTCTCAGCAAAGGGACACTGCATTACTTCAACATCTGGATGGAGTCAACATTCTCCATTGTGTGGGAGCTGCTTGTGTTCACTTTGTTCCTCGCTGTGTTGGTGCTATTTGGTGCATCAATAGGGTCCTGGTGGCCAGGCAAGCTCTATTTCCCAATGGGTCGAGGAGGTCTCCATTTCCCTCTTTCTAGACAAACAGAATTTACAGGTGGGTTTACAGTGGTCTTCTCAAGATGCTAAAATAGCTGTTTTGTTCTGAGGTGTTGCCCTTCTCCGCCAGTCGCAACTGGGGGTTCTCCATAACACATATAGGAAGTGTTAGAGAGACAGGAATTATGAAAGAGAGATGAAACCCCTGAAGTCAGTGCTAGAATTACAGTCAACTTGCTTGTTAGTAATTAAGAGTGATATTTGAGAAATAATCTTCCCAGAAACAAACCTGCCATCCCAAACAAGAGGAGAAACATCACCTTTTCTGGAAGTTCACTATGTGGAAGCAACTTACAGGCTTTTACATACTTTTTTTTTCAATTTAGGGAGGAGCTAGGTTTATTCAGGCCAGTGTTGTGCTGCAGAGAGGTTTGCGAAGAGGTCACCGAACTGTTGGGAGAATTACTGTGATATCGCTGCAGTCGGTGGGTTTGTCACCTCAGGGCACTGGAGTGACAATGTGGCTGGTTGATCCCTTCCAGAAACCTCGGGACTCCAAGAATAGGTTTAAAGGTGATTATAGTATGTTGTATCATTTACATAACTTATCTATCAGTGACACTTCCAAAATTGTCAAATGTGTGTGTGTTTACATATGTGCCTGCTGAAAGGATCGGGTTCAAAGGATAAACTCTTGACAGTGATGGGGATGCAATTTGACCTTGTAAAAAGGTAAGTACCGCCTCTTCAGTTGTACTGCTCCTTATAAGAGGAAAAACAAGTGCCTACATTAGCCATTTCTTCTTCCACTACACAGACTATGCAGGACTTTTCCTTGTAAGAAAAAGGAGCAAATCCGGTTATGTCCCTTGACTTTTGACAACAATATGTTTTGGTTTTTGTTCATAAGCATTTTCTGTTGCCAAAGACTTGACTCATGTTTAGGATCAATGGCTGGAATAACAAGGATTTGGGTCCCTGTGGATAGTCAGCAATATCCCAAAGCGTGGCTTTTCACCAGGCTTCATGCTGTATTAATCACAACGTTCGAGCGCAGCGGTGGGACCTGTCTCCTCGCTGTCAGTCCCCGCAGCCTGTGTGCTGGATGTATCAGCACAAGGCCTGTGGCAGATGGAAGAGTTGCAGTAAATATGCACAGTTATGGTTTAAGTGAAAAAGCTGTGGGAAAGGAAATACATTAATCCATTGCGGCTGTTTTTTCTTTTAAGTAACCCTCTGTAATAAATTGCAAGCTTTTCCTGGACTTACCCTTTATATTTCTAGATGCCTTTCTTGAGCAGGGGATGGAGTGGAACAGAAATTGAACTGAAGCAAAGAAAATATTAAAATACAGAAGCAACTGAAAATTAAATTAGGTCTTGCATGTGGAAAGAAATCCTCTCCCATATGGTCTCTTTCGTGAACACGCTTCAGGAAATCCTGGTCTTGCAAATCATAAAGCGTGCACTGTGCATATGAGTCTATTGTTTGTTTAGGTGGTGTTGTAGACGAGATGTCTGGAAAGTGCTTTAAAGTCAGAAACAAATGGGTCCTGGAATCCGGGAAGAGCTAAACTTGATGACTTATTGAGTATGGGACTGATCTTTGAAAGTATACTAAATGTTTGGTCCATTACCTCTTTGGGTTTTAGATCTCTTCCTACATAATCAGAAATTTCACGTCTCATCCTCTTTGATTTCTGCAGTTTTAAGAACATTTAGCCAAAAGGAGAGGATGTTGAGTATTTTACAAAACATTTTTTAAATTCAAAACTATTAATAGGATTTTGAAAATCCTTTTGTTTCTCAGATGCCTGATTTTAATTTTGATTCTTATGTCATCACTTTGCTCTTTTTCCAGTCGTTACAATTCTTCTATCTTACAAGGACCAGATGCCCTACGAAGGCCATCTCCTGTGCCATGCAGATGTGGAGAAAAAGAATGTATTTTTCTCTCCCGTTTCCCCTTCTCCCTTAGTTGTAAATCATCTTTGAGGTGCATGAGAACTTTATTCCTTACTTTTAAAACTACTGTGACCTCTGCCCAGTGTGGCAGGGGTGTAGGGTGCCTGCTCTTCCACTGCAGTGTCACCTAGAGCTGTGCAGGGTCTCCATGGGGTTGCGAGGGGAGGGTTTGGGTGTTTGGGTTCCTGCTCTCTGCAGACACCACGGCTGCTGGTGCGGTTTGTGGCACAGAGCTCGTCTGCCTGTTTGGCGTTGATGTGGGTGTTGCTGCAAAGGGCTGGTGACAAGTGGCTGTGCACTGAGGACACGGGTACCAGGAGTCTAAACTTTTTTTTTTTCCCCCCACAAATGCTGTTAAAATGTGACAAAATGTCTGCTCAGAAATGGGGTATGAGTGACAGAACCTGCACACCAAGCTGAGCTCAGAGGTGGGCACCGACCCAAGCCTTACTTATCTACAAGTGTGCCGGTTGCTTTTGGTCCTCCTTGGGAGAGACAAAGCCATGGCAGAGCTCTGTGTTGTTACATCTAGACCCACTACTTGTGCTCAAGGCAGTTTATTTTGAGCTAGCTTGAAGTGTCTGTATGCTGCACCATAGTGGGTAATGTATGCAAAGTCATGTATTTCGGTGGTATCAGTTGCAAACTACTCTTCCGTCACACGGAAACCTTGCAGGCAGAAGAAGATACATAGAAGTAAATAGTGTAAAACTCTACCTAAGCTGTTGCTGACTCTTAAATAGTTGCCTCTTGCTTTCCAGAAATTTTGTGAAAGCTGAAAATACTCTAGGAAAACGTGGCCACTTAAGGACACTTGGTGGACTTAAGTCATGGTTTATGTGGGTTCTGTTGGGTCAGTAATTTCATATCCTCTTAAGAGCTTGTTGATCTTCTTACAAGGGTTTGATACGAACAAAGTCGGGGCAGAAGCTGATGCAAAATATGTATTATGGAGACAAGTCATGCACAGCGAAATGGGTAAGCCCACATGCATTTGCCCTGCAGGCGCCTGCTTATGGGTTAAGTGTTATTTTTGTCAGGTCTGTCGTGGTACTTATATATGTGTAATTGGTTTTGTTCACCTTCTGGTGGCTCTTCACCATCAGAAAATACATTGAAAATTGCCTTAATAAGCTAACATTCAGAAAAACTTTAACAGAGCTGATTTTTTCCTTCTCTCCTCTCTCTTCCCCCTCTCCTCTCTCTTCCCCCTCTCCTCTTCCCCCTCTCTTCCCGAAAAATGCCTTCTGGAGAGAAAACACACTGGCCAGCTCTAGCTCTAATGCAGACGAGGCACCTAATACCCTCATGAAGGAGAAATGGTAGTCATGTAAACAGGAGGAAATGCAGATGTTTTTCTTGTTCAGATCCACTCCACAGATAATGCTTTACTGTGCATGTGTGTGCTGTGCCATGTGGATCCTGCAATTCTCAGAGGGGCTTTCTTTCTGCAGCATTCCAGAGCTCTGGCGACACGGATGCCCATCACAATATTTCTCCTTCATGCATCTTTTCTGGTGCTTTACCCGTGCCAGATACATAAGTATCTTGGGAATGAAGCTTTTATAGACTAATTTCCCCTGCTGCTTATTTTCTCATGTAGATTTTATTCCCTTTTTTTGTGTGAATTATATTTATTGGTTGTCATGTAAGCGGTGCAATTTCTTGTTAGCAACTGCAGGAGTGCCATCTGAAGTTCCATTAAAGTTTGTGCAACATTCTGGCCCTGTGCATTTTGAGATAAAAATGTGAAGCTGTTATACTCCACAAGCTGATGGGTTACTTTTCGTTTTAAGTGTTTAATTGTTCTGTTGCTTGTCAAAGTGAGATAACCCAGACGTCTCCCCCGTACCAGAATAGAGAAGTTTCCTTGGCCTCAAGAAAACAGACTCCTGTTTCTCTCAAGAAAAAGCCTAATGTTTTGGTGGGGCAGTAAACTTGTTTCTGGCCTTTTGGCAGAGTGCTTTGCAGGCAGCGTGCCTCATGGAAATGTCTGCTGGCATACATGGAGACTGAGAGGAAAGATAATACTGGGTTTCTGAGCCTATTTCAGCACAAAGGGAACAACTTCATAAACTAGGGGAAAGAAATCCCCATTCTGTTGAATTTTTGAAAGTTAGGTTCAACTTAATTACTTATAAACATTTTTAAAGTACCTTGTATTGCAGCAGGGGAAAAGAATATAGCAATCTTATACCAGCTGTCTTTTTGTTAAATGTCCCTACATAGACCAGCAGAGGCTGTGACATTCCTTTTACCCTCTCTTGATAATCTGAAAATCTTCTGTGCTGGAGCATCTGCTCCAGGGCAGTAACGTAGGAACGTCAAATATATTCTGTGTTTCATTCCCTGGTGGATACATTAGCCAGCCAGTTGTACAGCAAGTCCGTGTGGGGAAAAAGAGGTTACACTGAAACCTAATGGGTTGTCTTCCCTGGGAATCAGAAAATTAGGAATATATTAATGGCAGTGCGGAAAGATGCTGATGACTTGAAGAAATGGAACAGACTCATGACATGATTACATTATTGAAGAAGGAAATTTTATATTAATCTTCAGAAAGAGTATTGTAAGCCAACTGCTTAATCCCCATATATTATACCAGAGACCCAGCTCTGCTGCACTTGAGCTGGAGAACTCCATTCCACTGGGTGTTCAGTTTTCTGAGGACTCTAAAAATCAGTAGTTTTTTCTGATTTTTCTGATTTCAGCTGTCCTGAAATCTGGTGCCTCATTGCATGAGAAGATTAACCTTCTAAGTCTGGAGGTCTTACGCTGTCACACTTCCCAAAATGCAGCATCCCTCTACCATAGAAGCTTTTATTTCAGGAGATGTTTACTGCTTGGGTTTTTTTATATGAACATGTGGGAATAGCACTATTGTTCTGATCCCACCCCAAAAGCAGCAGGAACTCTGCATGTTCACCTGTATAATGCTGGACCCCCTTCATCTTAAAACATTCATCACCCCCAGGCTGAGAGAGATGGGGTTATTCAGCCTGGAGAAGAGAAGGCTCCAGGGAGACATTATAACGGCCTTCCTGAAGGGAGCTAAAGGATTGATGCGGAAGGACTCTTTTATGAGGGAGTGTAGTGACAGGACACAAGGGGTAATGGCTTAAACTGAAGGAGGGGAGATTTAGATTAGATACCAGAAAGAAATTCTTTGCTGTGAGGGTGGTGAGGCACTGGAAGAGGTTGCCCAGAGAAGTTGTGGCTGCCCCATCCCTGGAGGGGTTCAAGGCCAGGCTGGATGAGGCTTTGAGCAACCTCATCTGGTGGGAGGTGTCCCTGCCCAGGGCAGGGGATTGGAACTTGATGATCTTTAAGGTCTCTTCCGACTCTAACCATTCCATGATTCTATGATCTTTACCAGAGCAAAACTGAAAGATTGAAAATTCGTTTGAGGGGACAAGAGATGCAGGAATCCGATGTATAGGAGATAAAGACTATCCTACCTGTGCAAAGATCTTACTGACAAAAGGGCTTTTAGCCTCTCAGACATCATGAGAGCTGGGCAGGCCAAGGAGGCATACAGCAGCCAGTTGAACATAGTCTTTAACCAGCTGGTTCGTTTCTTTGCTATTGGTCTTGTTGGTGTGTCTTACCATGTTCATCAGAGTGCTGTAAAGCTCCTAGCCTTCTTCTGAAGAACCAATCACTGTTGACAAACGTGAAAGAAGGTTTGTTCATCAGTAAGTGAATGTCTATTGTAATGAATGAAATTCATTATGCTGATTAAGTAGTAGTTGCACTGATCAGTAAATTCTAACAAAATTAGCACAAAGTGCCCTTTTTTTCCCCTTGATGAATCTGCTGCCTGAAAGTGTGTTACCACTCAGTCTCTTATGAGTTACCTCTGCTTTTTGTAAAGATGTACCTCAAGGCATCAGTGACATCCTGCCTTTGTTCACCTCTCCTATGCTCTGTTAGTGTTCAGAAGCTCTCCCGAGCCCGTGGCATTGCTCTTCAGCCGGGTGTTCAGGCGTGCTGGAATGCAAAGTGACCTTCGCTCTTAACTAATGCTATGGAGATCAGCGAAATGCAGCAGCATATCCCAGCAGTAAATCTGGCATCCTTAATTTCAATTACATGTATTTTTCTAAATCACTTGTGCAACCAGGCTGAAGTTTGGACTCCATGTGGCTCAACAAAGTAAGTTCATTCTAGAATTATGAACAAATCTTGTTTTTCAAAGTTTCCTTCAGTTCAAGCAGGGTTGACAGGAACACAGACTTTGAAGATATTTAATTGTATCAAGAAGCAATTGAATGCAACAGCCCAAAACTTAATTAGCTTAAAAGATGTTTTTAATAAACTTCAGACATACAAGACCTCCATAGCACAAAAGTATGTGACAATGATATGTAATTATGTTGTTGCACAATCCAAAGCGCTTGCCAAGGAGTAGAGAATGATAAACTTCACAGAAGAGGGAGGCAGTAAGCTGTTAATGTATTTACTGTCCCAGCTTCTAATATGTGCAAACATCAGATTATTTTGAGAGTTACATCTGTATGTGAATATCTGTAATAAATAATTTCTCCCACGTACCATTCCAGGAGAAGATTATTCTAATACGCTGGATTTGGCACAGAACACGGAATCATTTAGGAGATAAAGCTGGTTCAGGATTCGTCAGCTTGCTTTTTTAAGCAGTGTCCCCTTATGAAAAAACACAGCCTATACAGTGGATCTGAGCTAATGGGCTTTTTGCTTGGAAGCATTTCAGATATAAACTTTCTCACTTTTCATTTTGTCCCCTCCCAAACCGTTCCAAAGGGGAGGTTCCTTCTTGAAAGAGGCTCTGCCTTGACATCCATCGCTGTGTGGCAGTTGAGATCTTGCTGAGGTGCTTTGGGCCTTTTCTCAGGAGGCTGAGGGTGGAGGAGCTCTCTGCAGGGAAGCTGTGGTTCTCCATGGCTTCAGCAGCATGTCTTTGGAGTCCTAGGGCATCCGGGCATCCAGCCTCCAGCTGCAGAGTCAGGAGCCGGGCCAGTAGTTTGGGTTCTTGCCTCCACAAACGGGAGATGACTCGGTCATGTGTTGCCCAGCCCTTTGCTGAGGAGTCAGCAGAGCACCCCTGATAGCCCTGCCCCGCAGCCAGCTCTTGCAAGGGCTTGCCAGACTTGGTGCTTCGTGGTAGGGAACCAGAAACCTCACCTTAGAGACACAGAACTTTAGTAGTTTTAGAGGAAACCCCAGGGAGACCTGCCGGTGTTGTCATGGCCAGTGATTTTGCACAGAGTATTTTGATTGCAGATGAATCAAGGACTCAGAGGTCACAAACAACACTTTTAAAGGCATGAGTGACTTGATTATTTTCCATGGAAATAAACAGAAATCTTTCTCTTGGCCTCAGTAAGTTTTGGAATAACAACAGGACAATTGTTTTTGATTGCCCTGAGTATCCTAAGGAATGAAGTTGAGAAGGTCATGGTATGTTTACATAGTAGGTATTAATTCACTTTATAAATTCCTGTACATTAGTATTCATCTAAGCGTGACAAGTGATACAGAGCAAGTATTTCTCTGGACATTAATTGCTGAAGAATTGTGTCCACCCAAATAATAAATGAGAATTCATCAAGAATAACTTACCTGGTGAGCTGGAGTTTGTGAGGAATAAGGTGATAGTTCTGCTTTGGAAGTCAGATTTCAGATTTATTTTCTTTGCTTAGAGAATGGATTCCAGGTGAGGCTGCGTACCTGGTTTAGATGCAAGATGATCTTGCTTTATTTAACATGAATTCATTATGGAGAGGAGAAAAACAGGAACGTGTTTTTGTCTTTAGAAGCTCAAATTCTGTTCATTAGGCTTACAAAGAAAAGACCAAACTTGTTTTTATTTCTTGTGGTAATTAGTCATAGAGAAGTGTTACATTGTTCCCAATCCAGGCAATCCAAATGCCACATTATAACCTTCAAGTGTCTTTGTTGACCATCTATTGACAACAAAGGAAGCTAAGGGTGACTGGGAATCTAGGCTTATCATATTTGTGGTGTGCTGGCCAAATATAATAATATAATATTCCCAGGGAGAATTACCTTGATGTGAAAAAAACATGCAATTCCTTCCTCCATCCTTTGTATTATTACTAGACTGAGCTGTAGAGCAGCTTTTCTGGGCTGAAATGCAGTCACTTTTTAATTGAAAAGACCCACCATGGAGCCTTTTAGCCCTGATCTTGGAAATTGCTACCTATGATCAAATTCTTGTGTTTGCCCAAACCTGTTGAATTAAGACCTCCTTGTCTTTTGCAGCTTCCCTCAGCCTCCTGCCCAAAGCAGTCAGCAAGAGAGAGGTGGGCCAGGAGACTTATTTAGGAAGTTCTTAATGAGTAGGAACACAGAGAGGTGATGACAGGCAGCAGAAAGCTAATAAAGACATAATAGGTGATAAAGGCAGTACAAGAGAGATTTTGAAAATACTGTGCAAAATAAATGGCTTTGCATTTCAACCTGAATATTTTACAGGGATTTGCAATTGCCTGCAGGGTTAATTTGAGGTGAAATAATACTGAAATAGATAATGTGGGAAGTGGTGGGTATTCAGTAATGTATCCAGCTCTCAGGTCTGGCTTCTTGAATTCTTTCCATTACCTTCTGCAGACGGGCTTGCTTTATTTCCCAGATAACTTATCTGCTGTCTCTGGGAAGTTTCCTAGCCGGGAGGGATGAGGGGGGAATTGGTTGGCTCTGCGTGTCTAATTGGCACTTCCCACTTGAAGACCTGAGGGGCATGGAAAGCTTGTAAATCTGAGGTCAGCAATTCCCCTCTATGTTTCTGTAGGCACAAGGATAGAAAGACATGCACTTGAGAGACACCACAAATGTCGCTCAGGTGGTCGCTCAGGAGCTTTATGAGTGATAGAGAAGAGTTAAATTTATTTGCCTGTTGGAGAGTAATAAACAGTTGTCACTGATAATAAATTATTTAAACTGCAGGTGGTCTTCGGTAATGACAAATGCAGACTTTATGACCTATGTTCAAGCTAGTAAACACTTCGGTGCATATCTGTGCTAGCCAGGCTAAAAATAGCGCCTAACCCCAGTGAAATCTACTTTAAGGATTTCTGCAGTTAAATAACATTTGTGTTTTACTGTCTGCACCACAAGAGAGAATGACTAAGAGGGAAAGATCAAAATAGGTAAAATCATTACGGAAAATAAGAAAAGTCTAGGGGAGGAGTGATTACAGCAGCTGTGTGTGAAGGCTGATGGGTAACACTATAAAGATTTGTTTATATTTGTATCTTAAAATTATGGCAGTGCTAGAAGGAAGGAAACAATTTCTTTGTAACATCTGTACAATCTCAGTCAGTGAGACTGCCATTCGCTTTAAATTGTTTCTCAGTGTTTAGATGATTTTTATTCAGCAATAATAATATTTTTATGTGATCATGATTCTAATTAATTATTAGAAATCTTAGAACTTCTGCATATGGTTATGAATTGTAGCTGCAAGACAAAGAAATGCAACAAGCCTTAGAATAGGCAAGCAGTCCTCATTTCCTAGGAAGTCTCTAAAACCTGCAGTATTTGCCTTCTGCAGTGTTTCAAGCCATATCCAGCTAAGCTTGGCTGAGCAATGAATACCTCTGCTTCAGAGCAGTGTTTATTTAGCTTGCAGAAGGCTTACTGAAGCCGTGGGGGTACACCCACCTCCAGCTAGCTAAGCTTGCACGCTAACGCCATTTGTTTAAAGAAAATGCCAGTGTCGTGGTCCTGCTTCTGGTGGATTCACTCAATTTCTGTGCTTTCCCTCCCTGTGCTCACCTGTAAAATATATGTTATGGTCTGTAGCTGACAATCCAGAACTGTAAAGCATCATTATGCAGAATTACTAAAGCACCTTGAAGTTCTCGAAGAAAGAAATTACTTTGCAGACAATTGAAATACCAAGAGTTAATTCTGGAGAGGTGAGGCCAGCCATGCAAGTCTTTAATGTGGGAAATGCAGATTGAAGGGATTACTCGACCACTTATGATGTTGCAAGACAGAGAGGAGCAGGATGGCGAGAAGTTAGTTCTGTGCATGTTTGCATAGTACCTACTGGAAACACTGGGGTTTTGCTGTGCCTCCGCCGCACTCAGGGAGGATGAAGTATTGTGCTTGGAAGGTGTTTTTTTATTTCACTGGAAAGTACTATCTCCATGCAAGCAAGGCTGTTTGCAGAAGGGGTGGCACCCAGCTGCATCTTTCTTCAGCAACGCACTGAGGCTGTTGCTCATCTCACAGTGGGAGCGGGAAGGAAGAAGGAGAGTTTCTAAAACTCAGCGTGGGGAAGTGCTGAAAGTATTTTCAAACCGTGTCTTCTTTTCATTTGCATTCTCTGCTAATGAATTAAAACTTGCCGAAGTGTTTGGCCTAACAGACAGGTTTGTCTACTCACAGCTCCTCCTTCTGGAGGCTCCCTAGCTGCCAGGTTGACACTGTGCTCATTCCAGTGCCCAGGAGAAGTGCCTCCGTGCCACCATCGATGTAGGATACCAACAGCTGCTGACAGGTGTGTGGTCCAGTGCCCTGTGGATCTCAGTAATCCATGCCTGACTTTATCCACAGAGCTAACTCATAATAATATAAAAAGAGAAGACAATAAACGTTAGTTCATTTCATTTAATTTCATTTCTTTCGGGTCACTTATGCTTCGGTATGCCCTGTTCTGAAAGCATGTATGCACAGCTGGACAAGGACTTGTAAGACAGGGTGTTGGAACAAGATTATTCCCATGCTTTTATCTCTGCTGGGTCAGGCTCTAGGTGTTGAACTACCCACAAATGAGTTTAAAATAATCCAAAGGTAAGAGGGGAGGTAATATGGTATCAACTGTAAGGTTGGCTACAGAGAATTTTTCAAAAGGGCTACATAGACTACATAATAGTGTTCAGAATATTTTCTCTTTGTGTAACCACTTTGAATAGGGGAGTGGAGAGAAAGAAAAAGGTTTCTTATGTTCTTTCTTGGATTTATGCTTTTTCAGTATACCAAATTAACTTCTTTGCTATGCAACAATCACCTGCTGCCCTCCTTGTGGGAATGCGCAATCCAGTTCTGCTAGGTCTGTCCTGACTTCTGGGAAGCTAAAAACAGCTTGCCCATCCACACATAAATGTTACACACTGTGAATTGCCCAGGGGCAAGTGAATCCCTTTTTGCATCTGTTTCTATGAAAGGTTTGATGTTCCAGGTTATTTATATCCTGCAGTTTTTGCCAAATATATGATGTAATTTCCTAACTTGCAGCCTCATGACTACTTGCTGATGGTATTCCATTTCACAAATAGCATGAATGAAATACAAACTTCATACACCTAAAAGAAAACTTGTCTCGTCTGCTTCTCCCACCTGTTGTCTCTGTACCCATAGACGATGCTGCTGCCATTGCTGCCTTTAGAGATCATGTGGTGAACTGCTCCAAGGACGGTTCTTGTAAATACCAGGCTGTGAGAAATCCAAAATACCTTTTCTATTTTGTGCTTATATATATATGTTGTGGTTCAGGGTACGGTTACAAGCCCAGACGCTGGAGTACATCACTTTATCCATTTCCATACGTATTTCTCTTTGTCCAATGGCCTTGTGTTTCTTGAATTGGCGGGGTCAGGCAATTTTAAATCCACTGCCCTTGTAAAAACAATAATTTTATGGTTTTATAGCTGTGTGGCGTGTGCACAGTAGGCTAAGCTGATTGGTAACACCAGGGTTTCCCGTGAAGCTGGTAGGATTGACAGCCACAGCTTGATGATGAAGACAGATGGAAATCTGCTGTGTCTGCAGGCGGTCATGCCCAGCAGGTTTTAAGGCTGCAGCTATGTGAACACCAGTCACACAGCAAAGTCAAGGCCCCAAACCCCTGGTCCCTGGAACCAGTGGGATAAGAATAATGAAAACAGCTTTTCCTAAATGCCTTTTATTGTTAGGCTTCCTGGCCTGCTGCTCTGGAGAGCTAATGTAAGATGCCGATATTAAGAGGAGCCGCAATCAGTGCAAGTAATGGCATTGAGGTGAGGAGTGAAGTCTAGATGTATTTCTCCTTCTTTCCCCTGTGAAGATCTAACCTACTTCTACTTCATTTCTCTTTTTTGATGCATTTGCTGAATAGGTGTCGGGAAAAATTGCTGCCACTTGACATTTCGTGTCTGGGAGAGAACTATTACCTCCTCCTCTGAGCTGGGCTGGGGAAGGCGGCAGCTGGGGTCAGTCAGTGGTTCTAAGTGGTGGTCTTTTCTGAGGCACTGGCACCTGAATGCCACTTCTAATCAACATGAAGAAAGTTTCCCTTATTCCTCTGTCTTTTAAGACTGATAACCAGAAGTGGCACTTTTTTCCCACCAAGAATAGGAAATTTTTTTTCATAACCATCTCTCATCTGCAAGGCCATATTTAAAATATGCTCAAGATGTCTCTAGGTGTAGCTAAAGTGTTGTTCTTCTCAGTTCTGATCTATAACCAAAAGGTAATTGTCAGGAGGAAGAAAGAAAAAATATGCAGCAGCAGCTTATAAACGGTTTCCTTATAAGCCAAGAAAATTAATCCCGATAGTAGAGCCCAAGCACAACTTTGGGCCACGTTCCAGGGAGCTGCAGAGCTCTCTGCTTGCAGCAGCCAGCCTGTACCTCAGAAGCTGGAAGGCAAAGCCTGTCTGGACATTATAAGAAGCAAATAGGAAGGCAGTGAATTAATATTGAATTTATGAGACTGTGTTCTATTGCTAAGTCAAATGTACAAACTGAGCTCAGCTTGCTGGCAAAGAATCGATCCCCTGTCGCAAAACACGTGAGAGAGAAATCTCTCCTGTAGCATTGATGGGCTGTGGAAGACCAGCAGGAGGGAACTGATATTCTCAGTGATTTTAAGTGACATGTACTGCTCAAACCTTGGGGAACTATTTGCGTGACTAGGGTCGTAAAACTCATGGGATACTTCAACGGCTGAGCCAGTGCCAAGTCAGGTTATCTCAACCGAACAATTGCACTGCTTGTTTTTACGTGCAATACAGTTTGCTATGGGTTCTACTCTGTAAGTTCCCCCTCTGCTCAGGTGGTCCTCCACACTCTTAGAAAGGATGAGCATTAAAACAAAAAAAGAAACGATGCTGTGTGTTACAGTGTTAAAGAATCAATGAGTAATCCACTACATTTTCACTGCATAAGGATTAATTGGATAACCAAGATCTGGAAAAGAATCTGTTAAATAAAACCAGAGACTGGTGGGAACTAATGGGTTGTATGGCCGTGTGTGGGAGGAGAAGGAAAACAGATATGGAATATTTAAAAATGGGCCATTCAATATACCAGAAATCTGATGCAGCCAATAGCAGCACACTTGCTAAAAACAGATAATAATCTTTTAATACAAAAAACCCCCACTGCACACAACACCAGCTGAATCCATTTCAGACGTCACGAACAGGGATGCAGATGAATTGATCAAGGGAGTGAGATTTGGTGGTTGCCTAGGGACCAGTGAACATGACCTACTTCCCATCGAAGAGGCATATGCTGTTTTGTACGGGTAACACGCTGATTTGGTGTTTCAGAAAGGCTGAATTTCATAACTCTGGGGAAAATCTTAGAGCGAAGTTGATTGAGAAAAAAATTTGGCTTTTGTTAAGCAGCACTTGCAAAATATCTACTGCACTCCTCCCACTCAATAACTGAAAATCCAACAGGGGCACTCAGCCTGGGAAGTTAAAAATAAAAGAATAAATTTCATGGTTGATGGAAAAATTTATGTTTGAGGAAAATGACGCTAGAAAGGAGGGAGACCCAATTCAAGGTAAAGATGGTAGAGGGGCTAGAATTGATGCAATAAAAGACAGAACTGTTCAATAAATACCTCACTTTCTAATAAACACTTCATTTTGTATTTGGAAGGGAGCAGGACAACCTAGTTGTATCGAATGAGGCTGATATGGTACTCTGAAGTCAATATTTGAGGAGGGTATGGTAATGTTTATCCAAGTAGAACTGCACTAAAAATCAACCTGTCTGGTTGCTGCACTGAAGCATCTGAAGTCTTGGATCTGAAAGTTCCCTGAGATCTTTGTCCTGAGAGATTAAAACATTTTAGACTATGGGAATAACTCCAGACAGGTGAAGAAGGGCTTACTGTTAAAAAAATTATGAGTGAGGGGGTTGTCTGTTTAGCCATAGTGTGGTTTGTCTGATACAAGTAAGGGACAATATTACAGGGATGTTTTAGTGTCAATACAATTGACAGCAAAAGCGTAGAGGGTAGAAGTATAATTATTTTAATCAGCATAATTTTCTGTTATAAGGAGTTAGCCGAATATTTTTTTCTTTAAGATTTTTAGTTTTGTTTCATAAAGGTAGATAAATGGATAGCAAGATTTCATGTTTGCAAGGTATCTTAATTCATACCTCCCAGTCTTTTGAATTTTAGGAAAAAAGCACGTTATCAATACAGCAACTCCTAACTGGATTCAAACCCTCAAAATATAAAGAAATGTCTGAGAACCATTGGCAGTAGTAAATTTCCTTCAAGTGGGGATCTTTTCCCTGCGATACCATAGAGACTTGAAAATGGACTTATTCAGCATTTTCAGCAACACTTTGGAGTAAACCTAGATGCTGTTCACTGGAGGCATAAAGATTACTGCAGTTTCAAATAACAATAGCCCTGTAACCTCTGTTTGCATAACAAGCCGGGGCCATGTTAAACACAACACATTTTAGTGCCAAATCCAAAGTAGTGAAGTTCAGAAATGGGTATTTAAATTGGGATAAAATTCCATTTTAATAGTAAGGTTCATTCAACACTGCAGCGTATCAGAGCAAGACGAACCCAATTGGTTTCCCCCTCTTTTGACTAACTTGGATCATGACTGTGTGTGGTGTTTTGCCAGAACTCTCACTTTCAGGCCGATGCGTGTTCCCGGGATGGCTGGGTGAAGCACCCCAGGCTGCGGTGTGTGGGGTGAAGCAGGGGTGACCCAGTGGTGTGTCCAGCCTTGAACTTCGCAGAACTGTGATTTTGTGCAGCCTTATGAAAGGAGGAGTGGAAAAGGCAGATGAAGGTCAGGATTGACCCGAAGCTTGCAAAAGGAGGAAATGTTTGAACAAAGCAGTTTCCAGGTAGAGACAGAAAACTTGAATTGCATATATCCAGCAGGGAGGCAATGAAAGGATTGGAAAGGGAGAAGTGGTAAAAAGTGATACAAATTTCTCGTCATCCCAAACTGCTTTCGCAGAATCACAGAACACCAGAGATTGGAAGGGACCTTGAAAGATCATCCAGTCCAATCCCCCTGACAGAGCAGGAACACCTACATCAGGTCACACAGGAATGCATCCAGGTGGGTTTTGAATATCTCCAGGGAAGGAGACTCCACCACCTCTCTGGACAGCCCCTTCCAGTGTTCCGTCACCCTCATTGTGAAGAAGTCTTTCCTCATATTTAAGTGGAACCTCCTATGTTCCAGCTTGCACCCGTTGCTCCTTGTCCTATCACTGGCCATCACTGAGAAGAGCCTGGCTCCATCCTCCTGACACTTACCCTTTAGATATTTATAAACATTAGTGAGGTCACATCTCAGCTTCTCCAAGCTCAAAAGACCCAGCTCCCTCAGCCTTTCCTCATATGGGAGATGCTCCACTCCATCATCTTTGTGGCTCTGCCCTGGACTCTCTCCAGCAGTTCCCTGTCCTTCTTGAACTGAGGGGCCCAGAACTGGACACAATATTCCAGATGGGGTCTCACCAGGGCAGAGTAGAGGGGGAGGAGAACCTCTCTGGACCCGCTAACCACATCCCTTCTAATACACCCCAGAATGCCATTGGCTTTCTTTGCCACAAGGGCACAGAGCTGGCTCATGGTCATCCTGCTGTCCACCTGGACCCCCAGGTCCCTTTCCCCTAGACTGCTCTCCAACAGGTCAGTTCCCAAGCTATACTGGTACCTGGCGCTGTTCTTGCCCAGATGCAAGACTCTACACTTGCCTTTGTTATAGTTCATTAAATTTCTCCCTGCAAAATTTCCTCCCTCCTTTACTTTGATCTCCGGCTCACAAGCAAGAATTTTCGCTAAAATCCTGTTTCTGTTCCTTTTAGAGTCACAGGAACAGCTTGCTCAGCAGTAGTCAGCACTGAGTACTGGCTCCTCATGCTGTGGCATCGTACCTTTTTGCGTTGTCCATTCCCATGTTAGAACTAAAACCAAGGCAGGTTGGGGATGACCCCACTTTGTCTGTCTCACTAGAGCAAAACAAGCACCAGATGAGGAATTCTGAGATATTTGACGGTTCAGGTATGCCAGTCTCCAGGCTCTCAGACAGGGGCTAACGTGCAGTGATTTGTTGTTGCCATAAATAGGCTTGCCCGTACTCCAGCGAGCTGCCCGCGATGGGGTGTAATTACAAAGGTCACAAGTCTGTGAGTCCGTCTGGATCTTGTGTATTTGGTGTCGCAGTATTGGAGACTTGTTTATAGTTTCCTCTAGGGATGAAAATCTTTAGATTCTGTAAGGGCATTTCTATTGGACAAGTGGACATCACATAAACTCTGTGTATGACTCAGCTGTTGTAAGTTGTCTTTGATACAGAGGAGACTCATAGCTTAATGGAGTGTGAAGAGATGCTTATCTAGCTCATTTTGCTCATACTGAAAGATTAGCTCCTCTAAAGTGAGAGCGTGTGCATGTCACCGCTAGGATTTTTGCTTTCTTCTCCTGAACACTTTATCCTACAGTAAGGGTGGAGTAAGTGCTGCTCTGGAGTAAATGTGTAAATACCATACGATAGAACTTCATTAACTTGTAGTGACCAGGGCCTAAATGCAGCAAAGAATTTCAGCATTGCTGAGAGAATTTCTCTGTAATATCTGATGTAAATCTCCCCTCTTTCAGTTTAAAAACGTTACTCCTCCTCCTATTGCTACGCTCTCTCCCCATCTCTCCTGTAGCCCCCTTTAGGTATTGGAAGGCCACTATAGGGTCTCCCTGGACCCTTCTCTTCTACAGACTGAACAATCCCAACTCTCTCAGCCTGTCTTCATAAGGAGAAGTGCTCCAGTCATCTGATCATCGTGGGCCGCCTCAGGACTTGCTCCACCAGGTCCATGTCCTTCTTATGTTGGAGGCTTCAGAGCTGGACACAGTACTCCAGGTGGGGTCTCACCAGAGCAGAGTAGAGGGGCAGAATCACCTCTCTCAACCTGCTGGCCATCCTTCTTTTGATGCAGCCCAGGATGTGGTTGGCTTTCTGGGATGTGAGAGCACATTGTGGCTCATGTGGAGCTTCTCATCAGCCAACACCTCCAAGTCCTTCTCCTCAGGGCTGCTCTCAGTTTCTGTAGCTGTTTATATTTACAGAGAGACACCCATGTATATATGCATGTTTCATCATGGGGACTTTTCATTTCCATTCCATTTCTACAGTTCGTAAGAGGTATTTGTCCTAAAACTTCAGTTGCTCATTTTTGTGGGCATTGGAAAGTATTAAGAAAAAACCCCACCATCTTAAAAAAACTGTATTGTTTAAAACTTTGTCTATATAGCTGTGAGAAACTGACATTTCTAGAGTTCCCTCGATGTTCCCTCGATGCGCATACTACTGGTATCAACTTTAAGTGGGCTCGGCTCTTTCACCCCAAAGATAGACTTGTTGGGAGAACTTCACCAGTTGTTGCTCTGGCTGACAGCAGGTTAGGCTGTCAAAATGTACAGTTTTTTCCCTGGCACTTAATAATTTCCTCTTTGATTTGCTTGAACCTAGGAAAAAAAGTTAAACTTGACCAAGTCAACTACGTTGTGTCCAGCTCATCTGCGTAGCAGCTAGAAGTCTAGTATTCATAGACAGCTTTTTCTTTCCCTTCTGTTTCAGCAGTAAGTGGGTGCTAGGCATCCCTGATGGGTATTTTAAAAAGGTCAAATATGTGTACAGAGCACTTCAAAATTACAAGAGAAATGAATCTACAACATTATTGAGCTGAAGAGAGGTTGTATTGTTTGTAAGCACTTTCAGTTACTGTGTGCAAGTCCCACACTGGAACAAGGGAGGGCACAAGGGCAGTATTGTGTGCCAGCCCCAGCGTAAATCTCTGCCCCTGCTGTCCCCAACGCCCTGGAGCAATGTGGAGGCGATTGCAATGCTGCAGGAAAACTGCATTACGTGAGCAATCCAACTGCTGCTCATGAGAAGCAGTTTGACTGACCTTCGTGTAATGAAGTGTGGTCAGAAGACATTTCTGGTGGGGTTTTGAGTCCCGGTGATTTCACACTTCCACACTGCCCTGCGCAGTTTGCCAGGGTACTGATCTTGAATGCTAGCCCAAAATTCCTGGAGGGCCAGTGCTCAAGTGCTGGATGCAAGTCACGAGACTTCTACAGATGGTTGCAAGGTGGTTTTTAAGGCACTTTTGGGAACGCGAGAGCTGGCACCAAAATTATTTTGGAATGCAGTCCGTCTGAAAGATGTGATATAAAGCAGATTTCTGTGTGCTGTTACAAGTTAGTATTAGTCCAGTTTACTTAGTATCATGCAATGCAGAGATTGTTCTGTGGTTTCTCACTGCTTCCTACAAAGGTGTCTGAAACACAACAAGGCATAACAGTATGTTTGGAGATGAGCTTTATACACTGCACACTGGACAGTGTGTGAACAGGAGGTACTGAACAGCCTGCCTTCCTGTCTTGAATGGGATAATTTCACTGGAATTATGGCCACTTAACCAACAGTAAGCTTAATCAAAAAGCTGGTCTAGAAAACCTTTGTTCATTTTGGGCCTCATCAGAGGACCCAATCCAGTTCCAGGTAGCTGGAAATACCTCTACCAGCTGGTGTTCTGGGTCAAACCCTCTATGAAAACCATTTTCTTAGCTTGATTTTTATGGTTTCATGTGTCCTGTCAAATACTAGGAGCTGACATCCATAGGTGTAAAATGCTTTAGGAAATGTACTTTTGAGAACTGAGATACAGAGTGTTTTAAAGTTTGAAACAGCATCGTTGGTGGAAGAGGTTAAATGATGAGTGTTTGAGAACTTAAGTGAGATTTAGAGCTTTGCAAAGGCTTGTCAGGAAAAGGATGCTTTTCTGTGGCAGAAAGTCTAAATTGAGATAAAATTCTGTGTCCCAAAGAGTCATCCAAGTCACATGCTGCAGCTTGGTTCTCTTTCTGGTAATGCTATTTGACATACTGTCAACAACACCAAGTATGTTTTTTCCCTTCCTCACCCTGTATGTGTCAACACATTTACAGCTGTGATTAAGAATCCTTTGTTTCACATTTAATACGTTTTTGGATTATATTACACTGAAATAAACCAGTCTTCATCCCATAGTGCTAAACTGAGTGTGCATCCCATTGCTTTAGAGCTCTGGCAATGAACCATGTGTGAAATAAGAGAATCGTACATGTGCACACCTAGGGAAAAGGATGAGGAGAAAGCTGAAGAGCTGAGCAGGATTCTACTCCTACAGTGGGTTGAAAAATGCCATAAATGTGTTCACAAATTCTTTCAGTTCTGGAGGGAGGCAGGAGGGTCTCTGACGTGACAAGTGAAGATTTACTGCCATCTACTGTGCAGCTGAACACTGGTTATGCACAACACATTTTAAAAAAAAAAAACAAATAAACCCCCCCACCTTGTTAGAGGTTGTTGTTTTGAAGGGTGCTATGGGTTAGGATTTAAGTTATTATCCCAAACAAACAGTGAGGCTTGAAATTCTGCTCCAGCGATGGTAGGGTGACAGCGAAGGGCAGAAGCTGGGGCATTAACTCTTGGACCATGGTGTGACCAAGCGGCTGGGTACAGCCCCGGGATCTCCCACACGGGGCTATAGACGCCAGGGGGTCCTGCAAAGATGTTGTCCTTCAAGGGCTACAAGAACCTGCAGCTGTTAGTAGTGGATCTGACTTTTATTGTCTTCATAAGGTAAGTAATTAATACTGAAAAATCTAGCGCCGGTGGTATCTCTTAGCAGGTTTGTTACTAAACAGACTCTCTCCCAGAGGGAGGGATTCCTTAAAATTTCTGCAGGTTTGTCAATGTAAAAGGCAAAACGCTGACTGGGAAATAGTTAGAAAGTGTCTCAGTGCCGTGGCAGGGACAGGAAACCTAGAAAGTAGATTCTTCTCAGTTCCTGCCCTCCTACATGTAACGAGGAGCCTTTTGAACTTCTCTCTCACAAGTTTTGCCATGATAAGTGACTTGTTACTGCAACATAAATCTCAACGTAGTACATAACTGATGGGGCTTCTGAGCACTTGCATCCTGCAACTGGGGCGACAGGTCCCTTCATGCGGGCCAGGAACAGGGATTACTGAACTCCTGTGCCTTTCCCAGGCCAGCTGCTCTCCCCTTCCTTAAACCCTCTTCAGGCTCTGCCTTGTCTCCTGCCAATGCAGCCTTGAGCCCAAATCTGGAAGATGCAGTGACTGGTTGGGGTGCCTGTACCAGCTGCCGAGTCCGTACCCACTTGCTGCAGTGGTGGCCAGTGGAGAGAGTCACACCGTCGTTCGGGTGCAGGTGCTGCCACCCAGACTGTCCTTCTGGGATCTCTGTTTTTTCTATAAACTTTTGCTAGACAGGTCTTTGTAATCTAAGAGAGAGGTGACATGGTCTTTTCTGTGCCTCGAAACCACGTATTTCTTTTAAGAATTACTTCAGCCCAGAATTGGCTTTAAGGCAGTTTTTTAGGCAATGGGGAAGTCGCAGTGAAGTGATCAAGGAAATCTTTTTCACTCCCAAGCTCAGAAACCCACCCCTGCCCCCAGTCTTCTTTTCACATGACTTCATCTGTTTAGGTGCAATGTTATTTGGGATCAAAACTTAAAACCTAGTTTAATGCATGGAAAAAAGCCCATGGGTTTATATTCTTGCAGTGGAAGGGCAAGAGTCACGTAGGGAAGAATCGGGAAGTGTTCCTCTACCTGTTAATTCTTGCAAATCGTAATTTCTTCTGAAGAAAATCTTATACACAGGCTTGCAAATGACTGGGTGTGGTGCCAGTGTTTTGGCAGACCATGGAGTTCTAATTTTCTGCTGTTTAATATTCTGCTGCTGTATAGGATCTGTGGTGCTGGGCTTATTACAACTGCGTACTACTACAGCTCTATTGCATCTCGTTTTATGTCTTGTACGGTAAAGATGCAGTAAATTCTGATAGTATTAATGTTATTTATATCAGGAAGGAAAACAAACATGCTGGTGTTAGAGGGTTTTTTTCACACTTCCAAGACACCATTACAGAGGGGTGAAATTTCTTACTAATTTGTCTGAATAAAACTAGAATCTTTCTCACCCATTCTACCACATAGTGTAATCATCTGTTTATCATCATTTATCTAGCAGTTTGCTACAATTGGAGAGGATTTCCACAAAGATCCATTTTCTATAGATGATGCGGGAGTGCTCTTTGTATTCCAGGAAAAATCAGTCACTGAAACTCTGATGGATACTTGTGTGTGCATATCAGTTGTTAGTGTAATTTCTCCTAATTCATTATCATATTTCTTGATGGATTGTTTCTTGGTAGATCAATCTTAATAGATTGCCTGTAATATAAAGCATGTTTAAAAAAAAATATATCCCACTGTTTCAAGAAAACAGATCCTGGGAGACTAATGAAGCATGCAGATCATCATGGAAGATGGTGTGGAAAAACAGATTTTGTGGCTTGCTTTTAAGAGTTCTGCTTGGCTTTATCATACTTAAGGCTTCTCACTGCAGCATTGGAGTTCAGTGTGAAACTCTACAGTAGATGTTATGTTATCAATGCAGTTTGCTCCCAGTCCATCGAAGCAGCATCTCGGGGTGCCTGTTGTAAATGAGTTCCTAAGATAATAGTAAGGCTTGTGCATTTTCAGGTTATAAGTGATCAAAGTGTGCTAGAAATACCACTGTATAAGTTTTGCTGGGCTACTTAAAATAGTGCTACTTGATATTGATTAATATTTTTAATAGCATTTTGGGTTTTCACATTAGAAACACAGTAGTGTGGCATTCATTCATTTGTGGGGTGGGTTCTGACAGCATCTGCCCATCTTTCCTCCCTGGCCGTGTACCCTGCGGCTCTAAAGCCTGAGGTTCCCTGGAGCATATTGGGGTTTCAAGATCCAGATGCAGAAGAGGAACAAGGATTCTTTCCCTGGTGGAATTTGGCTTTTTGGCAGGCGCTATAGGCAGACAGGTGTGAGCAACTTTGGAGCTGGCTTTAGGTCTGTCACTCGATAGGGCTGCTAATGAGCTGTTTTATGCTTCCTTGCTGTAGTGGATGATGTTGTAATTCCGAGGATGGTCTCGGGTTTCCTTTTGGGAGTATTGTCCGCAGCTCCTCGAGAGATCTCTGCACAGGATCTTTCATGGAGCTGTAGTTAAAGTCTTTTCTGATGCTCACAAATAGTTATTCTTTTAATAAATTGGAGTGCCCACCCAGATACTGGTATGCTCAAGCATAATGTGCTGAATTATTTTCTTCATGCCTGATGGGAGGGAATTCCACAGCGTAATTGGCTGCACCGAGCAGGACCAGAGTGCAGGGCAGTGCTGTGCCTTGCTAATGGCAAAATTCCCCTTTACAGTCAGATGCACAGAGTGTGAGAGTCTGCAATGAGCCTGGCTGAAGTTCTACCAGTGCAAATGTATGGAAATTTTAGGATTGCAGCCAGTGCCTGTAGTTGAAAACATGCCTGGGGAGCAATTTAAGGCACCCCAACTGGATCTTGGTCATTTTATACAGTGATCTTATCTTGCAGTTTATTTTGCACATGTGTTTGAGAAGCAGATTAAAATAAGGTCTTTATTTACGTAAATATATTTTTAATTTTATTCTGTCACTGTGGTGTGATGTCTTGATGTGCAGATTTTGGACTAAATCTACTATTACATGTGCACTGAGGCTCCCATGTGAACGTTAACAGCATCTTCTCAGATCTCAAATGTATTAGAGAGAATTCTCAGGGGAGGCCGAGTCTGTACTGCTGAGATCAATATTTTATCTTTGGCCAAGACAAATGGCCCATCAAGAATATAGCCTCTATTTACCTTTATTTTCCAGTAAGTTAAAAGCCATGACAAAACATATTGAACATGTACT
Source organism: Nycticryphes semicollaris (assembly GCA_013400055.1). Taxonomy (NCBI): domain Eukaryota; kingdom Metazoa; phylum Chordata; class Aves; order Charadriiformes; family Rostratulidae; genus Nycticryphes; species Nycticryphes semicollaris. Next base: position 2,104,815 of record VXBJ01005960.1, read on the forward strand.
ATTTGGTGGTTTTGTTTTCTAAGAGTTTGAAAACCTGACCAAATATGTGTCATCCCTGAAATGCAGCTTTAGAAATAATATTTCTCTTAGTTTTTCTACCTTTTTTCACTCTTACTCAATGGTGTTTTAAAACTAGATGCCCAGCTGCTTACAAAGCAATAAACAAGCGGTGGTTTGTTTGTAAACTTTTACCTTGGGACAAAAGCAAAACAATCAATGACAAGTTTAAAAGATTTTATGTCTTTTTTTAGCATGTACAAATATTAGTTCCAAAACGTTTATGTGAGTAAACAGTTTACATCTGGAAACCAAATGGAAGATCCTGTTTGAGATACCCCCAAATCTATCTGCATTTCTAACAGGGTTCCCCAGGTGTCTTCTGTGGGTTTGCTCTTAGTGTATGAAAAACTGTTGTAAAGGTTTTGTGCTCTTTCAAAAAAGTAATCATGTTCAGAGATGTATCGTTCCTCCATGTGATTGTCTGCAGCTGCAGGAAGGTGCAATCAGTTTCTCTTGCAATTAGAAGCTGAGACCAACAATATGTAAAGGTGAGCACACAGGAGGTGTCTGACTTCAGGGCGCATCCTTCTCTTGACATACACCTGAGTTTTTAAATGATGTAGGAAATATTTTAAGTATTTCTCAGTAGTTCCCCACCACTCTGTTTCTCTGTGATTATTTGGCCACTTGCTGTTAGGCACCGCGGAGAATAGAACTATTAGAAGAGAGGATTTGAAGATGAAGGGAAAATGGGTCTTTGAATTCAGTGCAGAGGGCAGGGCACTTGTGAGGAGGAAGAGGGACAACTGAGCAAGTGGGGCCCAAAGCTGATAAAGTGAGAAGGGAAAGAGCATTGCCAGTGCTGGCAGGAGTCTGAAGGTAAGGACTAGAACATAGCCTTCATGCCCTAGAACCTACAGAACCATCTGAAGAGGAGGAACATATATTCAGGAGCTCTGTCATGAGTTGAAGGGATGGGAGCCATGCAAAGGTTATGAAAGGGTGGGTGTCCCATTAATTGAGACAGGAGATGCATGTTGAAGGTCTAGCTGTAAACTGAATGGAAAAAGATGTGGATAGACAAGAATCAAAGTCTGACCACCAGATTCTGGAGGGGAGAGGAGAGGACCCATAACGTTAGCAGGGTGGAAAAGAGGACAAGCAGACGAGAGGACCAAGAGCAGGTAAAAACACAGAAGATAGCTTGTCAGAGAAAAGAAATGGTCAGAAGTGCAAGAACCTGCCAGGAGGTCAGGGGAAATGCACCAGCAGTTTGGTCTTCTCTGGATATTTGTGGAAACAATTTTCAGGTCAGTTTGGGAATATGTAAATTGATCTGATACCATTTTCTACCTGTTTTCTCTTGTACTATTTATCTATCCCTTGCACAATATCAATCAGGTCATTGGCCTTTCACCCAATCCAGAGAAAGACAAGAAGGTGGCAAGTGCATGGGCTTTTTCTTCATTTTCCTCTTTCCTTCTTAATACTCTGATAAAGCTTTATCACAGCGGGTGACTGAGGCGCCTCTTGTGTTTCTTACATTCTGAAGCCAGACATCTCCATCTAGTGGTTGTTCCACCTTCACTTACCCAGTACCAGTCTGGGGAGAAGGATGCCTTGCACAGCAGTAAGACCAGTTGCAGCCTCCCTGTTATTGCAGTGTTTTCCTTGTGGATGACTTAAACTGCTGTGAGTACAGAATAAAATACTTAAATATTTCTTTTTTCCAAAAGGAATTTTTTTTTACTATTTACAATTTGCATGTGGAAAATAATTTTCTGCCCTATTGAAGGGAATTATTTTCATATTGTTTCTGACATAGGAAATGCACATGTAAATGTTTGTCATTGTAACCCTATGCAGAGTGAGGAAACAAAGCAGGATCAGGTTTGTTAATGACAAAATGACAAAAAGAATTGGTTTTTGGACAGCACTTTATGAATTAAATTATTCCATTAAAGCGAAAACATTGGGACCTTGTAGCATGTATAATAATGCCAAATCATATTTCTGCTGCACATAAGTGGGAAATAGTGCCGACAAACGTGGTCAGGGTGTCATGACCTAAGATGGGGAGGTGATTTTGGGACTACCTGGGGCTGGAGAGGGGAACAAGAAGGGAAACCCCCCCCTGTTACGCAAAGCCAAACTGAAGGCGTGCACCAGGTTGGTGCTGGCAACCCCTGGCTCCTTAGAGACCTTTAAGATCATAGCGCTTTCTCCACAGTGGGGACCCCCTACACCCGTGGGCAAAGAACCAAAGAAATCAGTCATGGACTTCATTGCAGGAATGGAGCCAGGGTTTTCTATTTCCCCTCTATCTTGGCCTTCTAATTCTTTTTGCTTTCCTTTTTGTCTTCTTGAAGGCCCTTTTGCTTTCTCTACAAAGATATGTGGTCAGAGATCACAAGAAAACTTCTTAGATCTTTCTCCCTCCCCTGAATTAAAAACTATTGAGGGCCAGCTGGTATTTACTTTATGTCAGGCAGGGCTAACGTGTAGCCAGGTTTATGGCTGCCTGCAGAGGTTTTTGGGGGTGCTATCCACACAGCTTCCTCTGTCCAATACCCCTGGCCTGTCATAGCACCTGGGAATAAGTATTTTCTTACAGTGTAAACTGAGCACTGAAAATCTGGGTTGGTTCTTAAATATCTGGGAAAAGAATTGCCCGGAGGCAGCTCCTGCTACTGATCAGGGGCTGGGGTGCAAGGCGGGGGGAGAAAGGGGCTCTTTGTCCCTTCTGCGGTGGGGAAACATCTTCAGAAGTACTTGGCTGAGCCATGGGTGCTGGAGCTGGTGTCCATACGAGCTGAGTTGCTCACTCGTGTTAATTGCTGGAGATGATAGTAAGAATATTCAGCTGAAATCCCGAGAACTTCTTCCATTTCAACCTTCCTCAAATGAGTATTTTTAACGTGTGTTTTATCTAATCATTTTTTCATAAGACCTCTTTAGTGGAAGCGTCCTACCCAGGCACTTTCTGTTCCCATAGTAGAAGCAGAACTGATTCCACATTGCGTCTGTTTTTTTTGGCTGGGTGGTTTATTTTTTCTAAGCTGTGAATGACTAAAAAGCCATTGGGTGGCAGTATCAGCCAGGGAGCATCTGAGCTAAGCGCCAAAGCATAGGTAGGAAAGATTAGAAATGACAGATTGCTTTAAGATGGAAAAACTGCATTGGTTTGTATTTGAAGAGGCTGCATTTAACTCCACACCACATACGTTTTGACAGTCTTTCAAAAACCACTTATAAGTGGTGAAAAGCTTTAATGCATTACAACAGGTTTGTAGTTGCAGGTAAAGCTTTTGCACGTGAAGTTCTTATTTTCTGTGCCTAAGTTCAACCAGAAAGTGAGAGGGTTCCCTCTGATTTTATGATCTAAAAGCAGTGAAATGCCAAAAACCCCCACCTCCCCAAACAAAAGCCCTGCCAGAAAGAAAACAATGAACTTTCTGATTCTATCAGATTTAGGAAGGTAGTTACTACCTCTGCAGTTGCTACCCAAGCAAGTGAGTTTTTTTGAAGAACTTGGCGATAAAGAGTCAGTTGGTGTCATTGCTTTGTTGTTGTTGCTGTTAAAGGAATTATTCTGGTGCCCAGAGCCCAGAACTAGCTTTCTCTTTCTAAACAGGATGGCGACCTTTTGCTCTAACTTCTTAAAAAGGAGAAGTCTGAATTTGTAATCTCAAAATATTTTTTTTTTAAAGTCCCTATGAAGGTAGAACATAATTAATCACATGCTAAGGATAAGAGAGAATGCAATGCAGGAGCTCTGAGCAGTGCCCTGCGCACCTTTAGGCTGCGCTTCCAACAGGAGCTTCGGTGCTATTTGAGCTTGGTGTTCCCATGCTGCGAGCACACATCAGGGCGTTATCATATGGGTTTCACATCATACACTCATTTCCCTTTTCCTTTTATTCACTTTGCAGTTAACACAAAGCTCACTTATGTGATGTGTTCAGCTTCATGACTGCAAAATAGTATTTGTGATGACCCCGCATTTGAAAGCAGCAGACTTTAAATATCAACGTATTTGTAGTGATGTAAAACTTGCAAAACTGACTAGGAGTGCCCACTTTAGGCTCTATTCCTAGATAAAGTTGTGTTTTCTGTAATAGGAATCCTTATTTTTGTCGTGGTATATGGTGTCGGCCCCATCACAGGCTTTTTCACAGAACTACTCTTCTTTACGTTCAGATTGTTCACTCTTAGCGCTTTCCTCTAAGTTCAAGCTGGCAAGACTGCGAAAGCTGCAGGCAAATTGTAACTTGTTCGTAATATCCCTCACTTCACAAACCCCATCCAAACAGGAACGTTTTTGTGTGGTACCAAAAAACCTCCCACAATCATGTTGTTCACATCTTGCTTTCCAATGCACCAGATAATGCCACTTGTTTAAGCTTAGTCACGTCTGGGGGAATGTCAGAAGTCTGCATCACATGAGCTGCTCCTCAGATTTCCTAGTCCGTATCACCATGTTTTCCTGGGGAGAAACAGAGCAGAGATGTTATTGAAATGGCTTGTTCTATATGTTTACATTGATATTTAAATCTCAAGCTTATTTTTTGTGATTTTCATGCAGCATTTCATGTTTACAGTCAGCTGCTTTATGTGAAAATACTTTAGTATTTTCTTTTCTTTTCTTTTCGTGAAGTGTATGTATCAGATGGAAGAATATATATTCTAGCTAACCACCCTGCTTGCCTTATTGTTGACATTTTCGTTTTATGCTCAGCCCCCAGACTTACTCAAGGCAGCTTTGTCCCTGCCTTTAGCTTAATTTTAAACACTTCTACCCTCTCCACTGCATGGTTTGCTTATAGACCTGGTATTGCTTGTCCTCCTTCCCTCCCTGGAGACCAGAAGGCCAAGTGGGCTGTTGGAACATCTTCGCTCATGCTGTGGGTCAGCAGCCTTCTCCAGAGAAACACAGCATAGTATCATAGAACCATTATGGTTGGAAGAGACCTTTAAGATCATCAAGTCCAAGCATTAACCTAGCACTGCCAAGTTACTGCTAAACCGCTTCCCTCAGCACCACTTCTACACATCTTGTAAATACTTCCAGGGATGGAGACTCGATCACTTCCCTGGGAAGGGTGCAATGGACAGGGGAAGCTCCCGACACAGTCTGGCTTTGTTCCCTACTGTCTCCTGCTGGTGATAAACGCACCACATACAGAACCTGGCGATGCTCCAAGCTGGATCATCGAGCCTTCCCTCCTCAGCATCATTTTCGGAGGTTCAAGTGCCACTGTACTCAACACGCTGGCTGTGCAAACCCTAGAGAGAATGAGAGATGAGGGACCACGAAAGCTGGCAGCGCTGAAGCGCTGGGCTGTCGGGAGGGTTTTACTCAGGACAAAATCTGCTCAGCGTGTCTGACTCTGCCCTGGGGGAAGGTGCTGGCCCTGCTCCCAGGGTCTCTGATCCTGTTTCAAGAGTCAGAAATTGATTGGCGTTGCTTCCCAAGGCCCAGAGGGTGTGCTTTGTCTGTCCTGTCCCGTCCCCCCCACCCCAGTCCCTCTCCCGGGGTGCATATGGAGCTGGATGCCCCGCATGTGCCCATATAGGGCAGGGTGTAACTCTCTTGTTGACATCGGCTCATCCAGCCAGGCATGCAAACGGGCAGAAGAGTGTGATGCTCACATGTAGCGTGGCAGATGGCACTTGGGACTGGCTGTCTCCATCACACCCCCCAAAACTGACACACAAGACAGGGAAAGAGCTTTTTTGCCTGCCTCTGCACGCTCCTGACAAAGCTGCTGAAGAGCTGGGCTGTGGCAGCCCTGTGTGTTGAGCCACACTTATTCCGAGAAGAGAAAATGAATTAATCTTTCCTGGGCTGCCCTGCAACACTTTTAATTTGTACAGAATCTGTGTGTTGTATATTAGGTGAAAAATAGCTGAGCAGGACAAGAAGTCTTGCAGTAAATACCATCTTGTATTGGTGAAAGCCCAGCTGGCCGTGTCCTTTTCCAGATGTATGGCCAAATCAGACAAAACCCAACTAAATGCCTGGTTACTGAGCTTTCATCAATGACACGTAGGTAGCCCTCTTTAAGTTATCCATATGCTAATGCTGGAGTGGGCAGCAGAGCTGGTTGTGTGAGTTTCGAACTGCAACGATGAACAGAGGCTTTGTAGACAAATCATGTGGCGAAAGCACGGTCCTGTTTAAAATCTAACTATTTTCTCTGCTAAATCATACTTTTTACAGAGCTGAAATACACGTGTTAAGGTATGGGATTAGCACAGTAGTTGAACCAGCTACAGAACAATCGTGGATGGTGGACACGTGAGCAAATCCTGTGCTCTTCCTTCCGGGCATTCGGAGGTGCCCCTCTGCTTGAGCTCCTCTCAGCTCGGTAAAGCTTTTCTTGACTAGAAAGCACCATTAAACAATCGAGTCTGGCCTTAGATGTCTCATCCCATGACACCTGGAGGATGCTTTGACCTTCCCAAAACCAGGTTTTGCAGCTCATCCCAGCAGGTCTGATGCCAGGGAGCAGGAGTGACCCTGACCCTGGCGGCAGCGCTATGCTGTAGGCTGGATAGTTTACATCAGCAGTTAGGCTTGTGCTGCCAGTGTCTGAGGCCTTACTCTCTACAGACATTTGAGCAACTAAGAAAATAAGTTGGAAATGCTGATACAGGCCTGTTTTAATATCTAACAGCAGTTATGCACATGGTAGGGTCTGTCACTGTTCCTTAATGTCATGTCAGAAAGTATTTATGAACTTTGAATGGGTTTGCTAGTGCTTCTCCAAAAGCATCTATGTCCAGGCACCCAAAAGTTTTGGAATCACAGTTCTGTGGAGTATTTCTAGTCTTTAGTTTATTAGTTGAGATATAGACATGTAAGACAGATGTTCAGTTTTCCTCTGGAGATGAAGTTGTCTGATTCCAGTCCCAGTAAGAAAGCTGGTTTGCTGTCCTGGCCAAATCAGGCTGGAATGCTGGCGGCAAAAAGAATTGTAACTGGATTTTTTTCATGTTTTGTTTGAATATTACTATATGGAGCAGGATGAGAGCTCGGGGGGAGAGGGAGTGACTGGCTGCGAGTGAAGCAGAAAAAGTACACATGAAGTTTTCTGCATGAACTGTGAATTCACCTTCTTTATCTCTTCTTACTTGAGGGAAGAAAGCACTGCTGGTTTATTGCATATATCGCTACAAAAATTGAAACAGATACGGCAAACTCTGTTAAAAGAATTCATTTGATTGTTGTAGAAATATTGAAATTGTTACAGCAGATGGAACCACAATTCTGCCTGTCTGCCAGTGTTTCATTTCTTGGGGTATTCTAGAAAGCAGAACTATAAAGCTCATTTTTGTGGAATATGGGGGATAAACTTCTTCTGACCCCCACCCTGTAGACGGTGGTTTATGCCAGGAGGTTTTTTTAGGTTCATGTTCCATCCAGATACCAGAATGTGTTGTTTATTCAATAATCTTCTCTGATGGAGGATGCTCCCATATCTCGAGACCTCAGTTCTTTTTTTTTTTTCTAATTCTGCTGTTTAAAGATTCAAATTGATCCGTCACATCCCCGCTTGGCTTGCATTGATGCATCTGACTTTTCAGGATGTTTTCCAAATGACGTGCGGCTGGTTTTTTGTAGCAGTCATACTATGATCCAGAAGCTCTGGAGATAGGGGCGGAATCTGAAAGTTTTTGTGCTTGCTACAACAAAAAGAGATTTTTAAATGCATTAGGAGATATCAGGGTCCTGAGATTACGCTAGGCAATTTGTATAAAAGAGTGATTGCTGCATTAGAAAATTATGCCTAAACAATCCCCAAGCAGAGTGCTAGAGAGCAGTTTCCTGAAAAGCAGGACTTACTGCTACTCATAGATATATTATTGCATTTTACCCAATGATTTCTCTCCATGAGTGCCAGCTGCTCAGCTAAAATTTGTTCTCAGCTGCATTACTTCATCTTTTGCCTTTTTTTTTAAATTTTTTTGGTGATACAAGTGATCTGAATGATTTATTATTTTTTTCCTTACCTGCACTAACACTCAACAACTGCCAGTGAACATTTCTAGCTGGAAGCATCATATTGCCTTAGCAGAAGGCGCCAGGTGGTTGAAAGACCTTTCACGTGCCTACAAAGTAGGTACTGAGACCAGTTCCTATCTGAAAACACTGAAGAGGCTCCCAGCTGAAACTTAACCAGTTGAGAGGCTTCACCGTCTGTCTCTGTAGTGGGTTTGCTTTCAAAAGCAATATTTATTTTTGATCACTTGTTAATTAACATAGCAAAAAAAGACCGGAAAGGCACATTGTAGCAAATGTTAAGTGATTTATTCTGAATGGCAAGTCTTTCCTTGGGTGGAGGGGAAGGGCCTAGCTGCTGGTTTCTTTCTTTTCTTTTTTTTTTTTTTTCTTTTTTCTTCCCTAGTTCAGCAGATGGATGAGGTGAGGACATGCCACAAGGATGAGATTTGTCATATTGCCTGGAACGCTGTAGTTTTGGGGCAAGTTCTTTCCCTGGGTGTGAAGTGAAACACGAGCATCCGATGAAAGGTGAAAATACAGGTTAGGGAAAACCGTAGAGCAGGGAGAGTGAATCTTTTCCCTCTCTGGAGAGGTCGGGGAGCGCGCAGCCTGTGTGCTAGAGAGCGCTTTCTGAAATCAAACCGCCCGTGTTGCTTGCCTTGCTTTCCTTCATCACTGGCCTGCTCCGACTGGGTGGAAAAAATGCAAGTCCATCTGCTGACACAGTCCAGTTGGCTGTCCCTGCCCGTGCCACCGATTGGGCCGGCAGCTGCAGGCAGGGAAGAGCCTGCAGCCTTCAGTCACGAGCCATATGCGGGCAGTGGTGGGGATTAGCTCTGCTCCTGGCCGGAAAGGTCTCAACGCCGTTCCCAGGCTGAACTCGCCATATGTGTTTCACGTGACCGTCCTGAGGGTGACACGGAATGGAGAGTTCAGATTCAAGTGAAAGTTGGTTTGTGTTTCTTCATCCTGTTTAATGTGATGCAGATGCAGAGGGAGAGCGTGAGGGCGTCTGTGCCGAGGGGGAGGTGGGACAAGCTGTAGAAAAGCCCCATAGGTTTTACTAATTCCTTCTCCTTCCCCAGAATTTTCCGCTCTTTCCTGATGGGAGTTGCATGTGTGAAGGAACACCCTTGGGCCACCTGTTAGGGGCCTTTCTCCTCTCCGTCACACTTTGCCCTCTCTTAAAGATAGGGCATTTTTTTATTTGGAGGAAACTCAGAAACTTGAACAACCATTTTCTCCTTTGGAGTGGTAGGGAGAGTGCTCTGAGGTGGCACAAGGAGAAAGGAAGAAGGCAAGAAAGAAGGTTAGAAAATGTGGATGGAGACCCCTCCGGGCTCCACTTTGAGTGAGTGTGAAGCATTGCACAATCACAGCTTATTCTTTTAAAGGCAAGAGGTGCGTACTCACAGGCTGATTTACTTTGTGGTTTGCCTTAGTGCAAAGTAATTTTGGAACCAGCATCTTCCATAGAAGGATCACGTCATATAGAATGCCACTGCTACCAGAAAAGGTTTCCAGACTAATGCTATTAATTGCAAAAAGAAAACTCAACAAGCTCTTGCTGTGTCCCAGGAGGTTAGTAGAGTGGCCAGCCAAACAGCTGTAAGGAGAGTGGTCAGATGGGCTGAAGGGGCTAATCTACCCTAGGCAAAAATAGGAATACTTGGCTTATTTTGATCTTTGGATACAGGAGAACAGCTCATTTATTTCTTATTGACATACAAGCTGTGGTATGTTACAAGCAGGGACAGGAAAACAGCATTTTTTGTGTGTCTCTGCTAATTTTTGTGTAATGTGACATATGGGAAAGATCAGTAATCTTGACATCCAGATGTAAACTATAAAATATTTTGGTTTCGGAAGGTGCCAAGCTTGGTCTTGAAAAGCTTTGATTTAACGAGGATGGATCAGCAGCAGGGAGAGACCTTCTGAGGTAACTCATTAAATGCTGCATTAAGGACGTGCAGGTTTTACGTTGCCTCTTGCCGTCTCTTCAGAGTCCCAGCAGAGCCTGTGGTGCCGGTCAGCCTTCGTACACGTTTGGGGCAGTGGGTTAACGCTGGGCGATGGATTTCCTTTCTGTTGACAGTTTCTGAGCAGGCAGAGAGCTGCCATTAGCCCAGATAACAACAGCGTCTCTCCTCAAAAAAACCCCAACTCTCCTCGGAAGACAGCCAGTCTGAACACGAACAAATCGCTCAGGGCTTAAAACATGATGTATTTAAGTGTGCATTTTAAGAAATTGTTAAAACTTTAGCTGGGTAACTTTTGTGCCTGCCAGAACAAGGGCTGGCTTTGTAAAAGTCAGTCCCTCTCGGTCTTCGTTAGCGTGTGCCGCGTTGTTTCCACAGTCCGCCTAATTTGAGTGTGACCCTCTCCCCGCCAGGCTCTGGTGGCGTGACACTGTGCAGAAGCACGATTTTGGGGCCGATACGGGAAGAGACCGAGAACATATGGCATAAACACCAACCGATATTGTTTGCCATCCGCGCTTGCTGCGTGTAATGCAACAAGACCGGCTCCCAGCGGCCACGTGACCCGCCGTCCAGTCCTCCATTCGGGGTGGGGTGGGTTGCTGGTGGGGTTTGTGGGCTTGGTGGGGTTTTTTTGGTTGGTTGGTTTGGGTTTGGGTTTGGTTGTTTGTGTTTTTTTTGTTTGGTTGGGTGGTTTGTTGTTTTTTTTTTTGTTTTTCATCCCTGAAGTTGTGACTTTTGGGGAAGGAAGCTGGTAAATAGTTGGGGGCGCAGGGAGAGCAGGTAGAATGTCAGTGGGATGTTACGGGGAGGGATGTGCGCAACGTTGACATCGGCTCCTGGCCGCGCTTCCTCCGCACCCTCTGGCTGCTCCCGGCAGCCCTATATGTTGCGAGAAGGTAGGATCGCGTCATGTCACCCGCGTTCTCCCACCGCCGCGACGAAAAAAGCCTGTGTGTCTGTGTGTCCCCCCCAGCTCCTTTCCCCGTCTCCCGCACGGAGGGGACGCTAATCTGCCAAGCGGAGTTATCTTTAAAATTTACTTTTAAAGTTCAGCTCTTTCCGTAGCGAAGGGAGAAGGGCAGGCGTTGCGCAGCTCTGGCGGTAACAGCGAACTGGGATTTCAAATTAACAAGATGATCTGGTTTGTGCTTTAGTTTCTTACAGTGCTTAGTGGTTTTGGGGTTTTTTTTTTCTTTTTCTTTTGCTTTTTTTTTTTTGTAACACCAGGGCTTTTATACTTTAAAAGACATTCCATACCAAATTGTATCCTATTGATTTGCCATGGTTAACCACCCTGTAATGAGCCTCATAGTTCGTGTGAGTAGATGCAAAGCAGAATTATATTAATGTCGTTTACAACCAGTGAGCGCAGAATTATTTGCAAAACGTGAAAGAAGTCAAAATAACGAAATATTTCAAAGACGGTTGAATTTGGAAATGCTTTCATTAGGCTATGACTGGAGTTCCTTGGAATAAAAATGAAAAGAAAGAATCAGAGCAACATTATGAATTTCGGTTGGGTTTGGGTTCTTTTTTTGTAAATAACTGATACTTTATACTTCAAGACAGCTTTTGATTTTCAGAAATAGTCTGGGAAAGAAATAATGTAATTTTAAAGAAAATCATTATTTTTTTTTTTAAAAGTAGTGGGTGCAACTTTATTAGACATCTTTTTACACAGAAGACTGACTGGGGCCCCACAGTATTTTGAGATTAAAAAAGGCATCAGAAACCCAAGGTGTAATAGCTACTACACAGGCCAGCGTAAAGAATTACAACCTGTTTTTCCTGAGTCGTATAAGCTACGTAGTTATATGGACCTACAGCTACTGAGCAGAGCGTGTGCTTTAGAGTAAGAATGCACAGAACCAGCAAGCAAAAATTAAGGGGGAATAAAGCGCTGTGTAACCAAAACATGGTGGTCGACCGTCTGCATTGACGGCTTTGTCAGCGGGACTGGGCAAATGCCCAGCGGAGTGTCGCGGACGGGTTAATACCTTCACACTTTTCCCTTCCTCACAGCTGCCACATGCAGTGCTCTGAAACCTGATATTTTTCATCAAAAACTGCATCTTATTTTCCGTCTTAGTATACTAATCAATTTTACCGTGGAGAGCTTGGAGCATATTAACTGTCAGTTACTCCTAATTAATACTGGAGGCAGACAAAAAGGGAGAATAAAATAATTAATGTTATTTTATATAAAGGGCCTCTCCCAATTTTGTTTCCTTTGTGGAAAACTCTTTTGGTTCCCGTTCAAGATTTAAGCACCGGTCTGTTTTATGTTTTGTTTCACAAGGTTGATTGAATGGCAGTTTATTATTCAAGACAATAAATTAAACTTCTCAAAGCCCAAGAGTTCCAGCAGTTCTGGCACTGACAGTTTTCTGCCAGAAGGGAGGTCTGATTCATACCAACTGTTGCTCTTTAACATAAGAAAAATAAATAAAACCTCCTATATATCTTTCAAGAATCACATTAAAAAATCTTTAGCATAGAAATTGGGATGCATTAAAGAAAAAAAGTGAGTAACATTTGTTGCAAAATAGAGAGTGAAAGCTTCTAGGCCAAAATATCCTGTGTATTACTTCCATGTAACAGTGTGAATATTATGGCCTAGTATTAAAGGCTGATTTCAAAGTGATCATGAAAAGAGAGCAATCTTCTTTGATGTTTTATGTTTAAATTAAATATAACTGAAAAGGGATACAGGATTATTGCTCTTGCTGCAGTGAAATCGGGGAAAGGCTTTGCAGCATGCTTCAGTCACAGCTGAATTAGTTCTGGGCTTCATAAGCTTCGTGTATAATTTATGTGTACCAGTAATGTGTGCGGGTATGTAAACAATAGGAATTTATAACATTTATGTGCTTTTAAAATATACATAAAAGGAAAAGTGAAAAATAGGCCTAGCTATACAGTTATGAAATATATCTTGGGAAATCCACAGGGGTTCTGGTTTTCTAATCAGAAATCTGATTTTAAAAATAAACTAAGCTTTGGGGTTTTGGTTTTCTTTTAATTTATTACTTCAGATTGCCTACTTTTAAATATTACTGGTAAAGAGAAAGCAAACGATACAGGCCACTTTAGACAGGAGCTTTTCCAGCATTTCTCCTCGCGCACTCTTGTGCTAAGGAGGTTGGTAACACATAGATTTAAACAGCTTTTAGAGGAGCTGGTGATAGCACATTAATTACAAAATGATTGTGATGCTCCTGGGTGACTTCTGGTCCACAGGCTGTCACATTTCGGGTGACCTAGGGTACCAACAGGGGAGCTCAGGTTTGTGCATGATTTCTGTAGCCTGCAGCATTACCATTCTGAATGCTGAGTAGTGTTCTCCTAGAGACTTCATTTACTAATAGGCTTTTTGATTGAACTTTTAAAATGTATAGTCAAGACTGATTTTTAAAAACAATTGGATAAAAAAGTTGATTTTAATATTTTTGGGCTTTTTCCACAAATGGTAATCCTTTCTTTGCGCACAGAGCTACTTAGAAATAAAAATCCTTCTTTAGTACTTTACCCTTTCCACAGTTATATGTCATTTTCCTGTCTACAAACTGAAGATATTACCTTTGTAAAAGGGCTCTTATATTGTCTTATATTACTGTGAAATACAAATGGTTTATTCAAATGAGGAATTATCTGCCTACCGCATTATGCTTCCTACTTTTCAACACACAAATGGAAACGGCTGTGCCTCCAGGCAGGGCGCGATATCGATACACTCAAACTTATTATTTTTGTAGTGATTAAGAATACCACGTGGAAAATGCATTAGCAGAAGGTGCGAGGAGGCATTACTGTAATGTCTTTTCTAGTAAGTACGATATGCCAAGGATTTTTTTTCAGTGGGGTGTTTGTCTATGTGCTCGTGTAAAAAGCCTTTGAAGGGTTTCTGACTTGTTTGTTGGTTGGTTGGTTGGTTTCTTTTTTTCTCCTTCTAAGGGCTGTATTTTCCTTAAATTATAATAATCTTCTGAGATCATTTCTCCCCAGATTTCTTTTATTTTCAAGGGGAGGCTGAGGAGCAGCACTGCGAGCACTGAGCCATGCGGCAGAGCGGCAGAGGCGCTCCCCGAAGCGGGGCATGTTTGCTGGAGCCACTCGCCCCGTTCCCGCCGGGGTCACCTACCTCTGCCCACTCTAATCCCCATCCCGGCCTCTTTGCTCACCCCATGGATTTACATTACCGGCCACACCACCTTTTTTCCCCCCTCTTCTTGGGGGGCACAGCCCTTCACTAGCCGCGGGCAGGAGCAGGAGGGGGCTCAGGGCACAGTGGCACCGTTGTCCGGGCTTCACGGCTGTCAGGGCAGTGAGGTTATTGGGGACCCCCAACACCCCGCCTTAGAGGAGGCCTGTTGGGATACCGGTTGGCAGGGATGATCTGGCCTGCAGAGTTCGTATCATTAAAGGGTCTTTGAAGGCTATACAACAAGAGCTGGGCAGGAAGGGTGCTGGGCGGCGGGTGGCGTGGCACTGCCAGACCGTTGCGACGTGCCCTGAAAGCTCCATAAAACTCTTGACAGGATTCCTCTTCTACTTCGGATTTTGCAACGTGTTACGGAGGGCACTGACCTGGTGCTCTAGCTATTTCTGTCAGTTTTTAGCATATATTTAAAATACGATTTTAAAAACTTTTCTTTAACTTCAGTAAAGAATTACGTTTCCTGGAGCAGCGCTGGCAGACCGATCGTAGCAGTAGAGCTAAAGGAATTCGTACGGCTGCCGGCTGAAATTTAAAATGTAGAGCAGTGTTCACGTGCACACCAATCCTCAGAGACATCCTTGACATAGTGTGGCACATCATCAAAACCAAACAACGTTTAAACGTCACGGGGGAAAAAAAGATAACTTTCCCAACTTGTGAAAATTGTTGCCTGTAACCTTGGTTTTAGGTGGTACCTTCTCTAGAATACTTCCCTTGTTTGAACGGAGTTGAACTTCATCTAATTAAATATGGGGAGATGCGTTGCATGAGGGAAAGCAGAAATAAGCCTGGTATACAACCTGGAGTTCCACGCAATATAAGAAACATATTTCCAGGGTAAAACGTATGCCGACTCACTGGGGGAGGGAGTGTGATGGCCAGTGCAGACTTTGGTGGCACCAGGTTTTGTTCTCATCCCGTAAATGGGGAGTGTCATCTATGGCACTGCATTCAGCATTCGAAAGCAGCCAAATCAAATAACAAATGTTGCTGTAAAGAAACAAGAACAGATAGTTGAATTTAAACACCGATCTAGAACAACTCTCCCAGAACTATAGAGCAAGAGTCGTTAATAAGAAATCAGTGTCACCAGAGATGATCCACCCTTTTAGTCTTGTAAATGCAAATAGGACAGTTGCTCTTTTGGTTTTTTTTTTAGAAGGGACTGTCTGGGAGGAAAGAGCCGTGGTCTCTTCAGCATGCAAAGCAGTGTGAGGTGGATAGGGTGTCCTTGAATTACCGGTGCTCAGAGAGAAAATGGAAAGGTGCATCGCAGTTCCCTTCTTGGGAACAGTCTTTAGTCTATTTGACACTTTCATTGATGACTTGGGTGAACGAAGCATCCACTAAACCTGTTGGTAGTGCCAAGAGGAGAGGATTTACAAGTGCTCTGGAGGCTGCATGGGAATCCAGAGTAATCCTGACAAACCGGATCTGACATAACCTGGATGGAATATTTATGAGGACAATACGAAACGGCGATTTGATGAATCCATTGGAGAGTCAAAAGGAGAAAGGACTGAGCTAGCCTGTTCTGCGTAGGAAGTCAGAACGTCTGAGCTCCCAAAATCCCTTCCACCCAACCCCTCTGGGCAATAGGAAAGGGGCTGGGTGTAACGGGGGACCACAGGGCTCTGCTGTTTGGAAGAAAAGCAGTTGTACTGGGCATCACGAACAAATGCAACGCACAAAATGTGCAGAGAAAGGAGCTGGGATTGTTGCAGAGAAGACTTGATAGCATCTCGGGAAGGTAAGAGAAGCTGCCCTTTTCGGTGTGCACAGCCTGGTTTAGGCAGTCAGCAGAGAGCCACCACAGGCTTAAGAATAGCTTTGTAAGACTAAGGGGAGTTGAGCAATTAATTGTCCCTGGAGGTCATGAAATCTCCACCAAAGAAGGTTCCTAAGAGTAGATTAAATAAATATGTCAAGAGTGGTTGGGTTTGGTTTGATCCCAGCTCAGGAGCTGGTCTGACCATCCTCCTAAGATCACTTCCAATTCTATTTCTGTGATCAGAACCTTTATCCATGATATAGCAAATGTGATCGTCCCTTTATCTTGTCCCTTTCCCAGTGGAAATTGCCTGATTTCTCTGCATAGACACAAAGCCAGAGAACATTTTGGCCAAAAGTTTCCAATGAGCAAAAAAGACTCTGGGCAGGAGGCAGGCACTTAACTCTGATGAGCTTTGTAAACCTGGAGTTTAGCAGCTCTGTGATAACATTTCACATTTCATTTTCCAGCTAACTGCTAGGTTGGATGATTGTCTGGATAATAGAGTTTACCATTGCCAAACAGATGCAAAACTGACTTGGCAAAGCACGTGTATACATTGGCTGATGTTTTATTTTACTCCCTCGATAGTATAATGGAGGGCTTTAGAAATCGTTATTTGGGATAAGAAGGGGTTTACTTGCAGCTTATAAACGTATTAAAGTAGCTTAAGGTTTTTAGTGCTCCCCATCATTAGCTGAACTCTGTGAAACCTGATCTCTGTTTTTATCAATTCCAACCAGAACTCAGCAAAAAAAAGTTCAGCGGCAGATGATTTCAGAACTAAAATTATAAAGGCGGAGGGGGTTTCTCCTTTGAGCATACTCTCCAGGCTGTTCTGTCCAAGAAAGTAATTTTATTAAAACCCAAAGAAAATACTTCATGCAGAGCTGAAGAGAAAGAAAACAGTCATTTAGTATTGGCCAAATGAGGTCTAGAATATAGGAAAACGTTCCCGTCTGGTTTTTAACCAGTGTATCGGTCTCTATTGACGTAAGTGCTGGGTTTATTCAACAAGCAAAAATGAACATAACCCCTGTAATTCTTAAGGCGATCAACAAAACAGCAAAACATAAAATATTATTGCAGTAATTAATTATTCTGATCAGTAACATGTGTTGTTGATGAGATTGCTGGACTGTGTCTTCACTTCTACCACTGCTTGAAATACAGCTTTACAGTTCCCTTGAATTCAAGAGGCCAGATTTTGTCCTCGCTTACGAACATGTAATCTCGCTGAAGTACTGTCAAATGGTGCATTTTAACTGGAAGCCTAGATTTACGCCTAATTTCTTATCATCTTCATCTAGATAACAATTGATTTGTTTATTTTTAAGGTGTGGGGGGGAGTTATTTGCGCTTTTAGTACAGCAGCAATTGTTTTGGATGAGTTTAGAGAAGGCAGTCCCATGGGTTCTGAATAACCGATACATTACAGGGAAGGGATGTTTACACTTCTGCATAACAGAATATAATTGATTCTGTGCTTGGATAATTAGGAAACGGTTCTCTTTGATGTATTCAAGAGTTCTGAATTAAAAATTTAAAGTTTGATAACTGTTAGAAAAATTGATTCAAGAAGCAGCTTTAATGCTATTGCAAATATGGTCTCAGATCTAATACTGTGCTAATGCAGAGTAGCCATCCGTCTAGGATATTTGGGTGTCTTAACGTACTTGGCCTTTTTAATTCTGAATTCACTACACTAATACAGACAGTTTGGAAAAAAAACCCCGCATGTTTTGAAACAAACAAACAAAAAAATCTCTTTCAGAGATTTTGACAGGTAGATGTAATTATATGTAAAGGCAAACGTGTCAGGTGGGGAATAGAAAAGCCTTAGAAGACATGCAAGATTTATGGAAAATGCAGGAAAACAAATTCTGTGCCGCTGTGAATTAGACTTCTTATTTTTTCAAGTGTTCAAATTCGCACCCTATGCAGCATTTCAAATATTTATGAGTATAAATACTTCCTAAATAAATAGTTGCAGCTAAGATCATAGCTTTATTATTTCCAATTTTTTTAATTGTTTCTTAATTTTGAAAGGTGCTGGGCGGCAGTTTAAAATCTTTAATTTTGTCATTTGAAAA
This sequence comes from Nycticryphes semicollaris, assembly GCA_013400055.1. Lineage (NCBI taxonomy): Eukaryota > Metazoa > Chordata > Aves > Charadriiformes > Rostratulidae > Nycticryphes > Nycticryphes semicollaris. The sequence goes on from VXBJ01005960.1 coordinate 2,122,888, forward strand.
TGAAAGTGCAGGTTGTCGGTCTGTTCTAATAGACGTGTTTTGTGTTCAGCCTTTTCATCACTCTTGTAGTCAGGATCACTCAAACAATCCAGCCGCCTAGATACTCCGACACTGTGTGTTGCTTGCTGGTTTTGGATGTTGAAAGTATAATATGGTTTACAGGGGTGGCAGATGGACTGAATTGATTTATAGCAATATTGCCTTGCCAGCGTTTGCAATCCCATTGCGAGTATTGCAACAGTCGAGGCACATCTTCAACCCTTATCTCCCAGAACTGCGCAAAAACTTGCCTGGTTTATGGATTTCTTCATGGAAACCGTCTGGCAGTGCTCCTGCCTGCCCTCATTTTAGTAAAGAAAGACCATTTCTGGCTTTCCTAGTAAAAGTGCAAAGAGAGGGCTGGTGTAACCCAGCTGTACAACCAATGTTAAATAAATAAACGCAGAGGACAACTTCTGTTTACTTTTTACATCGCTGACCTTCTAATGAGGAATGCTTTGCGCGGGATAGAGCTAACTTTGGCTGAGGCAGGCTAATTCCCTGGGCGCTCAATGGAGAACGAGAGCTTCATTCAGCTGCTTTGAGTCATCTTGCGGCAGAGACCCCCCACGAGCAGGTGGGGGCTGCGCTTTGGTAACCTGAGGATGAGCTGGGGTGGGAGGTGTGTGTGTGTGTGTGTGTGTACACGAGAGGTGAACAGCCCCCACAAAATGCCTTCGCCGAGTGCTATCTTTCACTTTGTGTTCACAGTTTCCAGTAGTTTAGTAAATCTGTAGCAGGATTATTTGCAAAACTATGTTATCAAGTACATAAATATTATGGTTGTAGAAAAGAAAGAGGGAAAGAACTTTTCAAAGCTGTGCACACCAGCCCGTGTGTGCCTCTGACATCCAGTATTTCATGACAGAACAAAATTCCTCAAATTTGGGTGTCACTCTAAAAGGTGCTTTTATACAGATTTCTACTCTCAGCCTCCCATCTGCGTATCTGCTTTTCCCACTGACCCATGAACATGACCTTCCTTCTTTGCCTTGATTAGATGATAGCATATTCTGTTTCTGCTGTGGGAGGGTAAAGCATGCAACCCGAAACACCCTGAAATCTGGAAGTTCATAACAGACAGCTGGATTTTGAAGCTGTGGCCATTCCCAGACCTGTTGGTGCATGGGAGCGACCCTCCTCACTGATTCTGTTCCTCTGCATGTGGCTTGGAGGCTGCAGCTTCTCCTTATGGCATTAGTTTTTCTGCAGGTAAGGCGGCTCCCTGCAGCTCCCCAGTTGTGCCCGCAGCTGGCCTACTCCTGGGAGGAAGCTGGTAGGAACAGGGAGCAGACGGTTGCCCTTCTCCACAGCAGGGCCTGAAACCTGTTGGCCTGAGCTGTCCAGAAGACAGCTCACCACATAGCCATGCAGGGCATCCCTCCGCTTGCCTTCCCCATGCCCAGCTGGAGAGCCCAGAACTAGTGGTAGAGCTGGGGAGCCCAGCCTGGGGGTGCTCTGGCAGGGCACTACTTATGGGCTGGGGAGGTTTCTTAGAGACAGTGCTCCGAAGTTGGCCAAAGGAGGCTGAGGGAGCTCCAGGGCTTTTGGTGGTGCCAGGTGAGGTGGTTTCACTGGAGAGAGGAGCACATGCCCATGTCCAGCAGGTAGCCAGCAGAGCTGGGGAGCGGTTGCAGCTGTCGGGATGTGCGCGCTGCTGCGTAGGCTTTGCAGCACGGTGGGATTAGATTGCTGGGAACAGGAGGCATCTGTGGCTCCTGAGCCTCAAAAACATCATATGCTGGCTTCTGGCTTTCCTTTTTATTTTAAGACCACCAGGCAATTCTTATTTGCATGCTCTATAAAACTTTTTAAAAGAGTTTTACAGTTTACTTAGCATACAAAACGTATACCCAGCTGCAAAATGAAACAAGGGTCAGGACTGTGGCAAGTCCCACGCAGCATATCACAAGCCAGGAGGCTCCAGACCCTGGTGGCACAGTACAGCCCGGGCACTTGGCTGTGCCACGTGCCCCAGTGGTGGTGACAGTCTGTGTGTCAGTGTGGGAGCCTCTGCTTGCTGAGCCCCTCGCGTTCCACGGGGCTCCTTGGAAGCTTTTGTGGGTCCTCACCCTAGTGATGGAAACCACACAGGAAAACAAAAGGCACCCCAGCACTGGAGCGTGCTGGTGTCAGCCTGTGCTGGCAGGGAGTCTCGTCACTACATAGTGATGCACTTACCCCAACGGCGTTTTGTATTTTTGGGAGACAGATGTGCCTTGCAGTTGCTAGTGGAAGTTAAACGTTAAATATGAAACCCATTCATTTTCTCTTAGTCATACTTTGGATTTAAGCAGATGTTTTGCTAATTTGTGGTTTTCCAATGTAGCATGCTGACAAGACATTTATCATTAAGTACAACTTCATCCATGCAGTTTAGCAAATTGGCCAATTATTAACAGTGAGGGTTGTGTGGCGGTTGATGCATAGCTCCTGCTGCTTTGAAAGGCCTAAATTGAAACTCAATACATTTTTACAATATAAATTAATTGCGCTTTGGACCACATCCCTGTTATTCGAGTGCTCTCTGCTCTCATTTTCAGAACGAACAGCCATTTGTAAGGCGCTGAGTAGTTGTGCTGTCTGTGAGCAGAGGCCTCTGGTGGTGGAAAAAGTGATGGCTAACATTTTTCTGGTTAGGGGCATAAAAATGGCCACTGCCAAGCGTAGGCAGCGTGACATACTGGAGGGTGTACGTACATGTGGGCCAAGCTGGCTCTGCCACAGATGATGCAGGAGGTATCCTGGAAGGGTACAGGGCAGGCAGTGAAAGCAGGGCGGGAGCAGTTGCCTGAAAGCTAGTGCTGCTGCCTAATACTTTCCATTATAACACTTCTTTTGCTTTTAACTTTTCTATACCTTACCCGTTCTGATTTGCTTCTTCCCGTTCTGTGTTTGCAGGGTTTGATGGGGCTGGGGGAGGAAGGGTGGGTGGTGGTGCTGTGAACTGGTGAGATGTCCCAAAGCTGTTTCTCAAAGCCAGGCACCACCATGATATGCCTGAAAATATCTCCTATTTTCCCAGCTCTGGAATTTGAGCAGGCAATTTAGTCATGATTTATTCATCTCGTGTGGGACTTGAAGGAGAATGCTCAATGTACCTTTAATTTCTAGACAGTATAAAATCTTAATTTTTTACAAGCGGGCACTGCAGAAATTTTGCCTCTTGTTCCAGCTGAACTGGGAAAATCCTTCAGGATGGTTTGTTCATAGTTGCTCCAGCAAATCACTTGCTTTTTTTCCTCCTCTATATTTGCATCTGCACAAGTAAACTATATAACTTTTACAGAACAGGCTGCCATGCAGATTAATTAAATGAGAACTGGAAACAGCTAAAATAAATCCATGTGGTGTAATTAATCTTTCTTTATGTGCTGGGCATGAAGTACCAACAGGGCTGGCTTTACAGTCCCATTTGATGTCCTTTCCGTCACATCCCTCTCCTCTGTGGAAAAGGGAGTAACGGTCAGGAGCAGCGATGTCTCAGCAGGGAAGCCAGAGGTTGCACCAAGTGCAGAGGGTTAAAACCATAGATTTGGGGATGGTGTGGGAGAGCTTGTGTAGCTTCTGTTCCTGGTCTGCATTAGAGGCATGAGTCCTATGGGTACTTCAGATGAGCTGAAGGCCTGGTCCAGAGAGTGGGTGAGGGATGCAATGAGGGTTTTAAAGAGCAATCTTTGGCATGGTTGTCTCCCTACTAGCTTTCTGATTGGAAAGAGCTGTGGCAGCAGATGTAGAAGAGAAGATAACATGCTATGTCTGCCTTGTCAATCACTACCTTGCTTTCCCTGAGTTTAGATAAGCTGAATCTCCAGAAGTGGCTGTGAATCCCCTCCCAGGCTTTACTGCAGGTGGGCTTCGGGTGAATTTGGCTAACTCAGATCCTGCTCCTTTGCAGCGCTGCCAAGCTCCTGGAGAAGAGTCCGTTCTCCGTCGGCACCCCGAGCCCCCTGCTCCCCTCACCTGCCAGCCTGCAGCTGGCACAGCTCCAGGCGCAGCTCACCCTCCACAGGCTGAAGTTGGCTCAGACCGCTGTCACCAACAACCCGGCTGCCGCCACCGTCCTCAACCAGGTGCTCTCCAAAGTGGCCATGTCCCAGCCGCTCTTCAACCAGCTGAGGCACCCCACTGTGATGAACACCCCGCAGGGCCATGCTGCAGGGCCACCCCAGGGGCCTGGCATCGCCGGTGCAAGGTTCCCCTCTGGCGGTATTGCCTTTCCCTCCCAGAGCCCAGCCTTAGCAGCGCCAGGGAGCAGCCTGGGGCCCGTCCAAACCCAGGCCCCCAACGCCATTGTCATGAGTCCCTTTGGAGGCGTCATGGCTCCCACCTCCGGTCAGCAGCCTGTGGTGGTGGGTCTCAACAAGGCGGGCACCTCCACCTCTGCCACCGCTACGGGGGGATTCTACGAATACAACAAGCAAAATGCTGCCAATGCCCCGCCTCAGGCATACGTCTCAGAGGGGGACCAGCCCGGACAGCACGGTTTCCTCGCCAGCGGGGCCCATGCTGCCTCCTCGGCCGCAGGGCCACGTTTTGAGGGTCACTTTGGGGCTCCCGGCCAGCTGCAGCATGAGGTGGCGGCGGCTGCCTTCCCCAAGGAGGCCTATGGGGCAGCGGTGGCAGCCCAGCACGGGGCAGGGCGGCCCTTCCCCGGGGACCCGAATGTCGGCTCCCATCCGAAAGGAGATCCCGGCTCCGTCCTGCATGGCAGCGGTACAAGCAACAGTTGGGAAAATATCCCTAATTTCCCCAGCCAAAACAAGCCTGACCTTGTGCCCGGCGACAGCCTGTGGCCGTCAGCGAGTCAGCAGCAGTATGAAATAAGAAACGAGCTCTACAACCCCGAAGAGCCGACACCTGACACAAAGTTCAGCGCGGCCGCCCCCGCCGCCTTCGGCCGCCTCAACCACAGCAAGCAGAGCTTCGGCAGCCCTCGCATGAGGCAGAAGGAGGAGCGGAACAGCGGCGGCGGTGCCCCCGACCTGCCCGCCCGCTCCCTGCCACCTCACCAGCTGGGTGACCTCCGCGGCGTGGCCCCCCTCCACTTCCCCCACGTCTGCGCCCTGTGCGACAAGAAGATCTTCGATCTGAAGGTGAGTGGTTTTAAGGCGCCTCCCGGGCACGGTTGGGACCCATGAACAGGATGCCTGGCGGTTGATCTGGCCTGCCAGCTCTTGGCACCCCATTGCCAAGGAGGTGGCCCAGGAGAAGCAGAGACAAAGGGCTGTAGTTTTGCTTAGGGTGCTGTACATCTGTGTTGTAGCAATTCCTGGGGTTTCAGGATCTGGTTTTGTTCCACATCTCACTATGAGAAGCAGCAATAAGCAGCGTGAGAAATGTGAGGACTGGGGTTGTGGCTTATCTCCCGGGCCCAAAGTGAGGGGAGGAGGAGCTTGAAGCTGATCCCTGGCTCCTCAAGCCAGTGTTGTAACCTCACATCTGCGGTTTCATCTGCCTCTCCTTTTCTCTTCACATTTCTGATCCCAAAGGCTTCCCCCAAACAACTTTTGGAATCAGCTTGCTTAAACAAAGCAGCACATGTTGATAAAAAGATTTTAATAAGTCCTCTGTTGGGATCTCTTCCTCTTTCTAGTACTTCTAGGAAACATTTCGGATTCAGGGTCCCTTGCGACATTGCCCTGGAAGCAAGAAGCAGCCCAACATGTGTGGTGCAGACCATGCTTCCACTTCTCTGTTCAATACTGCCAAGGGAACTCCAACCTTACCCTGGAGAAGCAGTTTCCCAGTTGCCCAGAGAGCCTGCATGCTAAGTCACGTTATGTAGGTCAGGTCTGGAGAAGACCATTTGTGTGGCCTTCTGAGCCCCACAGCCATTCATGGGCTCTGGCTGGGGTTGTTCTGGCCTCCTGGTGAGCTCTGCTCAACAGGTCCTCATGGCCTTTTCCATCGCATCGTAGGACCAGCACCTAACCACAAAGGCATGTGTTTTCACGCTGATGGGGGCCTGACAAAAAAACCATACAACAGCTTTTATATGGGAAGGAAGCTGGTAATCTTCCTTTTTTTGAATTTTGATGGCAAATCAAATGGTATCTGATAGTTACACTCACATATTTGAATATATTTGCTGGTTTGTTTCCCTTTTACTCTTTGAGCAGCTGCTTGCAATAGGGTTTGCTGTGGTTGCTGCAACTGCAGGGCTGGTCTGAAGTAGCCCCTGTCTAAGGCATGCTGGGCATTTCTTATTTTTCATTAAATGTTTTTAAAGGGCAGGGAAAATATCATTATGGTGAGTTTCGGTAGATCTGTTTGCTGGTGTGTAATACACTGCTTCACTTGGATCATGGAAGTGTAAATGGCTCAGTGGACTTTGACAAATTTTGCTAACCTGTTGAATAAGTGGTGTCCTGGCTGCCCTGTGTGCTGAGCACATTTATGGAAGTTGCAGGAGCTGAAGGTGCTCAGTGCCTTGCAGGATGAGCTCTTCAGCTAAAGTAACTAAATTAATAGAAATTAACTCATACAGAGAAGCTCTCCTTTGGTAAAGTAACTGATTATTTAACCTGCAAGTAACAAATCAGTAAAAGTATTGGATGAAGGTGCGCTTGGCTCCAGCATCACACAATTTGATCTTCAGCATCTCAGCATTCTTTTTAGAATAAGGTAAACTCAGTGGAGAGGCAATCTCTTGTAAATTTGTCTCACGATTTTTCCTGTGCTCATCATCTCTTTGTTTCAACATAGGACTGGGATCAGCACATTAAGGGAAGTCTTCACATCCAAAAATGTATGGCTTTTTCAGATAAGTAAGTATTATTTTAGAGACACTCCTCCAACTGAATTTCTAACAGAGCATCCCGTACTTCAGTGGTTTTACACCGGGAATCTACTGTATGATAATTAAGCTTTCATATTTATGGCACATTATGCATGTTCCTAAAGTTCTTTTCTTTCTTTTCCAGCACTGGTATCCGGTGTGTGTTAAACACAGCAGATGGAACATTGCATTTATCACCAAATAATGCAGCAGTTTTCAATCCATCTGGTATCGAAGGTGAATGGTTGTATGTGCAATAGTTAAAACCACTTATTTTTTTAATTGAAAGGGAAGTCAGTCTCTGGGGAAAACGTGGACATTTTAAACGAAATGTGATACAAGTTTCCAAGTAAAACTTTTTAGAAGTTGTGCACAGAAAGGCTAAAAGCCAATACTGTGCCTTTCAAAGTATGAATTTATTTTTCTTTCAAACAATGACTTGTTTTCACAGTCCAACAAAATAGTGTATAATTCTTGTAGAGACTATGAAATTAATTACTATGTAAATGGGGCATTGCTTACTGAGCATAGTAATACAATTAATATGAGTTAAGATTTTCATTAAACGTGTGTAATCCATTATTTAGATTTTCCACCAAATGTTGGCTCATCTTTTATCACTGCATCAGCAAGATCCTTTGGCCAGCCAGGTTCTACCTTTTCTTCTTCTCCATCAGGGGTAAGAGTGAGTACCTAAGCAAATTCATCTCCATGACAACATTCTTGTAGAAGCCACTTCTGCTTACTGGAATTAAAACCCTGAAGGCATCCTTTTAGCTAATAATCTGGATATTCAGTCTGTTATTTCAACTTCCCTGCAGCTCTTATATGCTTCTGATTTTGGTCAAATCAGAACTTGATTGTAGTTTTTTTTCCCCAATTCTAAAAGTTGTTTGTAAGAGAGATTTGAGGAGGCGGGTAAATGGGTTGGTGTGTCTCTCATTGACTTTTTCCCCCTATTTTCTGAGTCTTTTCAACCCAGGAAGGTCAGCTTCAGTTTGGAAAGAGGATTTGGGTTAGTTTTCACTCACTCTAAGCATCACTCCCAGCAAGCAGCCTGCCATCTCTCCAGTTATTTATTTGTAGCCATTGCTCTCTGCCTCTCCTATGCTGGCATCCTTTTCCCAGGTAGCAATAGTGACAAAGACACTATCTGCAGTTTCGCTAACCATTACTCACCTGGGAAGCCCAGATCAATTCATTATACTGGTCTAACTTCTTCTTAGGTTATTTTAGTGTACTGTTTATATCATTTGCTGCCACTGGTAACCCTTCAAGTTTGCTTTGCTGTACAGCCTTCCATGGTTCAGGTTTATTAGGCCCCTGCCCTGCATTCAACACAGGTCTCCAGTTAGGTTGCTCTAATGTGTGCTTGAATTCCTAGCCCAATAATCAAAAAATGCCAGGAAAAACAAAACAAAAAACAGGATAACGTTAAAAGTGGTTCCTTCACTGATAAAGCAGAAAGATTTTAAGAGGGAAAAAAGCAACAACAAAAAAACCCAAACACACCCACCCCCAAAAAAACCCCCAAGCAACCAGGAAAAAAGGCAAATAAAAGCAAATCATATACATAATGGAAATACAAAGTTGTTAGGGTTAAAATGAAGCTCAACATATATTGGAAAACTACAATTAAAGCTGGAGGCATCAAGGACTCATGTTATAGCAGTCATGGAATAGCAGCAGTAATCCAGGGCTTTGAGATTTCACTTGACAGCTTTTGTGTATTTGTCCTGATGTGGTCTGAAATGCTCTGGAAAGCCAGGCTGACTTGTGTCTCTTTGCAGCTCCAGTTTGCATCAGGCCCTGCTTACAGACACATCACCCAAATTTGTTTAATCCAGCCAAATTTTTTCCTGTGACAGAGGTTATTGAAAGGGGTTTTAGCTTCTGCCTGTCAGAGACACGGTGTGTGCAGGGAAGCAAAAAGCAGAGCTGCTCATGACGGCTGCCTCCAAGGTCAGAGGTGGAGTAGCAGTGGGTGTGGAGGAATTTTCCTTTTCATCATGTCTGTCAGCCTCACAACAAATGAAATTACTGCTAATGCCAGTATCATTTCTCCTTAGAATCTGTCACTATTTATCATTTAAGCTGCTTGCAGAAGTGCTCCGTCTGAATGACCTGTGATACTATGAGAGATAAAAGAAACAATAACTTTGATTTTGCTGGGCACTGTAAATCCTCTTTCTCTTCAGAAGCTCACTGGGTGGACAGGGAGCTATATTAGAGGTGTTAAGATTAAATTTGCCAGCTGTCATTCACCCACAACCCAGGTGGCTTATAATTTATTACACCTTTGCACGGTAGTATTCACTTTCAGCTAAGCTGATGCCATTTAACTGAGCAGTGGGAGATTATACTTGACCCTGCATGTAATCATAAACAAAGTGTTCAGATTTCTGGAAGAGCCTGCTCTGTACTACCCATCTGCAAATAACTATCCCTCTTCAAAAGGCAAGTACCGTGCTACAAGACTCGGGCACGGACAGACATTAGCACTGGAGGGATGGGACTGTCAGTTTCTTATTATCTTTAGAAAAGATTCATGTCAATCTCAAGAAAGAGATAAAGATTTTGAAAAGCAAGAAATAAAAGAACTTTGGAAAAATAAAATGCTTTAGTAAAAACAAAACAAAACAGAACAAATTGGATTGGTGAAATAATATGACAAATGGTATGAAATGCATTTCACTGCTGTGTATCAAATTATTTTTGTAGTAGTTGTCCAGCTGCACTGGTAATCCCTGTAGACATTGGTTGAACAGAAAGTTAACTTAAAGACTTATAGAAAACTACATTCAACACTGGACACACAACAGCTCCTCTAGCTTCCAGACTGTGGATACGGAAGGTGTATATTCCTTTTCTGGCTGTGATTTACAGCCCTCTTTAATGAATGGATCCAATTTAACTTCAATCAGCTGACAAGATTATTGCTGGGTACAGCCCATTGACTTCTGGTATGAGTATGTGACCACTTCTTCATCATGAATTACAGCAGATTTATGGCGTAGCGTTTTAATTTAAGCTATTGCCAGTTGTGGGGAGGTGGTAACATCTTACCGTGGTTTGATTTAATGTACTGCTGAGCGCGTGTCCGAACACGGGCTCTGGAGCGTACGTAGGGAACAACTAAATCTTTCTAGTCCCAGAGACTCTTCACATACCATCTCTCAACAGATCTAACAAAACAAGCAGAAGGTGCCAGGTGACCTGGGGTGTTCCTACACTGGGACTGCATTTGCTGTCGGGAAGGTTTCCTTTTTCCTCGATGGCTGTAGTTGTATTCTGCTGTTGTGTGCTACACGTGGCCTTGCCAGATGCACACAGCCATCACCTCCTGTTCTGTTCAAGTGGAGTAGAGTTGCTTCTTCTTTTTCAGGATCAGGTCTTTGTTATTTTTCTGCTAAAAGAAAATATCTTACTTCTGGACTTCAACACCTCTTTGACCTACCTTATGCACCTGGGCAGGCTCTGTGAGATGCAAACTAACTAGCAGACCACTGTATAATACAGAGTCTTGTTGCAGCAAAGATTCACCAATGGTTAAGTGGTGAAGCCTGGGATGAAGGTGTAAATAAGATAACATTAGCTCTGTAACTTGTGAACTTGCTGACAAGCCAAACATTTGTGATGGCTGTGGTGAACTTGATCCCACAAGATTACGTGATGTGCATCTTCCCTTGAATGGCACAATTTTAACTGAAGGTAGAGTTACTTCTTCAGTAAAATCCTAACAGCAGAGGTCATAAACAGGGAAGTAGTCTGGGCAGACTTAATCCTGTGTGAGCGATGTTTCACGTGTCATTAGCTGGGGTAAATTATGTTCCTCTCTGAGTATATCCCAATGCCTTTTTGCACAAGGAGTGCAGAGTCTGTTTTCCATGTCAGGGAGATGGGCAGCTCTTTGGGGACTGCCTCAGCACTCCAAAATAGACTTCCACCCTCGGGAAGTAATTACCACACCAGCACCGTGTGCCTGTGCCAGGCAAGTTCAGGAGCCCTGCCTCTCTGCGCATCCAGTGGTCACTATACCCCCAGGGGAGAAGTCCCTGCTACTGTGTGTTGTTGCAATGAGAGGGGAAAGTAGCAGGTTTTCCAGCCTGAGGTACAGCTGTGTGTCCTTTCACAAGTTAAATGGAGTCACTTTTTACCCTCGGCCCAGTCTGGTCCAGCAGGGCAGAAGAGGAGGGATTAAGTCCAACCCCTGATGTCCTGAACACCGCTGTAGTCACCTAAACTGATTTCTAATGTCCATAAATTCAGCAGGTGCAGTAAGCATCTGCTTCAGTTTCCAGGCACCACCACCACCACATAAATGGGCATTTATGGAATACCTGAAATTACTATTTTTTTGTGCATTTCTTGCAAATTATCTGCTAAGGGCAATAGTGGGTGGTGCCTTCATGTGCAGGGAAGGCACAGAGACCACAGCAGGACAGACAGATGCAGATGAGGTGAGGAAGGCTAACTTGTCAGAGGAGCTGTAGGGGTTGTGCTGATGTACCAGATGGGTACCAGCCCTGCAGGGACCCGTCAGGAGGGGCTGAGACCTCCCCATGGCAGGGGTACTCTCCACTCCGAACACCAAAGGGCCTTCAAACTCTTGCTGGTGCTGAGTACAGCGTAGTGGCCTGTGCCCATGGCAGCCCCCAGCCCTCTGCTGTGACATGCCAGGAAGCCTCAGCCCCATCAGGTCTGAGGTGGCAAGCTGGCTGTTGCAGCAATATTGTTAGTCCTCTTTGAACGAGAGCATCTCTTCTAGAAATCCTCTCTGCACTTTGTAATGTCCAGGGATGGAGTCTCCATTGCAAGCTGCACTGCAGTTAAACATTTCCCTTCCCGCTGGTATTTCTAAACCAGGATGTTAAAATACAAGGGTTTACAGTAGAATATCTGTCCTTAATAACAGGTATGCAGAACAGAACGTTTCATTTTATGCAAAAATATAAGGTCTTATCTAGTGGATGGATTATCTAAGATTAAAACATCGCTTTGAGTTGTTTTTCTTCCCAGTTTCCCCAGAGGAAATCTACACTGGGTCGAGTTGTTCACATCTGCAACCTCCCCGAGGGAAGCTGCACAGAGAATGATGTCATTAACCTGGGCCTCCCGTTTGGGAAGGTCACCAACTATATCCTCATGAAATCCACTAATCAGGTACTGTGCATTTGGGGTCACTGGTGTTGACATCTATTGGCATAAAGACATATTGAGATGAAGACAGAGTCTTTGGGGAAAATATCTTTTTTTTTTTTTAATAGAAACTTAAATTAAAAACAGAAGAAAAAGGCGTTCACGGAATGAGGTGATGGCATAAACATGCCCACTGCCTTATAGTTCTTGTTAAAAATCCCCTGAAATCTCACTGAAGAAGTGTTGTAAAATTGTACTTTTAAAACTTATAATTTTTTTAAAAGTGAGTAACTTGGCCTTCTTCTCTCAGCCATTTGTTAGGGTTACTTTCAGACTTCTCTTGCTCTGTTTGGGAGGGTTTTATTGCTTTCATACCCATACTCATAGAGCTGAACAAGGCATTGAAGAATGACTTGCGCTCTCGCCCAGTTTGACTGGCCTACACCATTTGCCAAACTGGTGTTACAGCCGAAGCAGATCCCGCAGTGGTGTAATGACAGTCACAGGCTGGTGGCTGCACTGGGTGATCTGGTGCACACACGCTAAAGGAAGGCTGTGCCCTTAGAGGGGGCACTGACACCTCACTTCCTTTTAGTCTGCCCCATATTGTAGCAGAGCTCTTTCTTCAAGGTAGCTTACTTAAGTCTACCAGTGGTGGTGAACTCAGAGACTAGAACATCTTCTGCCATCTACCTGTGGCAGACACTACAGATGGATGTAGAATCCATGCCAGTGGGCAATGTTTGAGATTGCAGCATTTCAAAATGCCATCATTACACAGCTGTGAGTCTATTCCTTGGCCAGTTAAACTGCAGCCACGTCGAATGCAATTTTTGTTTAAATAAAAGTGCTAGTTAACATCGTTCAGGCTTTCTAAGCTCTTTTTTGGCTTTGTGCTGGCTGCTCGTGCTCCAATGTTCTGCTTTTCTCTGGATCTCTCCCAATTCTGCAAGGTGCCCCTGACAATCTCAGGAGCAGTGCCTGCTGCAGCACTGCAGTTCTGCATCCCATCAGCAGCTGACCATGGTGTAGAAGCACCAGTGAGGAAGTGAAGGAAAGGTGATGTCTTCATATATCGAGAAAGATTAGATTCCAGGCATTCCATTTTTAACTAAACCAGCTTCTCAAGTTGCCTATGAGCTTTATTATCTGGGTTGAAACCATTATTTCTAGTTAAAAGGAGGCTGAGCAATGGGCTGTTAACCATTTGTGTTCCAGGGCTGGAAAGCTACCCAGTTCTGTGTTACTGAGGCATTCTGCATGAGAAGAATCCAAATGAAACTTATTGTGCTGCCTTTTCTCTCTTATGCTTTGTATTTTTATTTATGTAGCAGATTTTAAAGCTCTCCCCATTTGTTGCTAGGCCTTTCTGGAAATGGCTTACAGCGAAGCAGCACAAGCCATGGTGCAGTACTACAAAGAAAAACCTGCTATGATAAATGATGACAAGTTACTGATTAGGATGTCTAAAAGATACAAGGAATTGCAGCTGAAGGTAAGATAGTCATTCCTGATCAGACTTCCTGAGTTTCCCTGAGAATCCTGGAGAATACATCTAAAAATCTTTGCCAATTACAGATTTTTATTTAATGCTTTAATATTATGGAAAAATAAATTATTGAATGTATGTTAGTGATAGATATACTTAGTTAGTTATACTATTATACTTATTTTAGTATCTAAGTTATACTTAGATAGTTATACTTAGCTGCTTGCTCTTGTTCTAAATTTTAGCCCTTGGACAAGATTCCATTTTCTTTCACCTCCCATACCGTTATTGCAAAAATCCCTTCTAGCTTCCTTCTGAGCAGGCTCCCCACATTGCTTGGCCTGACAAAGGTCAGAGACACAGAGCCATGTGTAAGGTACAACATGTCAGGGAAAAGAAGACCACCCTATTCTTTTAGGCAGGTGTTAAGCCTGAATTGATGCTTTTCACTGCTTGTACCCTTGAGCCATAGCACGATGCAATACCAAGCAGTGATGGCAGGACCCTTCCAGCCTGGACCATTCTATGATTCTATGACTAAGCATCACACTGATTTCTTTCATGTTCTTTCTTGACCTAAATTAAAAAGCAAGTTTTTTTGTTGTTGTTTTATTTTTTACATAGAGTCAGAACAGAGCAATAGCCTTTGGACTTCCTGTAGAGTGGGTGACACTCAGATGTGAACACCTGAGTGACATCCAAAAATCAGGGTTCTTGTGAGCGTATTTATGGAAGCTTATGTACTGCCATGTGTAATGCTGAGAGTATGTTTTTTCATGGGGATTTGGACTGGAATTGGTAATGCAGAGACGAAAAGCTTCAAAATGTATTATCTAACACAGCACAAAGTTATTTTAGAAAATAACTCTGTAATATTCCAAGTTAAGAGTTTAAGGGGCCTTTTACAAGCTTTAAGGAAAAATGAGTAACTCAGTTTGGTTTGATCTTTGGAAAAGTCCCTTTTTCTCCGGTATGTATGTAATACTTTAAGAAAACTTAAAGGAGTTGCCAAAAGTCCCTAAACCAGGGCAGTTTTTCTGAGTGTGGTATGGTGGGGGGTTCAGATGGAAGGTGCCGGAGACTGTGCATCTTAACATAGAGGCAGACCAGGAATTACCCAGGAGAGTGTTGGAGTTTGCCTAGACTTCAGGAAGATTGTCAGCCTTTCCAGTGGCAGAAACAGAAGTGCAAGATGGAAATAGCTATGTACCACTACACACTGCCTTCTGAGTTGTTGCATGATTATGTTGCTCAGCTCTGCATGCTCCAAGTGTTTGATGAATTACATGCACTCCAGCCTGGAGTAGTACATCTTTTGTAAGGGATCTTGAACCTCAAGTAATCAGCATTTCCTGTACACATCTCTCTTGCACTTAGCTTTTCTGAAGCTCTTGTGTCTAAACCTAGTCTCTTAGAGCTGTACTCCAGAATGAGCTAAACTCTGAGATGAAGAGAAGGCAGTTCATTCCTAGAGTGTCACAGGAAGGCTGCTACACGTATTTAATTCAGCTATTAGAAAAATTATCTGGTTTGTTTGCTCTTGTATCTGATTTCTGGAAAATACTCTGTAGTGAATGTGTATCAGGGAAGTACAAGGGTAGTTTTCAAATCCTGCTCCAGCAGCCATGTGTGAAAAAGTGCTGCAATGTAATGGAGCAAATTTTCCATTTGCATCATTTTTCTGCTTTGATCTTGTTACTGAGATACCAGCTGCAGAAAAGACTGTAACCACAACAGTCCTCAATGGTAGTAGAATTGAAAGATGCAGGGATGCTGTTTCTTGAAGGACAAATCACCCATGCTAACTTGGAGAGTAGCACAGCATGCTAAACAGCATCTTTGTGTTATTTAGAAACCAGGTAAGAACGTGGCTGCTATCATCCAGGACATCCATTCGCAGAGGGAGAGGGACCTGCTGCGTGAAGTGGACAGGTAAAGTTTCTCCGTAGGTTGGACCTGGATAAGTCTGTAAACCTACAGGTAGAAAAAGCATTATCTGTTTGCTTCCTTCTATTATCTCATTTGCTTTCTTAATTTGGGTTTCACTTCAAATCCCTGTAAAAATGTAAGTGGGTTCAATAGTAGGTGCAGGGCCTATATAATGAGATCAGACTAAAACGGTGCATGTTATGAAAATAACTGAACTCTTTCCTACTGATGATGATGACTCAGAAAACATGCCTGGCATTTGAAGAATACACAAATTAAGCCATTCCCCTCTCCTCCCCCCTGAGTGAAAAGTGCAAAGGCTGGGAGTGCTGTGAGACCTAGAGGGAAGGAGGCGGCTCACGTTGCAATGTATTTGGGTATATTTCTGATCTTCCAGTAAAAATGGAGAGGAATCAGAGTCCTAAAACATCTTTTTTGAACACATGACCTTTGTCACTTTTTTTCTCGGCGGTACCCTAGATAAGTGAGTATTAAGGGTACAGACATTAGGGTCATTGTAAAGGTCTTAATGTATTACAAGCTTTTAATGCTAAGCCCCTGTGAGACGCTTTTAAGAACGAATGAATATATTCTTGACAGATCTGTGGGGATTTAGTTAAGCTCTGTGGATATGACACTGCCTTTCCTCCTGTTCACTGTGTTTGCAGCTGTGCAGGGCATGTCTGTGGAAAGCCTGGGGCCTCAGGTTCTCAGTCCCCGTGTGTTTGCAGCCTACAAGAACTTGGTAGCCCACAGTGGGTCAGCCAGTTACAGTTGTCTTTTCCCCCCTGCAGCAGGTATGGCACGGAGAGGCCCCGCTCTCGCAGCCCCATAAGCCGCTCCCTGTCGCCCCGATCCCACACTCCCAGCTTTACTTCCTGCAGCTCACCCCACAGCCCGATGGGGACCGGCAGGACCGACTGGGGAAATGGGAGAGAGTCGTGGGATCAATCCCCGTATTCTCGACGGGAAGAGGAAAGAGACGGCAGAGAATGGCGAGAGAATGGGGACGAGAAGAGGGACAGGACTGACACGTGGGTACACGAGAGGAAACATTATTCCCGACAGCTGGACAAGTTTGATTTGGATGAACGGATTGAAGGAGGCAGAGGGCACAGAGAAAAATATTTAAGGAGTGGTTCCCCTGGCTCCCTTCATCCTTTATCTGGCTACAAGATCAGGGAAGATGACTATTACCGAAAAACGTCCAAGTCAAAATCTGACAAGTTTCAGAGGCAGCTGCAGGATTTACCTGGGAGATCTAAGAGAAAGGAAGAGGCAAAGTCAAGGGAACGCAGGCATTCTTACAGCGAGGACGCTGCCAAGGAGGAGGCGGCCGAACAGAAGCACAGCAAAGCATCTGAGGGCTCCAGGCAAAAACAAAGTGATAAGAATAAGGCCAAGAAAGCTGAAAAAGACCAAGAGGAAGATGCTGCTGCTGAAGGCAGTGATGTGAAGGAAACCAAACCTCCCGAGAATGAGGTAAATGGAGATCTCAAACTATATGTAAGATGAAGGTAAACGCTGAAGTAATATATTTTCTTAGATCAGTTGTTGTGGGTGCGGTGCTGGTGAGGCACAATGTTTTGCCATGGTAAAATCAGGAAAGGTAGTCCTGGAAGAGATCTTGGGAGGTCATCTTGTCTGTGTCTTTGCCCAGATCATCCACATCTATTACACCATTGTGGTGTTGAGTACATGGACATTGTCCTTCTGTGTCAAGCACGGAACCTCTGGGTAACCGGTGGGGGAAAGGGGACAGGCAGCTCCCAACAAAACCATGCGACAGTCTGAGGTTTGCAGGCAGGTTGTGTGTGCAGAGGCAGTTGCTCTACTGCTCTCTCTTCTAAGTCTGTGCATAATAGCCCATAGCTGCTCTCTCTGCAGCCATCACTTCCTTCCACTACTTGTGATGTGGATTCAGTTATCTGGGGATTAAGTGGTATTTTGCAGGGATGTACAATAGTTGTAGGACAGTACAGAGTACTGCTAAAATGGGGAATGAACTTTTAATGAGGAGCATTTCCTCTTTGGTTCAACTCAATGGAGGAATCTGTTCCTATTAATCATATGGCCCTACCCTCAGCTGTGGCAGGGATAATTCACACCTCTCCCTTCAATGTGCTATCAGGAGTCTCTCCCTGTGGCAGAACTGCTGAATGGGCTCACCTGTAAAATTATGGGATCTCTGGAGAAATAGTCCCAGTTGATAAAGTGGCAGCGTTTGTGGGTTTGATTTTTCCACTGGGAAAAAGTAGAGAGGGAGCAGATCAGTCTGCCTCACTCAGTCAGTCCCAGTAGAGCCCCTGCTCATATCCCCACCCTACGGGTATCCTGTTACTGGCTCTTGGCCACCGAGCCTCCCACAGTACCCCCTGGTGATACACTGCTGCCATCCACCCCCGGGGATACTGGCACAGGAGGCTGCAGAGCTGCTTTGCTGACCAGGGGTCCATCTCTAGCTTGTGACTTTGTGCTGCCAGGGTCTTCTTTGGGTTTTTTCAGCTGACCTTGTGCTTGTTCTTGTGCGGGGGCAAGGTTGGTGGAAATCTCTAGATCTTGTAACTCAGCTAGTCTCTGTGTCAGGCAGCAGTGCTACCTCATGCCATAGGTATGTGTGGCTGTACCACCTTTTATCATCCTTCTCCTTTGGCTGGTATTTCACTGTGATGGATGGTTCCTTGGGAGGAGATGTCAGAGCGAAATGTCAGACAGCATCCTAAATCACCAGTGTTGCACACTCCTCTGCATGTTTTTCAAGTTATTTTAAAGCTGCTTTGTTAAAGGCACACCTTCTGCAGGGACTACTGCTAATAATTTATCTTAAAAAGAAGAAATAGGTTTGAATGTCTTGAGCTCACACTTTCACTTCACCCCTCATTTACCAAGTGCCAGGTAGTACTGTGGTTTTGTGCTTCCCCGGTACGAACTGTGCGGGCAGTTACATTCTCAACTGATCCTACATCAATAACCAAAACAGCTGAGGTCTTTTGCAGAGTTCTAACACTGCTGTTGTCCTCCCCACCTCTGGGCCAAACTTAACAGTTGTGGGTAGAGCACAGAGGAGTGGAGGTTGGAAATTTTAACTAATTCACTTTCTCCCTCAGCTGTCTTCTAGCCAATTCTATGATATGAATTACATCTCTCTAATTTTGTTTCAGTTTCTTGTTCTTAATTCTTTTTTGTGCAGCTTTGCTAATGGAATCCGATTCTCGGGTCTTTTCCCACAGCCCAGTTGACTTGCATAAACTTTAGAAATAAATAATGTGACCTTGTGGTGACTTTGTTTCCCTAAACCCAGAATAGAAACATAAAATAGAGCACCACTGTGTGTTGCCATATGTGTATATGTTGTATTTATTTTAGCTTGGAAAAGAGGAGCAAGTTCCAGAGAAGAGCTCACCTTCAGCTAATAAACAAGGAAAAGAATCTGGAGAGATTCTGGAAAACACAAGAAAAGAGAAGGTTGGTGACACGTTGCTGGTGCAGCTTCCACGACAAAATGAGTGAAACCCCAGGTTTGGTAGCACATTCTCCCAACTGAAATATTAAACCCCGACGGAAAGACACGTAAAGGCGTTGTAGAAGGGGGTTGTCTAAATTAACTTGCCTTATCTTGACCTCTGCAATAAGGGATAGCTTTTCCTGAAGTCTTCAGGACTCTTTTTTTAGTTGCTCTTTGCCCATGTACATTGCTTCACACGCATAGCCCTTGGCACCGGCAACTGTGAGTAACGCACGCCCAAGTGAACTGTTGGAACTTTGTGAACCGTGCCCAGAAATAGGAGTTGTGGTCAGTTAGTAGAGGAGGAGGGGACTAATGATGAAAGCTTTTCAGAACATTGGCCTTAGATGGACTAGGGATAGTAGCCTCTTCTGATTGTTTCTGGTTTTAATTAAAAAATGTCTTTACAGGAGCCCTACTGCAGCATCGCAGTCGGGGACAGCAATGTCCTTGGAATTCCTCCAGCTTCATATCTGTAGGGTCATGGGTTGATGATCAGATATGGAAGCTATTGATATCTGTTGCTGTAGAAAACTGATCTCCTGGCAAGAACAGTGTCAACTCCCAGGGTTTTCGTGCTGTTTTAGGATTCTAGGAGGGGAAGTATGGGAATGGCCAAACTGGAGGAGAATACAGATTATTTATAGATTATGTGTACATGATGAATCTGGGAGTTGAAATCTAAGCTGCAAGTGTGTCTTAAAAGTAACACATACCTTATAATTCTAGTACTTCTTAAGTCCAGTGTTAGTGTTTGAGTCCTGTTAAGTCCTAACTGTATGTATAAGGTATTTCAGATTATGTACCTTGGAGTATAACAGTAAAACTGATTTTTCTTAAGGTCTAGGCCAATCTTTACCAACAGAGTCCGTGGCAGAGGGCTCTTACTTGTGGAAGGAAATGACTGCAGAAGGTAGCCGCGTTTTCTCAGTCACCATAGGAATATAAAGAACCTAGTCCAGCAAAGCAAAAGCCACAATGGCTGGACTGGTGTTCCGTATGTTTTCATTGTGCTGCCTATTTCTTGCCACCCTGGAATGGAGGTAGAGGAAGGGGAGAAGTTTGTTTTCTTGGGGATCACAGAGTAGTATCAGCTGCATAATGAAGTATGACAAGTTGTGCCTAGTCCCACTGACCACAGAAACGTGAGAATCAGGAGACTGGAGGGACTGTAATCCCCAAGGCAGTTACATTTTTTAACAGTGATGGTCTATAAGCACTGATCTCTCAAATACTTTACATCTTTGTGACAGGACCGAGACTGGGAGAGTGGAAGTGAGATAGAAGGTGAGACCTGGTATCCTGCTAACATGGAGGAGTTGGTGACAGTAGATGAAGTGGGAGAAGATGATTTAATTATGGAGCCTGATATAACTGAACTGGAAGAAATAGTCCCGGTTGATCAGAAAAATAAAACTGCTTCAGAAATGTGTCCCTGTATGTCAGCCATGCTGGAACTGAAAAACGATCACAGCCACTTAACCAGGAGTGAAGACAAATTTGCCCACAAAGCTTTAGAAACAGACTTCAGACCAGCAAAGGGTAGCGTAGCTTCTAGTGGCTGTCAGGATGATGATGAAGAGGATGATAACGATGATGCGGTAACTGAAGCGTCAAGCCTAAATCTGGACCCTGAGCAGAAGCCAGAAGAATTGCGAGAAGACCAATCTGCTAAGGAGACTGATCCCCAGCAGAAGGAAGGAAAAATTGATAAGAGCTCTGACACTCATTTAGAGCCTGAAGATCACCATATACCTTCTGTTCATCTGAAAGAAGAGACTCTCCAGCTCCCTGATACATTTATAGATGATTACAAGCAGATGGGATCACAAGGAGCTGAGAGCAGAGAAGTTATGGAAATGCTTGTTAAAAACGCTAGTGAAGAAACACGACACGGAAGCCAAGAGTGTCCAGAGGCCAAGGGTAACTACTGGTTTTTGGGTTTTTTTTTCCTCTTTTCAGCCCACAGAGAGCCTTGCGTGTTTTCTCTGACAGTAGACTGAAATTTATTGCTAACAAGCATAGATGTTGCTAATGGTATCAAGACTTGTCCTTGGAGCAGCTCAGTAAAAGAACCCCTGTGCCTTTCGCCAAACTAAACCATTAGAGGCTCTTAGCTGAATAGTGTAAAGGAAATATGATAAGCACCTCGCAGGCTTTCTGAAAGGCATAAGCTGCTATAATTGTCATGTCAAGGTTCACATGAGTTTAGCTGAACTCTTTCATTGCCCTGCTAAATTTATTTTGAATTGTCAATGAAATGAGTGACAGTCTCTGAAGGTCAACAGAAAAGTGTCTGTAATGTCTGGCTGGCTCCTGGACAAGGCGGGTATTCTTACCCACTGTACTGAAGTGTTAGTAACATGGAAGTCATCCATAGATTGTCACTTCTCAGTCCCTGTTCACACAAAAATGTGCCTTTTGTCAGGACTTGCCTTATCATCTCCTGTTACCTACCGCTTGCTGCCTTTAATGTAACTGGTAGGACATCCTGTGAGATAATGCCAATAAATGTAATCACAGCTGCTTATTAACATTTTAGGTGTCAGGAGAAAGAAAAAAAAAAAAGATCTTGAGTGTCTAAAAGTGAGTTCAGTTCCTCATCACACTTTCAAATGAAACTTGAGTGATTGGGCTGTGTATAATGAGGGGAAGTGGAAAACAATATAGAACATGTTGGCCAGGTACGCTCTTTTTTGTTGCTACCGGAGCCCCTGTGATGGAGAAGCGTTTGTGCACAGAAGTTGCTGGAAGATTTTTAAGGGTGCAATTTTCCACCAGAAAATGCTGGAACATTTAATGTGAATGCCTTGATTTCGAACTAAGAGATTCAAAACTCGCTCAGTTTTCAGCAGTTACCCGTTTGGCCTGAAGAGGTGCCTTGCCAGGCTATGCATTATTTGGAGATAACACTGCCATGCAAATTCCCTGAGCCTGGGGATGGCAAGGTTGGCTCCCCTGGGCTGCCCACTGCATGGGCAGCCAGCTGACCGAAGAGCTGGGTATCCTAGGAGCATAGTTACTTGGGTGTTTTCAGCCTCTCAGCTTCCGATTTGCCAGCAGGGAGCCTGGAAGCTCCAGGGGAGCTTGTGCTTCCCAGGTTTCTGCTGTGGACTTGATACCTGGGATCTGTAGTGTGAGGCTCTAGGCTCTCTGCAGAGGCAGCTGCCAGCTCAGAGGCCCCAAAATCAATTTAAGTGGGACTTAAGTTGCCACAAAGGCCCTGGCTGTCTTAAGAAGAGCTAGCTGAAGCTTGTGGGTTTTCCAGTATCTCTCCTTCAGATTTGGAAACCTGGGATGGGCTTGAAGTTAACTTAAAAGCCAACAAGTCAGGATTCTGTATTATTTTCTTTTAGGTCACGTAATAGACGTATTTAAAACAATGAAGCAAAATTCATTCTCATAGCCAGAAATTGCAGATCTTTGAACTACAGACTTGAAAGGCAGGAAGGGTTTGGTTTAAGCAAAAATATATTTGTTTTATGAGAAAATATATCCCTTATCTAGATGAAATTTGCAATGCAATGGAAATTTTGTCAGGGTAAGGGAACTAGTACTTTGAAGTAAGAACTGAAGAATAGGAATCAGACCGGTTTATGTGTAATTCTGTTGCTCTTTGATAAGAATTTTCTCTTTTTCAAAATAAAAGCAATTCACCTGTTGGGAAAGGAGACCGTCTGTTCTTTTGACTGGCTTTATCTGCTTCAGCAAATCAATCCACTGTTTTCCACACCTTCAATCTCCTGCCCATGTCCATTAATGTCAGTCAGCAGGGACCAACCATCCCATCCCTACTGGCCAGGAACCAAAATCTTCACGTGGCCAAGAGCCGTAAAGCAGAAACTATCCTTTGGAGAGCTGAGGGTTCCCAAGAGTCCCTCAGCTCTTCCAAGGGATCCTACCAGAGGAAGGGTTGCTCTGCCCACACAACTCCTGAGGCACTTTGGGGATTTGCTCTCAGCAGGTCCTGGTGTTCTCTCTTTCTCAGCAGCCTCTGTGTTAGCCCCCGCTCCATCACTGGGCAGGCAATACCGTGTGGAGCTGCAGTCGGACCATGCTTGTGCCACAGGCATGTTTAATGTTATAGATCTATTTAGAGATTAAAATATGAAAGGAAAAACCATAATGAACGTGAAATTAGAAATAGAAGAATGCTCTCCTGGGAGAAACAGAGGTGACTGCCTGGTGTGGTACAGCTGTCAGAGTTGCACTGAGCAGGCCTCTGATTTGAACGGAAAAGCATTTTTTGCCAGATTTTACTTCATTTATAGATCCTCTCAGAAAGCATTCCCCAAGAGGTTTACGCATGTCTCGTTAAACTAACAAACTGTTTTCATTCAATACATTTATTCATTTGTTAAGCAAATTCTAGGTATCTGGAAATGAGATCTCTGGAATACCCGGAGGTAGAGTCCAAGAGAAGGCACTCTCCGCCCGGCTGGGAACAAGAGGACGTCTTCACCGAACTCAGCATTCCCCTGGGTACGTCCAGATGCCACGGCCACCCTCTGCCTGTGATGCCGCCCACTGCAATACCCAGAGCTTACAACAAGATGTCACTTTAAGGCTATTTGCTATATTTATTTTTCAGAACAGATGTGAGGAGAGAGAAGGAACAGGGTATATGACAGAGGGATGGCTGTTGAAAGAAACGGTCTTTTGGTTATAAATCATCGCCAGTTTCATTCCAGATGAACGGCAAACGATAGCTGTTACTGGCTCTGATGAGATGAAATAAGTTCCCTGGGACTATATGTGAAATGTGTATGAAAAATAGTATTTTAAAAGCCTTTGTCATAAAAGTATTGATTTTACTTTCAGTATATGCAAAAGTATCTGTTTGAGTGTGTAAACACTGATCATGAGTAAAACACCTGGAAGAAGTAAACCCTGAAGAGCAATCTGTGTAATTTAGGGACGAATCTACTGCTAATAAGCACTATTGCTATTCTAGCCCTTGAGGTTCCACAGTGAACTTTCCAGTCAATATTATGCACGAGAAGGTACATTTTTAAATATGTTTAATATCTAAAAGAGAAGTGGAAGGTGTATTTGCAATGCACAGGACTTTAAGCTGCAGCTCAGTATTGCAAAATTAGGGAAATCAGGGAAGTGAATCCAAGACTCAGTCTTCATTCTTATGTCATTTAACTAAACAGCAACTTTTTTTTCTTTGAAAACAAGTTTATCGTGGAGGGGAAGGGTTTCAACTGACATTGTAATGTAATTCAGAATTTCTCAATAGGTGTGGAGTTCGTGGTGCCTAGAACTGGGTTTTACTGCAAGCTCTGTGGACTCTTCTACACAAATGAAGAGACAGCAAAGACAAGTCACTGCAGAAGTACTGTCCACTACAAAAATCTTCAGGTAAAAGCACACTTGAAATGAGCTAACAACTAGCTCATTGAGTGGATTGTAAGATAGATGAGGCAACAAAAAAAAAAATCAGGTTTTATTCTGTGGACAGAATTGAGAGGAAGTGAAATTTAGATATGCAAAATATTTCAGTAGCTCCAAATGTTAACCTGCTAATTTCTCATTCCCAAATCCTTGAAATCAACTTTTGGATCGTAAGTGAAATGAGGACAGGTGATAATTTGTTCTTCTCATCTACATTTGGTCCTTGTCACTCTCACAGCATGCGACTCAGATCTTTAATTCTCTGTTCTTGAGGGTCTCAGATGTTTCTATGCCTGGGAATGAACCCAGCAGCAGCCTTTCTTACTTCTAAATTTCAAGAGCATTGAATATGCCACTTGTTAATAATGTTGCCAGACTTACTTTTGCATTAGTGTGAGTTTCTGCAGCGTGTTTCAGCACGCAGCGCTCTGTGACGCGCAGGCTCTCCGAGGCATGTCCTGCGACCCGCTGAAATCACCTCCCTGCGTGCGCAGAACATCCCTACCAGATCATTCCTACAAGGACATGCAGAAGCATGTCACGACTGGTACGGCTTCCTTAAGTGTATACTGGAGGCATATCAGCAGTTGATAACAGCACACGGTGACCACGGGTGCTTGCATTTGAAGCCAAAGACCCCACCTTTATCACTGTTCAGATCCACGGCTGATAGTATCAGTCATGACAGCATGAGCTTTCACTGCCCTGTGCTGAGGACTCCCCAGAGGAGCAAAAGCCATGAAAGAGCAAAGCAAAGCTCCTCCTTCTTTCTCTGCTCTTCCTTCTGCCCACAGTAAATGTTAGAGCTCTGCTTCTCTTCAAGTAATAGCTATCTTTCCCTACCTGCCTCCTAGGCATTTTTTCTAGTGACAGAGTCAAATAATTTCTCTGGGAGAATATTCTTCTTGACTTTTGTGAAGTTACGTAGCTGTAATCATGCAAAGGCCACTGGTTTCTAAAGCCTGTGCCTGCAGACCTCCCAGTGTAAGCTTGAAAACCAGGGGCACAGTGTTTGCATGCCTGGTTTTGCTTTGTACAGAAAAATTCCAGGGGGATTCACCAACCAGAGGTGGCACCACTCGGTGCAGGCTGTGTATTCCACGTGAGGCTGTCCCAAAGAAACTCGTGCTGGAACAAGGATTGCAACTCCAGCCCCTGCCCCTGGCAACTGGTCCCATGGGAAGAAGAGGGATTTTTTTTTTTCATTTTCTAAGTTATTTTGTTAGTCATAGAAAAAACAGTCCCACTAAAGCTGAGTCAGTGTGAAAAACAACCTCTTTTTCTCCCCGTTAAGACATTTCCCATGAGCACTATGGTAGATATCTAACACCGAGATAAAAGAACAAAGACCACAAAAGCTGTTAAAATTAAATCTGTCAAATATGGTAATGAAAACAGGCTGTTATGTCGAGCTGTACCTCTTATCTTACTAAATGGAGGAAGTAAATGTCTCATCCAACTTTTGCCCACTCGAGTGGAAACTCAGCAAATTTTAAATAATTGTTCTGTATTACGAGAACCCTTTCAGCTGCAATAATGCTTATTTATGCACTCTGCAAGAAATGTCAGTCTTCTGCTATGATGATGCAATTTAATGAGTGTATCCACCAACATAAGAGCTACAGACTCTAATTTTTACTGTCTGTGAAGCTCTGGCTCTGCTGCTGCCCACAGTCTTTCTGTCATCTTGCCTGCAGGACAAATGCCATTGTCCAACAACAATGACACTGTTCCAAATGCACTCATGGGTATTTTATAGTTGATTTGCTACTTGTCATTTTCCACATGATCTCCTTGGAGCCCCATGTTTGGATCTGAATGCATTTGTTTACCACTTTTCTTCCAAAAGCCTGGCTTAGATGATGAGGATTTTCTCATGAAGTAAAATAGTCAGCTTCCTCTGAGTATGGTGCCCCTTGAGGAACAGTAGTAACTGAAAAAAATTCAACTGTTTCTTTGTCAGCCTTGCAGACTTTTTGTAATTTTTCCCTTCTCTTCAGCTTAATAAATTATTTTCCCAGGTGGTATTTATATTTACAGATCCACTGCATTCTCTGTGTCCAAAAATTCCATTTGGCCACCCCTCCCACCACTACCACAAAAAGCTGTCAGCTTCATCTGCTGTAAGGTACCCTGGCAACTCAGTGCAGCATTTTACCCTGTTTTCCGCTGGCTTTATGCAGTATTCATCAAAACCTGTATTTAAATGAAAGGAAAAACCTTTTCCTTAACTGTCATTTTGCTATAAGTTAATCTGAAAGGGCCTGGTCTGTGAACTTCAAAACTGGTGTTTGTGGTGCTCATGACAGCTGACAACGTCAGCTAAAGGTGGTGGGGTAAACCTCAGTCTCATTTTGGTGGGTAATCATTTAAAAACAAAAATGCATGGGTTATCTGATCCAGTCACAAGTGTTAGTGGTTTATTACAGTTCGTGGTGTACGGATCACTTCTCCCAGCATTTATGGACCCTCTGTCTCTGTATACTACTGTCATGTTTACTCTGGCTTTCTGCCACGTGGAATTTTGTACCCGGGGAGCAAGACTGGGAGTTGTGTAATTTCCACAGCCAAATCCCTATATTCAGAATTCAGAAGGGGCAGTCATCATTATGTCCAAGCTATGGCCGTTCAGTATTCAGGTGTTATTTTAGTATTTAGGTGAGACAACCTGGCAGCCCTTACACAACCCTTAATTTTTTTGTATCCTCTTCTCATTTCTCCTCTTCCCCGTGGATGCCAAAGAGTAAACTGGGGGAATCCTGCAAGTAGACAAAATTTTGCAGTGATGTGAGATGGTCTTTTCAAAACAAATCAGAATGAGTAATCAGCTAGAGAATGGGGTTCTGTGATCCTGGTAATGTGCAAGTCGGTTATTCTGGCATGTTGTATACATTTAAGTCACTAATAAGACCATCTCTGCATTACAATGTGGGAGTTTCCCACGTGTCTAGCTGCTGCTGAAGAAGCTTCCTTCCATCCATTTCTAGGTCTGTTGACCTTGACTAAACACTTTGAGCACCATTTTCAGACCCACACCAGTTCCTTGTCCAGTTTGTGTGCAGCTCTGCCCACCCAGAGCACTGCCAGAAGCCTGAAAGCCTCACTGGCCATGTCTGTAGTTTTAAATCACACCGAGTACTTCAAAGCACTGAAAGGCTTTATCTTAGGGAAACACAATAAATGTAAGTACTGTAGCCAGACTGCTAAATTGTGTTAATTATTACCGAGTTTGATTATTTCCTTAAAATAAATGTTCCTGTGCAAAAGGTTTATCTCGGAACTGGACGTGCTGAAAAGGCAATATATATGCTTTAAATTGTGATTCAGAAACTGCCTCCATTTTCTGATACCAGTCTTATACTAGCATAATTCACTTGGCTCAGTGGGGTCTCTACAGCTCTGTAGCATCTGGGAGCAGAGAGTCTGGAAGGAGAAAAGATAAAGTCTAGCTACACAGACTGATGGGGAGTCATGGCCCTCCTGGTTCTGTTACCAGTTCCCCTTGTGGCACGGAGAAAATCACTGGACTTTTGGGGCTCTTTGAGTATTAAGGTAGTTTGCCTGACACAGCTATATTTCCTGGCTTGAATTTTTGTCAAAATGGGGTTTCTCTGCATTTTCTTCCCTTCTGAGATGCTGGGAGAGTGTGAGGGCTCTGAAAAGGCATAAAGTATCCCGCGTGGGGTATTTTCCGGTTTGGTAACGATGCTTTGGTTTTGATGTTTTTGCAGAAGTATCTATCCCAGCTCGCAGAAGAGAGCCTGAAAATGAATGAAGAGGGCAGCCACCTGCCTCAGGATGACACTGGCATTGTTCCTCACTTTGCAAAGAAAAAGCTATGATGCAGATGAACTGGAAGAGCTATAATGAGTGAAAGCTGAGACTTTTTTTTTTTTTAATTATTATTATTTCTATGATAGAACTGTCAATTTGCACTGTACAGAGGAGGGGAAATAAAGAGCATGTTCCATGCATCTATGCCCAGAGTGCCATTAAAAACCAAAATGCCTGAAACTGTTTCCCACGGTGAAGCAATGCTGGCATATCTGTAAGAAGTGGAGCAATTCTTTCTCACACTCTGCGTGCTGGGAGTGGTTTCCTAGATTAAATCAGAATTCTCAGGGATTCTTAAAGTTTTAATTCTGATGTAACACATCAGGTCAGGCGGAGTATTTAGAAGCACTCAGCATCCTCCAGTGGACGCTGGAAGGAAAGGAGATGTGACTATAAATAGGCTTTAATGTTGCTTAAAATATCTTCAGCCATTACACTCCTTGCCCCAGTGAGAAGTAGGATTTGCATAGGACATCTAAAGCCATTGTGCTAGAACTAGTCAGTAGATGGCATGATCTAAACCCCATCAGCATCCACCTCCATGTGTCTTAGAGCTTGGTGAAATGATCCAAAGTGTGTGTCGTTAAGCACTGACTGTGTCGTACGAGAGCAGAGGGAGCCACAGTCTGTCCCAGGGACCTCACAGCCTGAGCCCAGCGCAGCGGGAGCAGCTCGAACGCCCACGCTGGCAGCCAGCCTGTCGCAGCGTTTTCCATACCATGGCCAGGATGTTCTCCAGGTACCGTTGTGTTTGGAACTCTTCTGTATGATCACTCCAAAGGGTGCCAACTTTGAGTCTTACAGACTTGAAACTCTCACGAGAGGCTTTTTAAAGTGCCACGTGTCCGGACCATGTCTCTTTTAGACATTTTACTCAAGAGCCTTGCTTTTGGGGTCTTTTTGTTTTCTTTCGAGCTTGCTTTTCCTCAGCTTTGGCAACCTGGAATTTTCCTGGTTTTCATGGAAAGGTGCCAGGCTTTTAATATTGTTTTTGTGTTTTATTTCCCTGCATTTTTTTTTTTTTTAAGGTGAATACAACAACTGATGGCTGGCAGAGTGCTGCACTGAGAACACAGGATGCACCAGCAGCTCTGGCATTATTACGAACTATTGTTTCTGCACGGTCGTTGCTTAGCGTTTTGCAAAGTCCCTTTGAAATGCACCGTACAAGTTTCTGGTTCATTTCAATAGGGCTTTGTGTAATAAAGTGAGTATGTACCAGACCATTGCCAGAACTGATCCCAGAGTTATGCTTTTATAAACTGCCCCACGTAATCTGGACAGATGGGGATGTGCAGACGGATTTCTATTCTTTGCCAGACTAATACCCCTCACAGTACGTTACGTAAAAATTGCAGGTGCTGGACGTCCTGTTTAGCTGTTGTGCAGAGGAAGTAGTTTCCCAGAAGGTTTCCAGAAGGTTCTAGCTATCCCTAAGAGCGACATGGATGTCGCAAAATATTGCAGAGTGGCTAAATTGCCAAAACTGCTTCCACCAAAGTATTCGTTCCATTATGTCTTGTGCCAGCAGCGATGCTTGTTCTCTGAAGTACCCTGTAGCCAGGCAGAGTGTCTCAGAGGTGCCTGATGTTGTTGCCTGAAGCCCTGTTCCACTTCATGGCCTGTGCTTTCCACTCGTTTTTACCAGAGGTGGGGTTTCATATTTGGAATTCCTGCTTCTCATGGGTTGAGGGATTCTTTGCATCCCAGATTCAGACGTGGCCTATCCAAAAGACAAGGGGAAATGAAAAACATTACAGTCTAAATCCTCCTCTGTCCAGACTTGAAGTATAAGACTTGGGTCTGTCTGTCATTTAAAACAGTGGCTTTTTTTTTTTTGGTTTTCCCTATGGAAAAAAAAAAAAGTAATAATATTTCAAACCAGGTATTTTTCCTTCAAGGACTGGGTTTTTCTTTGACTCCTTGTTTTCCACGTTGCAGCGAAATTTGAGCACAGAGCTGTTAGGGCGAGAGCTTGTATTGCAAGCTGTAACATTACGAAAACAGCAATAAAGATTGTGCAATTGTCTTCTAAAGCACAGCTCTCAAGCTGGCTGTGGAGCATCTGAATATGAAGTTCCCTTCATGCCCTTCAGCACAATCTGAGCACAAGGGAAGGAAATCACTACAAATGCAAGCATCGAATCTTTGAAGCTAACTCTGCTATCAAACTGGGGCTCTCACCGGCCTAATGGGAGCTTGTTAGACCATGTGGTTAGGCTTAATTGGATGTGAGACATAGCTGACTGTATATCAAAGTCATGTGCCTCCAGCAACTTTATCCCCAGGTAACCTCAAATGAGAAAAGTATCACTATTATTATTCTTTATTTGTATTGCAGTAGAAGCTACGGGTCCACTGCCTTTATTATAGGCACGGCACAAATCCACAACAAAGACTTTCCCAGGCCAAAGAGCTTTAAATCAGACTTTCTGAAAACAGACAACAGGTGAATACAGGCAGGCAGGGAAGGCAGGAGGTAACCATGAGTTTTTGACTGGCAGCAGAAGAATAATTAAAATGAGTGTTTACCCAGGGACTTCTTTTTGGATTTACGGGAGGTGATTCAAGCTACTTTCCCCCTCCTCTGATTCTGAACCAGGTTCGCTCCCATTATTCACAGCTTGCATATTTAACCTCCTCTTGTTTTTTCCTGGCCAGCTACATTAGACAGGCAAAATCCCTTCTTGAGGGAGCAGGCCTTGGTATCCTTCAGACCCTGATGGCTAAGGTTTTGGTCTCCATCCAAAACCTGGAGTCTTGACCGGGTCTCACCAGGAACTCTCCCGGCTCCAGATACCTTCTCTGGGTCATGGGCACAGGCCCTCTCTTGCCACCAAGGAAGGAGGAGGCTGTAGATGGCATCTCTGCCCTTTGTAGTTTCCTCCTCTGGAGGGAGAAGACTCAGGTGCCCAGCCCCGCCGGGGTGACCAGACCCAGACATTTATAGAGGTGGTTTGGACACCCCATCCCTTTGGGCTCTGTCCTGACACAACAGCAACCTGCAAAACCCCAGGTATGGCCAAATGGGCAGTGCCCCTCCTGAGAAGGTCCTTTCTCCCCCTAAAACTCAACATTTGACAGCAGTTAAAAACAATCCCAAGCCTCAACTAGCTTTGAATGATCCCTAAGATCAGTTTTCTGCCTGATGCACTTTGAGAACTCGGAGATAATCTCCTTCCCTCTCCAACAGGCCATCATGCAATGCTGACAGGCACTCAACTCCTCAACTTCTCTCTACTACCTATTCTGCTGAGCAAGGAGCCACTGTAGGCAGCTGCTCACCTTTCTCAGCTTGTGTAAAAATGTGTTGTTTCTTTTGGTTTATTATATTTAAAATCTTGACTTTTTTTTTAGTTGGCGTAATTCATCATCACTATAATCCACGCTGTTTATTAATACATACATAAATATATATATATAGCACAAAGCAGGCTCAGGTCTAGCCAAACAAATATTGATATTTAAAAAGGAGATTCCTTAATATATACAGATCATTTCAACACATCTCAACCAAAGATTGCACTTTTTGAATAGGGACAGCGTTTTTCATCTTTGTGAAACCTGTTTGGATCTCAAATAGTCTTTAATGGCAATCTGTCCATCTGCAACTTAGTTTCTTTGAAGGAAAAAGTAAAAAAAAATAAAAAATTAAACATTTGCCCCATGAGATTAGACAAAGATTCATATTGGCCTTAACACTAAATTAGTGTTAGGCTGGTTATATTCAGGGTTTTTCTATTCTGTAAGGATTAAGGCTGTGATTTGTTGAATTATACTTGAACTGGACCAGATGTACTATTTATTGAGCTTATGGAATCTTGTTAATTTAAGTTTTGGCTTGTAAACAGATGGAATTTGTTAGTACTTGTTTAATTATGTAGGATCTGTCACCAGTATTAACTGATCTGTGTAACTTGATTGCAAAGTGTTTCAATTTGTGTTTCTTAAAAAGAAAGATTTTAATAAAGAGAATTATAAAGCATATGTATCGGTGGGCAATTGTCCCAGCAACAACACAGGGGATCTATTAACAACCAAAAATGAATAAAAGATAGTTTGGGAGGTAACAGGGAAGCAGGGGGGCAAAAATGTTTTGCTTTTATACCTAATTTCTAGAAGTTGTGATTCTTACCAGGTAGCTCCTGCCGTACAGATCGCAAGGGATTGCCCTCGTCTGGTGCTGAAGCCGAAGTGCACACATCTCAGCGCTGCACTCTGTAATTACTATTAATTGTTATCACCCACTCCTGTCCCTCCAGATATGTCCTCGCTTCCCCTTTTCTCTTGATTTCTGAATGAAGTTGTCTGTCCCCACTGGCTTTTCTCTGTCTCCATCCAGGCGCTCTTCTCATCCTTCTGAAAGCACCATATAAAATCATCCCCAGCCAAACACCTTCTCCACCTCATCTCAGCCTAAGTCCCTCTGGCTGCCCATTTACCCCATTTCCCTCGTGCTCTCCCTCTGCCTTTGCTGATTTTTCCTCTTTTCAGCCAACTGCCCTCCCTGGTGCCCTCCCAGCTCCACAGGGACCCTTCCCACTCCCTGTCCCTCTCTCTGGCTCACCTCCATCACCAGCAACTGGAGCTCCTGGGAGGAAATACCCAACCTCAGCCAGAGTGACGTAAAGACGTGCTGCCACTAAATATTTAAAGAATGCAAAGAGGATAAAAGCTGAGAGGAAACTTCACCTCCAGCCTTGATGAATTCACTCAGCACAAGGAGGAAGACTGAGACAAGGCAACGTCCAGTCCAAGGCAAGGCAGGGCATGGGGCACCATCAAAAGCACGAGCTCTGCCTCTCACCACCCGCTGAGGGGAGGGAAGGGGGTCTGTCTGCCCCACTGAGCGGCCGGGGAAATGGGTCATGGCCAAAACAACCAGCACTCAGGCTTTCTGAATCCCCAGTTCATCAAAGACTGCGTTAGTGCCTTTGAAGTAACTGTTTTGCAGCTGAGGCACACATCATGTATTTTAAGCACAAATGGTTTCAGTTCTTCTGTTCTGGATGTACTGAAACCTCCGTACGTGCGATGTTGATACCACCTCATCGCAGCTATGAATCTGTCTCACTCTAGAAATCAGGCAAATCAATGTTTTAAGTGTTAACTTGGCATCATATATCTGTCACAGAAAAAAAAAAAAGAAATCCACACTGTGGTGTTCAAAACATCAGGAGTTTCCAGTCCAGGTTTTGTCACACTTAATTTTCT
Source organism: Nycticryphes semicollaris (assembly GCA_013400055.1). Lineage (NCBI taxonomy): Eukaryota > Metazoa > Chordata > Aves > Charadriiformes > Rostratulidae > Nycticryphes > Nycticryphes semicollaris. The sequence continues at coordinate 2,156,218 of VXBJ01005960.1, forward strand.
TGGTGGAAAGCGAAACTCGGGTGTGAAAGACTTCACAAGTGAACACCAGCGTGGTGTGCCTGACCTCACATGGACAGCCCAGTCCTCCTGCCAAACCAGCAGAGCAGAACTGGCCAAGGCTGGAAAACAGGAGCCCTCCCTGAGAAGCTGGTGGGGAGGGGGGGCAGGGGTGTGCTGGGAGCTGGGGACGGTGCTGCCTGCTCTGGATTAGGCTGCTGTGAGGACTCAGATGGTGAACACACTGCCCAACCAGCCTCCCTCTGCCTGTTCTTCAGCGCTGATTGCCCAGAGAAGCTGTGGCTGCCCCATCCCTGGAGGGGTTCAAGGCCAGGGTGGATGGGGTTTTGAACAACCAGGGCAGGGGAGTGGAACTCGATGATCTTTGAGGTCCTTTCCAACCCTAAACCATTGTATGATTGTGTGATGCAGCCTGGGACTGGGCTGTGTTTGTGCAGGTGGCAGCAAGGGCAGCCCAAGAGAACAGGTTGGCCTTTCCTTGTTTTTCTACATCCGACTCCACCAATCTCCGCTTATCTGTGTCAATATGTTGAGCGCTCCCCATGTGCTCACCTTGCCTGATGCAATGCTGCAACGTGAAGCCACGGGAGACCGCGGGACATATTTGTGGAGGAAAAGTTCCCCTGATTGTGGAGACAAGGCTGGACAAGGACCAGGAATTCCCCATAAAACACCTTAGTGGAACTGGGTAAGGCAGTAGTGACACACACACACACACACAAAAAATAATCTCCTTTTCCCTTGCACAAATAGCATGAAGGATCAGCCTTCTCATCGCAGGGCCTGAGCTGGCCATGCTGACCTGCTGGCCTGGAGTCCCCTCCACCTCCCCTGGCATGTCACACCTCCCCTTTGCTTGCCTTCAGCAGAGCCACGGTGCGTTACAGCGCTGGCCATCTGGCCCCAATCCTTATGAAACACGCTGCCTTGCACTAACCTAATATATTCACAGCACCATGGAAACACAACTCCCCAGATGCTGATGTGAAAGAAGAAGAGGTGTTTTCCATCCCTTCCTCGCTGTCCCCTTTCACTGCCAAGGTGAGGCTCAGGAGGGCCCTGCCTGGTGTCCTGGGGGCTTGGGAGTGGGCAAGGGAGCGGTGGGGCCACCAGGAACCATCTCCCACACTGTGAGGATGGTTTTATACGGGCTCAGCTGCACACGGTTGCATCAGCCTACTGCAGGGTGAGATTCCTCATCAGACACCCGAGGTGATTAAAGCCAGTGAGCTCTCTCCCTTCAGCTCACAACAGGCTTATTCTGGTTAAAGGGCTGTCTGTCAGGAGCAGCGTTCTGCTACCTGAAGCAGCTTCATATAAACTGAAATGGGAGCATACGTCAATTTTTAATTAACTGGGTCAGATCTGAATGAGTGGGCACGTCCAAAAGCTTGCTGTGAACTAGAAAGCTGCGTGGGGCAGGCTGAATCCAGCCTACTAAACGTTTAAATAATTGCCAGGCAGAGTCTTGGCCAATATTCCTCCAGGTAAGACAGTAAGTATCGGCAGCACAGCCCTGGGTCCGGAGGCAGCTTTTCCAGCCTGATTTCTTCTTTGTGCCTTAGAAAGGAAGGTTCCTGTTTATAAGCTGTGCTCTGCTGATTCCTGAGCCTTGTTTGAGGACATGCATATGAGTTCCACCTTCCTCAAACACCATCTTGGTGTCTTTAGAGGACACAGGAAGCCTGTTTTGTTTGTGGGTTTCTTCTCCGGCTGGGCCGTGTTTGCATTGGGGCTGGTTTATCTCTGGCAGATAGCGACGTGTTCTTGGCAGCAAACTTTCACCTTGAGCTCGAGAGCGGGGTGTGTGTAGCCACGCCGTGTTTTGCACACCTGTGTTGGGGAACTAGGCAAGATTTGCCTCTTTGTACTCCCTGCTGAGGTGTTAAAACCAGTTCCACAAGCAGTGCTGTTAGGGCTTCGTGGAGGTCCCAGCTCCCAGGACATGGGCACGTTAGAGGGCAGCGTGTGGGGGGCGCGGGGAGGGGAGCAAGGCTTGTGCTGCCTTGCATGGACCTTAGCATTAAGCACCTGGCAATCAGACATACTTTGCCAACGTGACAACCACAAGTGATGCTGTTTTGGCGTGTGCCTGAGCTGAGTTCCCACCCTCCTTGTTTACCCTGGTCACTGTTAATTCCCATCACGCTCCATCTGCAGGTCTGAGCTGTGGTGGTGAGCTTGCTGCCCTCCCCGGCTGCACTGAGACGTCCTTGGGGACTGGCATCGGTGTTCCCTGAAATGCCCTTGTCTCTGGAACAAAGGCAGACCTCAAGCAGAAGGAGAAAGTACACTCTGGGAGAGCAACCCAGGTCTGTCCTGATGCTAACAGGGGCCAGCACTGCTCTGGCTGGGCTATTCCAGTGCCGATTTCCATGTGATGGCAGTTGGAAAAGATGAACTCAGTCGGGCAGGATGCGCTAGATATCAGCCTGCCAACAGCTCAGCAAGGCAGCCAGGGTGCTGCCAATGATCCCAGAAGCCATCTCCTTCCTTTTCTCTCACAAATTAACCTGGTTGGGGCGTGAGGGATGAAGGGTGTTTTAGTGAGGCAAGGGCAGGGATTTGCCTCTGGAGGTTCCCCTGCTGTGCCAGGCACAGAAAGCAGCCCCAGCACTGCAGGAGCACATAGAGACCTGGTGTGACTGATGCCAGGCTGTGCGTGAAACCCACCCAAGAGGTCTGAAATAAACAGGTAGGACTGTGTTCCTGGGTATTTCCCACCAGCAAGCTGGTGTCCCTGTGGCTGCACGTGTGTAGGCTGTGTGATACCTCTGATTTTCTCTTCCTGCAAAGGCAGAGCTGATCCACCACGAGTTGCTGCTGTTCACCCATCGGTGTGTCTCTTCCCTCCTCCCTGGGGCCTGATCCCCAAACCAGCAGTGAGACCGGTGGAATCAAGGACTACTGAACGCTTAAGGTAAGTTAAGTACCTGTTTAAAGCAGCATCAGATGGAAGCAGTGCCCAGCAGTGTGAGAGCACACTGGGCTCTGCCAGCCTAGAGAAATGAGAGAAACAAAAAACTGAAGTGAAAGAAAACCCGTCAGAAATCTGGTTTGGGTACGTTTCCCCTGGGAGCCGCTCCGTCTCTCTGCACCCAGGGCACGTTCACATCGCGGCAAGGAATGGCACGAACTCACTTTCCTGAATCACTTCTCGTCAGCCAAGCAAAGTGGGGAGTGAATTCTGTTTGCTGAAACCCCCATGCAGGGGTTCTGGGCGAGTGACTGGTGGTTCTGAGGAGCAGGGGAGGTGTGTGCCCTGGGAGTGAGAGGGGGTCAGCTGGTAGGTAACAACCAGCGCCGCTGTGGTATCTTGATTGCTTGTGATTGTGTGAACATACCCCCAAGATGCAGGTGGTAGAAAGCAGAGCGGTGCTGATGAGATTTTTGAAGCTCTTATTTGGTCCCAGAGGCTTTCAGCAAAGACCACCCATTGAAACGAAGAAGACTCATCTTCCTGAAATACAAGGGACCGAGACAGATCTTCGGCCTTGGTCAATGCCTTTCTATGACCACGTGGAGCCTTTGAGTTCCTCTTTACCTACAAGAGGTTTGCTACAGTGCAAAATGAGCTCCTGGAGCAAAGAAACTCTCCTTTCTAAGGGGATATGGGTTGTTGAGGCTCCAGGTCTTCCGTCTTTAAAGATGAATGCTTCAAGGTGAGTTGTCACAGGTTGCTAAAATAATCTTTTCCCACCGCTTTCCCCAAGTCAGCATTTTCTACAGCTCCTGTGCGCTGCGGCTGCTGTTGTTATGTAAGGATTTATGAATGGCTGCAAAGTTCAAAGGCGGATTGGCAACCTCAAGTACCCAAAAGCCAGGAGTCAGCCCAAGCCCTGCCCCATTTCCCAAGGAGAAGTTGTTTGCCAACTATTTCTTTTCCCAACTTTTTTTTTTTTTAATATTATTATTATTATCATTAGCCAACAAACTTTAGGATCTCTTTATTCACCTCCCAGATTTTGAACATTTAGGTTGCACTAGTTTCATGTTTTCAAATCTTTCATCCACAACCTTGAGGGCTGGGGACATACTTTGTTTATAAATGAAAGCTACGATTCCCTCGTTTCAAGGAGCTGGGAATTTAGGATATTTTCCCCAAAGCATAAAGGTTGTGATAAAATCACGGGAGTTGCCAGCAGTGCACAGAGTCTCCTCTGTTTGGGAGAGGAGGCGTTGGACTGCAGCGAGCTGCGGGCATCACCAGCTACTGTCGATTTAGTGAGTCAAATAAAAATAACATTGTGGTTAAACATCAGCTCCGTGGCCCAAACTAAAGCAGATAACCCCTTCTCTTTCTGGCTGCAGCGCTTCACAAAACCGCTGCCTTTGTCATCCTCTGGATTATTAACCCTCCCTGGATGCAGGGGAGGCTGGTGCCAGGCAGGCACCCCCTGGGACACGCGGCTGCTTCCAAACCGGGAGCGTTTCAGCCCAAGTGATCTTCCATCCTTCCCTCTCCTTCCTCTTCAGAGTTGCGTTCTTTTCAGCTCCGTGACACCTTTCACGTAGCTCCCCCCCCTCCAGCCCCCCAGCTTGAATCAGATCCCTGTTGCCTTGTGTGTCAACACAGCTGTTTAAATCCCTTCCCCCAAATCCCCCCTCTGCTCTCCACAAGCTCCTGCCTGCAAGGGCTGGGCGCCGCTCTGAGGTTGTGGCTTTTGTCAGGTCTTGGGTTGAGCTCAAGATTCCTGTCTGGACCAGCACGAGGGCAAAACGGAGACAAACTCAGGGAGAATCCTCTGCTTCAGCAAAGCCTGATGCTCGCTGGGTGCCTGCTGGTGGCTGCTGCCCCGCTCCAGCCCCAGACCGACGGGCAGCGCAGGGTGAAGCGAATGATTAAGCATTTATTAAAAATCCTTTGCAATTATCTGCCAGCTTTTCATCTGAACATTTCAAAGCTCCGTAGCACTCCACACAAAGTTGCTTATTATCCCGTGGCGTTTAGCAGAGTCAGGAAATGCAGGAGAGCAGCTAAGTGACTCGCCTGAGGTCATGCAGTAAGTCGGCGTCGGAGGTGGGAACTCGGCCCCGAAGTGCTGACTCCACGGCTCATGCCCCAACGTGAGGACACTCCTTGTCCTCTCCTGTGCTGGGCCAGCTCCTTGGGAGTGCAGAGATGGGGGGAAGGGATGCTCAGCCCACCCCGAGGGGCAGCACAGGCCTGGCAGTGCTCAGGAGGTGCCTGGCTGGGAGCAGAAACCACGGATCGATCCCAAGCCCTGCTCCTTCCCCCGGGAGCCCACTGTTGTGTTCCTGAGGCTGCAGTCCCATGGCAGTCAGTGACCTGGAGGGTCTGAAGGGCAAGGTGTGGTGTGATGTGCCCCTGGGCTGAGCATCATCACCGCAGCCCCCATCAAAAGCCCAAACTTGAACATAAGAAGTTCCAACTAAACATGAGGAGGAATTTCTTTACGTTGAGTGTGGCAGAGCCCCAGAACAGTCTGTCCAGAAAGGTGGTGGAGTCTCCATCTCTGGAGACATTCCAAACCCACCTGGGCATGTTCCTGTGCAGGTGGACCAACCTGCTTTGGAGGGGGGTGGGAGGAGGATGCTGGACTAGAAGATCTCTAGAGGTCCCTTCCAACCCCATTATCATTCTGTGATCTCCAGCACACTCCCTCCAGCACACTGTCCCACCCAGGAAGGCTACAAAGACCTTCCTTGACGGGGGGACATCTGTAGAGACACATCATCCTTAATAGCCCAGAACACACTATGCAGGAACTGGTGAGGACCTGAGGTGGCTGCTGCTCTCCTGCTAGCCAAGCCCTGGATATGGTGAGGGTGCAGCAGCACTGAATCCCTCCCGCCCTGGTGGTCCAAGCCTGCCAAGTAACCGGGATATACGTGCAGACACCTGCCAGGAGATCAGAAATACATACAAAATACATCCGAAATACATTTCTAAGGTGTTACACTCTTTGGCTGGCACAGGCCAGCCGTGCTGTGGGATGTACTGGGTGCCAAACCTCCTCCGTGCCTTGCAGCAAGGGAGCTGAGAACATCAAACCCTTCTACACTGTCACTTCTCTGCCTTCAGTCCAGCTGGGACTTTGGGACAATGTCAGCAGGGAGGAAAGCCAGGAGGAGGGAGTGAAGAAAGAGGGGGGGAGAGAGGAGAGAGACGGAGAAAAAAGCCAATATGAAACAGGGTGAAGAGGGTAGGCATCTAGAACCTCATGGGCCAGGAGAAGGCCTTGGCTGAGTCTCCTGGCCCTGCTGAGGTAAAACATTTTTTGGTGAACCACAAGAGGGGACCTGCAGAGTTAGCTTTTTAAGGTAAAAAGGGTATTTCTACAAAAAGCAAGTAATCTATGGTTGCTCTTCCACCGTGTTGCTAATTTTTAGCCTGGCAATACTAGGAAAATACACTTTGGTCAAGTTTATTCTGGGACACTTGAGCTGCTCCAGATTTTTTAATAATATACATTACTTTGCTTAAAATATTACAGTCCTGTGATCAAGGCAGGCGTGATTGATACAGCTTCACACTTCCAAGGGGCGTATTTAAAGAAATCACAGGAACTAATCCATACAGACAGCTTTCCTCAGGAGCTGGGATTTTTACATGTCTAAACTTCACTGGGATGAACTGGGGGTAAAATTCTAGTTAATTAAGTGTAACTTCAGCGCAGATAAAACCCAGGCAAGAGGAAAAACTTGAATGAATTTCAAAACCTTAGAAATGATACTAAGCATCAGCAGACATCACAAGGAATCATTTTAAAGAGCAAAATAACCATTAGGTTATAAAAGCTATGTCTCAAAAGTGAGTGGGAGTTTCGTCTTTTAATGGGCATCAATAAGAATGGGAAAACGTTTTTCCCAATTGCATACAGCAGAAGAAAACAGGGAAGGAAAAAGCAAGATTACATGGGATAGAGGTTAATGTATAGTGGGTATGTGCAAAACCCAAACTCGTACTTTGCCTTGACTTTCACTGAGGATAAGGATGGTAATCACATGGCTGCAGATGAGAAGGATAATGGGATTGGGGTATGAAAATGTTCACTGCCAGGATAGAAGCAAGTCTCAGGGCACTGAAGGCAGAGGAACGGGCTAATCCACATGCCAGAGCTCTGGAAGAACTGGCCCGATGTCTTTAACAGGTCCCTCAGTCAGGGACAGGAGCACAGGGATCCTGCACAGAAGAAGTGAACTGATCTGGACAAGAACAGGCATGAAAGTTTGAGTTTAATGGGATATGGAAAGCCATAAGGAAGGGCTAGCAAAAGAGAAGGAGGTAAATGGCATGAGATTAAATGGGTTTATCAAACCCATTTATCTTTCTTAGGTAAGGGAGGCTGCAAGCCATTTGCTCAGTGAAGGAAACGGGGTAGATCTCACCTCTCTGGACTTAAATTGCACATTTCATATGGTGCCATGTGGAGCGTTCATAAGAAAAGGGAAAAGTGATTTAGCACAAGGTGTAAACCCCATAAAACCTTCTGTGAGAGCGGCGCAGGGCTGTCAGGCTGGAGGGCAGGTACCAGAGGAGTCTTAAACATCACTCCTGCAGATCTGGCAAAGTGCTTTTGTAAATGAGGTTGGCATTAATTTTAGTGGAGAACTGATGAAATTGCTGATGACAGAAAATATGAAGCAACCTCAGGACAAAGGAAGCTCGAGTTATAGCACAGAAAAAAAGTAGTCATCAGCAGAAAGCAGTGATCACAGGCACAGGTGACCAGACCCTTTCCTGCAAGCCAGTTGGCAGCTTGCACTTCTATCACCGAATTTTGCCAAATTTTTCACGGTGGAAACACAAAGCAAGAACTGCAGCCCTGGAAGGCAGCAGGAAAGATGCAGGCCAGGGTGCAGCAAAGGCTGGGGTATGCTCCAGGAGCAGCCATCTCCCTTCATTTTACAAAGCAAATGCCGAGAGCAGGAGGATTTCTCTGCTTAAACACTCCTAGGAAGGGAGAAGGAAGAGCTGAAGCTGCTAAGGGTCAGTGCTGGTGCAGAATAGATGATCAGAAACATTTTGGTGAGAAGATCGTTACTGACCATTTGGCAAAGTGGTGCTGGAATAACCTCCCCATGGCAGTCATGCGTGAAAAAATGTTAAATCACATTGAGGACGGAACTTGCTAAGTTTATGAAAAAGATTATATCACTTGGTGCTTGTGATAGGAGACGTGGCAGCACAGAAGTTCCTGCCAGTCCTATGCAGAAAGGTAAATATTCTGTAACCCTCTGTCAATATAAATACAGAGCATGTGATTATACACACACAAAAACCAGGCACATGATTTATTAATCACAGGACCTCGGGTTGTCAAATAATAATTACAAGGCAATAACACACCTTGTTTTAATAAGTGGCTCCCTAAGATTTTTCTCCCACAGTAAACCAGTAAAAAAAGACAATTATTCTGAGGCAAAGTCAGTATTTCGTGTTTCTGGTTGTTAGCTTTTAAATGAACTCACTGTCTGGAACTCTTAAATCAAGTACTCCCATTTTTCTGCACATTTCACAAGTTCAGCCCTTTCCAGTAAAGCGTCTTTTCAGATGCGTGATTGCTTTTTGTTAAGGCAAGAATGAACAGATGACAACTGCAGCGCAGAGGAGACATGCCTGGAACAGTTTTACAAAGCAAAGCCCATTATTCTAAGGCTTCTGCCAGGAGGGCGGACTCAGAAATGGGAAGAGGGAAGGCTTTTTGTGCAACTCGAGGGGCCAGTCCTGGAAAGGCAGGACAGAGAGGGGCAAGCTGGGGTTGGGGAAAACCTTTGCCCAAAGCCACGGTGGTGGGTGACACTTCAGTTTCCACGCTCGGGCCAGCGTGAGCTGATTCCCCATGCACTTCTCAAGGGTGCACACGCAGGTGGGCAGCGCAGCCCCCTTCCCAGCTGAGGGACCGAGCTGCAGGAGGATGTTCAAAAGCAACGCTAATTACCCAGCATTAAAAAAGAGGCTAAGGTGTGTTTTAGTAGCTGGCCGGTGAGGAAGAGGGTTGCTGTGCTTGCAGTTCATTTCATGGAGGCACCTTTGCAGAAGATGCAAAAATAAAAGCAGGCTGAAGGAAAAGAAAGCAGAAGGCCAGGAGACAAGTAACCGAACAGAGCAGATTGATTTAACAGACAGGATGCAGTTTTACTGTCTGCATTATGTGTGGAAATGTATATTCCAAGTGACACAGTAACAGACTGATTGCGATCAAACAAACGCTGCTGGGGTGTCAGGAGCACAGATGCCGCCTATCGCAAACATTTAAAACAGAAAGTAAAACTTTGAAAAGCCGCAAAAATGCTCGGCGATGATTCTGCCCCGACCCAATTTCCCTCCGCCCTCCCTTTGCTCTCTCTGGGGCTGGGGGTCGGGCGACCTACGGGAGTCACCCCAGCTGTAGCTCCAATAAGCCCCGACGAGAAGCAAAGGCCGGCCGGCAGCTGGCCAAGGCAAGCTGGGGGACTCGCCGTTTCTATTGTGCACTAGCCACGGGGCTGCGGGGGGAAGGGCTGCTCCACGCGTTTTGGGGAACTCCAGCCAATGGATTCCTCCCCTGGGTGTTGCGGGAGGGTTTGGCCAGGCTGTAAGAAAGGGAGGGGAAGAGTTTGAAAACAACCCAGCAGGCTGGAAGGAAGGGAAGGCAGGCGGCTGGAAAGTGACCTGCTCGCCTCCGCGCAAGCCGCTTCGCTCCAGGTGATGGGCGCCGTTAGGGGCGGGAGGGACCCGGTGGCCACCGGCGGGTCCCCGCTGGCCGTGGGGTCGGTGCGGCGGCGGGGGTGAGAGGGGGCGCTGGGCGCAGGTAACCCCGGGAGGCAGGTGTCGGGGAGCGGGCCTTGAGCCGCAAACTGGCCAGAAACGGTCAAATGAGGGTTTGTTCTTTTTTGGTTGGTTGGTTTGTTTTTCCTCTGGCGGGGAGGAATTCCACTGTCGTGTTTTGCTGGGGATGTTGGTGGTCAGTTGGCTACTAATGTGGCTGGGGGGGAGGAGGTCTCTCTCTGCAGCTCCGGAGACGAGCATGCGATCAGCTGCCTTTTAAACGCTGCAGGCGGTTTTGAGGTTCGAAAGGCAAAAAGAGGCAATATCTTTTTTTGTTGTTGTTGTTGTTATTTCCCCCCCTCTCCCCCCCAGCAGACTGGCTGATAACAGCGGAAAAAACCCAATCAATCTTGCCTGGGCATCAGCCCTTTTTTGGGTCGCCCCACTTAAGAAATCAGAAAGTTGGTGCAGTCAAATCTGGAGGAGATTTTCAGTGATTGATAACGCAGCTGCTGATAGAGACATTCAGCAGAAGAAATGAAAAGCACACCGTTTCCTTGTCTGGAGGTGTGCTGGATGGTTATGGGGTTTTCACCTCCTTGTCACTATTGTCCCAGCTTTTGGGCCTCTTGAGAGTGATCCAGTCCAAAATTTTCCCAGAAAATCCTCTAGCAGCTTTTCCACCGTGCTTTAAACCGGGCAGTTGGCGTGATGCACCGATGCAGCGTTTCGTGGGCATCTTCTCTCATGCAGGCTCTGGTTATTATTTCAGTCTGGTTTCTCTGCCACCTCTGTCCTCCCTGCTGCAAAAATCTCTTTAAAGCCCTTCTTCTGCCTTGCCCAGGAAGCTGTATGCCATGATCTGTGTTAATAGCTGGGATTTATTTTCCAGATCTCGGGGGTGATGCTGTAGTGGTTTGCCTGGTATGTGCTAACCAGCAGAGGTGCAAAGAGCAAACAAGAAATTATTTTTTTTTGATTGATGGGGAAACAAGATCCTTTGATGCTGCCTCTGGGTTGCATGTGTAAAAAAAACAAGTCTTGTGCGAGCACGTTGGACTGTCCTGACTTGAAAATGTCTGCCACTTAGTGTTTTTTTTACAAACAAGAAGGATTTTCTTTCTGTCATTTGCCTGATAGGGAAAGTAGTATTATTAAAAATAGTGCTGCGCAGTCTTTTTTAACAGAATGCTGATGTTTTAATTCTTGAACTTAGTTTTGATGATTCACAGAGAGCTGGGCCTGTAAATGAATTCAGTAGCTCTTACACAAGGAAAGTTTGGCTCTTCAGTCAGAAGTACACTGATTAAGAGTAGAATTACACTGGAAAAATCTGTAAAAACGTTGCAAAAGTCACTATCTATTAAGTGAGGAGGGTTCTCTGGCTGGCAGCTGGCACAAATCCCGCGATGCAAAAGTGCTAAAGCAGAAGGGATGTGTTTTCTTTTCCTCGCAGCACTGGCCTGCTGTGGCTTCAACTGTCCAGAATGGACAAATGACAGAGAGACCAAAGGATTAGCTGAGAAGACTTTATGAACGGAGGCAGAATACATGACAGTGAAAGGAGAGTATGGCCTCTAATTAGGTGTCTGGCCCCGGGCAGTTATAGAATAAACGGGGTAAATGCAAACTAAAATACGGTAGAAGTTTGGGAGGCTGTGGGTGGATATACTGTCAGTCCTAAAGGCAGTGTTAGGTGTTTCCGCAGCGGGTGAGGTGGCTGCAGCACCTTTTACCTGTTGGATTGCCTGAAGAGCGGGGATCCATCTGCCAGCTCTGAGGCAGTTGGGGAGTCCCCGGCCCAAGGCCCCGTCCTCTGACACCAGCACTGAAGGGAAGCTCTTGTGTGAGGAGGGGGCAAAAGGCCTGAAATCCTCGTGTGAGCCGAGAGCAACGCAAAGAAAGGGTAACACGTTATTTTTTTCTGATGGTTTTGCGTCAGAAAAAAAACCCAACCAAACATTGTTTTCTAATTAAAGGAGGAGGAGACGATGTTGAAGAGGAGCCAGGCGCTGCTGTCCAGGTTTCCAGGGCTGCCTGTGCTGCTCGTCCATGCGGGCTTCCCTTCGTCCCGCTCCGGCTGTCACTGGGCCTACAGACCCCTGTCCCCTCACGGGGTCTCTGGGTTCAACCCCTCTCCGCCATCCGGGGGTGTGTGTGTGTCTGTCGTTTAAACCACTGCCATCTCTCCTCACGAGGTTCAGCCCCCCCGCACGAATGGCTCCTTCCCTTCTCCCCCCTCTCCCCCCCACCGACGCCCCCGAGATGGTTTCGCCCTCTCCCCCTTGCATTTTCCTGAGGGCTGAGCACCCGACCGACCCCGCCCGCCGTCCTTCTCGCCCGCCGATTGGCTGCGGCGGCGGGCGAGCCACAGCCAATCCGCGGCGCCGCAGACGGCCGTGTCGCTGGGGGGAAGAAAACAAAAACAAGCAGGCAGGGGGCGGGCCCAGGCCAGGCCGGGAGCGGGCGGGCCTGTTGGCCACCGGTAACGGTCCCGGGGTGGCCTCTGAGGGGACACGACACGACGCGACACGAGCCGGGCTGGGCGGCCAGCCAGCCTTGCCTCCTCCCTGCGGGCGAGACGGCCCTGCTGGGTGCGTGGCACTGTGGGTGTGGGTGTTGCCGGAGCCCACGGAGCGGTCGCTGAGGGGCGGTCGGCGCTGTGAGGAGGAGCTGGCCTGCCCGCCGCCCCGCCGCGTCCGCTCCTTCGGTGGTGGTATGTGGGCTTGGCCGTGCTGCGAACTTCTCCGGCGGTGGCACATCCCGTGAGGTGTGGGGGCTCCTCAGCCTGGGCCACCGTGCCAGCCTGTGGCGGCCGGGCTCCGCGGCAGCCGTGAGCCGCCGGTCCTCGGCCCTCAGTCAAGCCTGTTCGTGAGGGCTGGAGGTCTCCGCCATCGGCTTCTTTTAGCGACACGGGCTTTATAGGGGCAGCGAAATATTCCCTGGTTATTCTTAGGCGCGGCTGCGGAGCAACAGCTGGCGAATTGCAGGTCTCCGAAGCCNGGTTGGTGGATGTGTGGTGAGAGGGGGGGGGGGGGGGGGGGGAGAAAAATCCCGTAGGGTGTGTGGAAGTTCCTCAGGGATGGTTTGCATAGATGTCTTGATAAGGCTTGGAAGCATGAATCTGTAGGGGGGGTGTGCTCGTAAATGCTAATTTGCCACTGTTTACCTGCCGCTATTTTATCTAAATACCAGCTTATTTAAAGTACCTGCAGTGGTGGTGAATACAGACAGCTGAGCGTGTTTTGTTGGTGATTTTCAGTGAGTTAGGAAATACCCTCATCTATTGAGCTACTTAAGAATTACTGTTCTTAACACTGATTAATCTTAAGATCTCTCACCGCATTCGAGTCTTGCAGATGCTTAAATTTACTTCTGTCCATTTTGTTCCAGTATTATCTCTTCCAGCATAAAGTTTTGGGGTTATTTATTATTATGTTTTTAATGTTTCTTTTTTAATTGTGTTCTGAATTGATTGGTAATACCGTGTGGTATAATTCTGCAAAATTATGAAGTGATACTTTTATATGCTCGTAAATGCCAGCATCCTGAAACTCTAGCAGCCTTCAGTTCATGAGAGGGTGCATTGCTAACTGGAGAACATGTTTCTTTATCAATATGACAACATGAATTGTAAAGCTCAGTTATTCTGCTCTCATTACAAACAGAGCAAGGTGCTGAATCTCAACAGCATATGAAGGTTATGTTCTTATTACATTGCAGTAGTTGGAAAATTTCAACTAGGTCCTATGTGGAAAAAAGTATTTCTCCACTTGAAATTTAGGGCTAACACATTTACAAAAGTCATGATTGTTATTAAATGCATATTTTGTCCTTTTTTTTTTTTTTCTTTTAAATGCAGACAACTGATGGAATGTTGCTCTAGGAAGAGTAAAACTGTTCTTACAAGGTAGTTTGCTCAAATTAGAACGAGCTCCATACAAGAAAGCTCTCAACCAGCAGTGACTGGGAACACTTCAGAACTTCTGGATGATTGATTGAGGTAACTCCAGAAGAAAATGTTATCTAAAAAAAACCAACTGCTGTGGGGCAGGAGAGAATTCTTACTACATAAAACTGTTAATTGTTTGGGCTGACATTAGGGAATGCAATATCATGGCAGGTTGATCCTGTGCCCTAACCCAGAGTTTCTTTATTGCCAACGGTCTGTGGTGAATCATTTGCAGTTAACTGGTCTGTGGTAGGCAAGTGGGCACAGAGGAGGGAAACAAGGAAAGAGAAGAAAAGGGGAAGGGGGTGCTGCTGTTTGGTGTCACAATCTTGCCACTCAACAGTAAGCTGTTTTCCAGGCAGCAAAGGATGAGAAAAGGAGGCTGGGGCTGGGGGGAATGGGGGGATGAACCACTGAATTCTTACAGGACGGACAGGAACACCAGTAATATTCACAGGACTACAAAGGGATTTCTGAAAATCTTGCAGATTAAAAAATATAGGGAATTTTTTTGTGTGTATGTAATGGGAAGATGTGTTATGCTGTCTCATTCCCAGTGCTGTGGGGTGGCTTGTAGAATAGCAGCTGCCAGGAAGAGGGAGAAGGAGTAACAGAAAAAAGAGGGGTGTTCAGCTTTATCCCTCGCAGATTGAGTGGTGGTTGTAAGGAGCACTCGAAGGGTGAGGAAGCACAGATGTGAAAGCTTGGCAGCTGTATGTACACATCCAGTAAAACATAAACATTATGTTCTTGAGGGCAGGAACAAAAAATAGCTTGTCTTCTAAAGACTGGTCTGAACTTGATAAATTGGTACCACTTTATCAGTATAGTTCACCTGAAGAACATTACTCCTGTGGGTACAATTAGAACATTGATATTGTATGCTCATGTAGATAACAGCTTTGCAGAATAGCACAGTCTAAATTGATAGAGGTGGCTTTTATCAACTAAAAATGAGCTGCATACAGAGGGCTTCTGCCCTTCAAATAACGGCTTTTATCCCGGTGCCTCCTTTATAAGCAACAGAACTGAAAACTGCCAAGACATTGAGGCTTAGATGGATGTGCTTGAGAGTGGTGCTGTCTCATGTTACACCATTTACCTTCCCAGGAAACTTTCAGTTGGTACTGATAGTGAATTATAACTTAAATAAAACCTGGTCTTTGCATTGCCTTTTGTGAGTGAAGCCTTCACAGTTTTTCACCTCTTTAAGATTTGGTCTAGTGCTTTTCTTCCCCCAACCTTCTCCATTTCTTCTTAGGCCTTGAAGGGAAAACGTTAAGACTTTACATCTCACAGTCAATTCTTTTAAGCAACTATGGACATAGAGAAGGAATGCACTTACATGGCCCCAACAGGTAAGTAATATATTCAGTATTTAATGTATTTTAAATTGCTTAACTGACCTGGAGTGTTCTGGGTGGAAGAATTGTATTACATGTTAATTTTTTAACAGAACTGATTTTTAAAAATGCATCAAAAACTTACAAAATGGTTCTCTCAACAGTATCCTGCTTGATTCCATTATGATTTTAACAAGTTTTGAAATAAAAGTTAACCTTTCTTTAACTGACAAACTAATAGTGACTCCAAACTCATCTGACTTGCAGTAGTGCTGGTGTAAAGAAAAGAACAAGCTCAAAAGTAACATGTACGTGTGTAGGTGCATTTGAGAGGTACAAATTCTGCTTTTATGTAGCTGTTTAGCTTAAAATTAGAGGAAACAAATGATGAAAGGCTTCACTGGAAATGGGCTGGGGTGAGAAAACTTTACAGGGTATATATTATGGGCTGCCCTGAAACTGCCTGTTTTGTCCATATCGTGAACATGTTTTATGGTACTTAATCAAGTTTCATGTTTGTTTTTATCTGTCTTCCAAGGGTTGTGATGATCTGCACTGACCTTTCTATCTTTCTATATTAAAGAGTCTTGTAGGTTTTAAATGTTTTCCAGAGAAAAAAATCATATGTATGTCAAGAGGGTGTGTAATGCAGTTGAACTTGGCAACATGCTCCATATAACCTCGTATTTTAAACCGGAATTAGTTTAATGTGGACGGTAACATTGCTTCTCAGCATTTTAGAATTTTATTTAGATAATAGGTAGGAAACTGCTAGGTATCTAAATTTGACCTAATTTTGTCAAATTAAATTTCTGTTTAGGTAAGTACTTTCTGAATGCTTTGCTTATTAAGATGGCACTATAATAAAAGCACATATTTTAAGTGTGCTTGTTAGGCTTAATTGCAGAGTAGGAAGATCAATTTGGATAACTTTCTAACATACAGCAAGCAAAGTCTTAATGTTTATAGAACACTGTTACTGCTTTTATATGTTATATGATGTAAAAATGAGAAGCTGAAAAGATGATCTGCATCATTTTATATGTACTTCTCTTAAAACTGTTTTAATTTAGGAAACTACTGAGAACTAGTATATCTGTTTAACCTGGGTTTTTTCATCCTAAAGAGGTAACTCATAGTGGAGGGTCAGTTGGTCATTTTATTACTGAGAAAGAGGTTGCAGCTGGAAGTGATAGTTTAAAATAATAAAAATAGTTAATGTGGGGAGAAATACTAAGTCTTCTGGGATGGATGCTTCAAGTAGATGATTTCCTTTGGTCTCAAACCTGAGATCAGGGTTGTGAAGGGAGGTTGGACTGTAGCCTCCCCTTTTATTCTTAGCTGTCAGGTTCAGGACTGACGTGTTAATTGTTGTCCACTTCCTTTGGAGGTAAAGGAAGCAGTAAGTGGTCACTGACAAGTGTAGCTCCTGGACAGTCAGATTTCAGGTCTCAACTGGAGAAATTCACAGGAGAGTGGCATTAAGAAGAATTTTAAACTCAGTGTCTGAGACGAGCTGGTTGTGCTGACGGGGTCTCTCCCCTGGGAATGAGAGGAAGGAAATCTGTTCTCGTTAGTTCTGCTTTTTTCTCCTCTGTTAGTTTTAAGCAAATCTCTCACTGTTTTATTAAAATACTAGACAAACTGAGAAAGCTTGTTGTGGGAATCTTTTCCTGGACGTGATGCAGGCTTTTCTTTTTCAGCTTGCTGCAAGCATCAAAGGAATGCTTTTGTGGGAGTAAATGAGTGGAAAGATGAAGCTTGGACTGGAATGGCTGCATTATTGCTCAGCTGTAGCATTCGCATCTGTGAACTCGAGTACCTGAGTGTTATTTCTTTGATCATGAAGGAGGCAGTTGCACCAAACTTTCTTCATGTTGTAGTGCAGTATCCTCTTTGACATAAGCAAGTAGTTTGAGGATGGAAATGTCTCATTAGGGCATCTTGCTTTCAAAACAATTTTTCATGAACCCGTTTTGAACTGGAAAAAACTGCAATTCTGGCAAGTATTGCCGAATGAATGCTGCTAATTAGAATGTGTTGGAATAGCAAAGTAACGCAGTCAGCTAAGTTCAAATACAAATGTAAAATGCTCTTCATGTTCTGGGTTTATGGCAGTGAAGTTCTCTGTAAAGTGAGCTTGGCTCAGCTGGAAGAGCAGCAGCTTATTTTGTGCCCTTCTTAGGGTTCAGGCTGTAGGTGCTATCTCTGAGACTCTACTGAACCCTCTGGAAAAGAAGGGCTGTGTAACAGGGTGCTGGGGCTCTTCCCTTTGCTTGTGAGCTTTCCAGTTTGCAGGGGTTCCCAGGGTACTACCTGGAATGTGAAGTAGGTCCCCAGATACTATTTGGTCTTGCTGGGTTCGGAAGGGGAAGAAGTGGTGACGGCTTTTGCTCATGATGCTCTCAGTAAGGAGTTCTGCTGAACCATACAGCTCAGGTAGGGGACATCCTGACTTTGTGAAATTATAAGACCTTGGATCCAAATTTTAAATGTGCGTTTAACTTCCCAAAAGAGTGAAATTACTGCTCTTCTTGGTGCTCAGACATTTACAGATCTCGAAGTTGTGAGAGGGATTTTTGTTGGATGGGAAATAAAGCTAGTTGCCCATTATATATATATGATTGTGCTGAGGAATAAACCATGGACATGATAGAAACAGTCTTGACAGAAGCCACAGTGAGGGGCAATCCATAGAGAAGAAGAGTGATCACACAGTTTCAAAAGACTTCATTTATTCTGTTGAGGTTTTGTTACCAAGCTCCTCAGGCTTTGTGTTAAAAGGCTTCCCTCACCCTCCATCNATCACTGCTTTTCCAGGCGGTGAGCTGTATGAAATGTATTCCTTGAATGAGTGACGGTGTTGGTTGATGATTTAGGAAGTTAATTTCACTTTGGTGATTAGCCTGTTAATACTAGTGAGTTCTTAGAGAATATACTGTATCGGGAGTTGTGTTTTTCTAAATCAAGAGGTGAGTGGGTGGAGTGAGAACTAAAGCACTTAGATCTTGCGCACTGAGGAGTTCTGATAGGTTCTTGTTTTTTGTTTAACAAGGGTGGGGTTTTTTGTGGTTTACCTGTTTATGAATGGTTTAGTCATTTGCTTTCCAGCTCTTGACATATGCTCTGTTTAGATTGTGGATAGTTCATACAGGAGAACAAGGAACTACTTATTACTGTGATGTGTAGACATACTCTAAAGCCAACATCGTTTACCTTAATGCTGTTGGAAATAGGAGTTCTATTTAATGTTGTAATCCTTTTTAAATGCAATATGTTCTCATATATTCACGTAAAACTGTTTGTAACAGACTTTCTATGTTCTATCTGCTTTTGAAGAACTTGAGAATCTAAGTGATGCTCCGCTTTCTGGTGATGAAGAAAATGGTGGGTCTGAGGAACGAAAAAATGAAATCAATGGAAATTGGATTCCTGCAACTTCCATTACTGAAGCCAAAATAAATGCTAAAGCAAAGAGACGGTTGAGGAAAAATTCTTCCAGAGATTCTGGGAGAGGAGACTCTGTTAGTGAGAACGGGGAGACGCTGAAGATTGGAGTTGTTGTACCAACGAGCCCCAAAGGGAAACTCCTGGACAGACGATCCAGATCTGGAAAGGGAAGGGGTCTACCGAAGAAAGGTTGGTGTAGTGCAGTGAAGTCAATAGCATGATAAGGATTCTGGCTACAACGTAGTCATTGTTTTTTTTTTTGCATCTGGGAATCATTTTCATAAGCCACAGCCTCCACACAGGCATTAGGTTCTTTGTTAGAAAAACAGGTGGCAGCAGGAGCTAATAGTAGATGCCATTCTTAGCAGGAGATTTTGTATGTATATCATCGATTAACTTTGCCTGTAAGGGTAAGTACCTTTTCTTAGCCAGTTTAATACACAAATTTGAACTGTTGGTGGTTCACAGCACTCTTACTAACACAAACTTAAAGTATGGTTACGTTTGAAAGCACAGTTTCAACCTTTAGTAATTCTTGTGCAGTTTCCTGCTGCTCTTAGTATATTGCTGGAAAGCGATGAAAAGGCTGGTTGCTGAAGTGGGAATAAATCATACAAACGCACCTTTTTCAGCATATATTGTGGAGTCAGGTTGGACACACGCAGTGATATGTCACTCTAAAGTGAAAAAATATTGGGTTGAACTCAAGTATTCTTTGTAAACTGGTGGTCCTTGCTTACTGTCCTGTATTTTGCCAGGTGGAGCAGGTGGTAAAGGAGTTTGGGGAACACCGGGTCAAGTGTATGATGTGGAAGAAGTAGATATTAAGGATCCTAATTATGATGACGACCAGGTAGACAATTTCTTTGCAGTGTTTGGTTTTTATTTAATTGATTTCAATTGCTGTGATTCTTATATTAATGAAAGTTTAACCTTGTAAGTTCTGTGAATGTCAGCTGCACCAGTGCTCACTGTTATGTTTAAGAATGGATTATTGGCTACTTACAGACTGTGTTCACGTAGTGTCATCAGAATCCTAGGAACAGAGTTTGGAGTGGTTACCATTGTTTACCATTAAATTAGCAAGATCAGCTGAATTCTGCTAACAGTAAATTCAAAATCCAAGAAGCATGATGTTTAGCCAGCAGTGTCCACACTTTGACAGTAGAGACAGAATCTGATGGGTTTTTTGGCAGAAATACTGACTACCAAAGCATTAAGGATTTAGAAGATGCATTTTGAAGCTATTAGCACTTATTAGCTATTAACTACAAGATAGTACTGTTTATGAAAGGATATGTTATAGATATGCTTTTGTTGTATTTTGAAATAGGAGAACTGCATCTATGAAACAGTAGTTTTACCTCTGGATGAAAGAGCATTTGAAAAAACTTTAACGCCCATCATACAGGAATATTTTGAACATGGAGATACCAACGAAGTCTCGGTATGTCCTATGCCTCTTTACGTGTTTATTTTAGGGGGCAAACCTGTAGCACAGAAGGGTATTCAACTTCTGGCTGTAAATGAGAGCATAGTGATGTTAGCAAGAAATATGCAAGAAGAGTACCTAAGCAGTTAGATTCATTATGTGAGTAAAGGCATATGTGTAAATATTTGTATGCTTTTATTTAATATATTTACATATTTATAATATGTATATAAATATAGTAAGAGTTAAGAAATCTTAATCTGTTTTGTTTTCTAAATCTTATTTAGGAGATGCTGAAGGACTTAAACCTTGGTGAAATGAAATACAGCGTGCCAGTGCTGGCAGTTTCCTTGGCATTAGAGGGGAAGGCTAGTCACAGGGAAATGACATCTAAGCTTATCTCTGACCTTTGTGGGACAGTAGTAAGCAAAACTGATGTGGAAAAATCATTTGACAGACTGCTTAAAGAACTACCTGAATTAGTGTTGGATTCTCCCAAAGCACCACAGGTATATTTGTAGGTTTTTTTGCTGGTAGTAAAAAGCTTTTTCTTTTAAATTGTGGCTAAAATCAATCAAGTAAACTGAAATAGACTCTGCATTTTGAAAAATATCCATGGATTGTCTCACTGTGTGTAGTCTCCTACCAGTTTCCCAGACTGTGTTTTTACTTTGAGATGGCTCATTTAAATGAAATCTGAAAACCAAGCGTATTATAATTGTCTACTTAGACCTACTTAGAAATCCAACTTTTACTTAAAAATGCTTCTGTTTTGTTGCAGTTGGTGGGCCAGTTTATTGCTAGAGCTGTTGGAGATGGGATTCTAAGCAATACCTACATAGATGGCTACAAAGGCACTGTGGATTGTGTCCAAGCTCGGTAACTTTCTTGCTTTCTATATAGCCTCAGTTTTCTATTCTGAATGGCAAAGATGATGATCAGGAATTTAGGACTTCAGGATAAATCGTGTAGTTCTCTATAACTTATCTTTTTTTAATGATAAAAAAAGAAACCCACAAAGCCTGTAACGACGACGACAAAATCCAGAATGACTTGGGTCACAGGACAGATACCAGAAGTGCCTGAAAAATGTATTAATATATTGGAGTTCAGTTTGTCAGGTTTGTTGTCCAGCTTATGTTTGAGGGGGGGG
>VXBJ01005960.1:2185931-2200705 GCA_013400055.1 Nycticryphes semicollaris
GCCCTCCGTGCCGCCCCGCCTGGCCTCCGCTCCCCCTCGTCGGGGCGTTCGGGGTTTGGGGCTTTTGGAATTTATTCTTTTTTTGTTTAACTCTTTTTTTTTTTTGTGTTTCGTCCAACAGACGGGCTTGGCCAGGGCGTACGCGTTCCAATTTCCATTTTCGGGCAGGGCCTCGGGATTTGCAATGTGAATCATGGCACTGTTTAACGCGTAAACAGTAGTAAAACCCGGTGTCTTTCTTCCTTAACGCCGAGGGCTTAAATGTCGCCAAACCCGACGGGCTGGTGCACACGAGATCCACCACCACCACCAGGATGGTTGGAGGATCCTTGGGAGATTCCCTCTGGGATCCTGCTGGGAGAGCTGAGGTCGTATGGGGGGGGGTTAGCCTGGGCAGCCCCGTGTCCCTGCCGTGCCCCGGTTCTGGGAGGTGGTGTAATTATAGATTTCGCTAATGAGCTTGCCTGCGTGCCCTGCGCACATTGTCTGCCTTGGCCTTTGCTTGGGGATTGATGGTTAAGGCTCCTCATCCCGCTCATCCAGCCCCAGCGGGCGGTGACGGTTCCTTTTAATTGTTCTGGGATTGAGAGGCCGCTTCGTGCTGCCGCTCAGGGACTGGCCGGGGATGGATAAAATGAGTGAGAAAATCACTTTTGCTAACCATTCTCTTTCATTCTGCTTCGATGCTAGCTTGGGGACTGTGCCTTGGTCTTGTCACCTGGGGGATCCAAGGCGTTCCTGGGTTTGCCGGGAGACCTGTGCTAAAATTTTTAATTTCCAGTAAGCGGCACCTCTCAGATAGTTATTTAAAGCCTCTGTCTGCATTGTTCCAAAACTATTTCCTTTTTCCTCTAAGGCAACCTAGAGTAGGAAACCGACAGTCCCTCAGGTAGCCCACTTCCACCTCAGTTGGAGTCTTGGCTGCTTGTTGGGTTGGAGAACCTGGGAAACGGGTCTCCTACGTCCTGCCTTTTGTGGAGCCGGCCAAAGATAACACTTCTGGTTTGGTCCAGGGCAGTGAAGAAGTTTGGCCCATTTCTGTTGTGATTCACATATTCCACTTTCAGCTCAGCAGGTTGGCATCGCTGAGGCTGTAAAACGGACGGGGCTTGCTTGGGACGTTCTTCTCTCCCCTTTGAAGTGCATAGAAGCATTTCTGCTGATTTCTGTGAGAAGAGCTCTTCTGTCTGGTTGTGCCGGTTGGTGTGATTTCATACTGGTTGGAAGGGAAAGGACTAGGGACTGGTTTATGAAGACTCTGGACGTTTGTAGACCAGGACATTTTAAAGAGTGCATGCAGCATCTTAGCTCTGGCTGAAAATGAACATAAGAGACAGCCAGTTATGACTGAAAACCTTGCGCTGTGAAACTTAACAGTTATTCCTGTGGTAACAAACGTGGCCTGCAGAGCAACAGATGATGAACTGAAAAGCGAGAGATTGAAGTCAAATTGGAGGCGGCAGCGCCCTTCACGGGGCTGATGACCACCTGGAGTCCAGCATTATGTGAGGACTGGCATTTACAGCAACCAGAGCCCATCTCAGTCACGAGGGGAACCGCTTTCCAAACGCAGTTTTCCTGCCAACGGGGTTTGTTTGCTTGGTGATAAGGAACAATGGTCAACTCAGTTTGTTACTGGAGCATTTTAGTGACCCAGAGGTGGAATCTGGCATCACGTGCTAAAGCCATTTTCTTAGCTAGTCCAATGCCAACCTGGCAGCCTGTCTAGAAAGCTGATAGTGCTGGGACAGATGTGATTGTGGAGATTGTTTTTTACAGCCTTCTTTAAAGACACCTCTTTCCGTTGGGGAAAAAACAGTTACCACCTTCAAAGACCAGAAGGACTGGATGAGAGAGCGGAGAGAGGCATGGGCATCGTCTGCAGCTTAATATCGTGCTTTTCCAAGTGCCTTAAGAACAGGGTTTAGCTTTGAGTAAGGCTGGTATTTATTCACTGGAGCGGTGTTAGCTGTCATTGAGAGGAGAGGGAAGTGTAGCATAGAGGACCTAATCCCTCTTGTTTTGTTGGAAGAGGAAAAACAATAGAAGATGTGACTTTTCCAGTTATGGATAAGGGACCCCGTCTTTTCTTCTGCTAAAGAAACTAGTTAGGCCCCATTTTTTGCCATTTTCTGCCTCTGGGGTTGGTGTGTGCTCAAACATACATGCATTTCTCTCATGGGCCTTTCCAGTTGTCAGAAATAGCTAGAAAGCTGAAACACTTTGCCAAAACCCTTCAGTTTGGGAAAAGCACCGCGCACTTGCAGTAGGACTGTGCTGAGTCAGTTCATTTTCGTGGTGCCACCCAATGTGACTGGAGAAGTCAGAATAAGACCATTGTTGGGGCACAGCATAATGATGCCCGGGTCTCAAGTTGTGTCCCCGTGGTATGTGGCTTCCTAAAGTCATGGGACTCGACCTTCAGATAAAGCCTAAGGTTATTTGATAAAGCATGAGAGCGGTATCCTTGGAGAGGACAAGGCGCTCTAGGTTGCGTATCCTTATTTTCCTGATGTCATAAACAAGTTATTCTTGTACACTGCAGAAAGCCTCACGACCACAAAACCAGCAATAATTTTATAAATGATAAGCTTGTTTTCCTCCTCCTCTTCCCAGATACTCTGAGTGCAGCAGGCAGCAGAGAAGTGCATTGCTGGAATCCAGAGAGTTTTGTAACATGGCAGCCGCTTGCTGAAAGCCCTGCAGATACAAAACAACACTTATTTTAAGTCTTGAGAAACATCTCCTACTAAGTCGAAGAAAAAAGCATTTAGGTGAAGCAATGTTGCCAGTCCCATTTGTTTATGAGGCTTGTTGTTTGTCTTTATACTTTTAAAATGCTTTTTATTCTCATTTTGCTTTTTGAGCCTTTCAAGTTTGTGTTTTCCATTCGTCCCCTACGACCAGAAAGTCTGGAATCAAGTCCTTACTTTAAAAACAAAAACCCGGTTTAGAGTCCTGTATAATCATGTAGTTCCAGACATGAGGTGCTTAAAAATAAAGCCACTTTGATGAGAATTACCCCTCTTGAAGGTGATTTTCTGTTCTGAGTTTAAGTAAACACTTTGGTGGCAGTTTAAGAAGCTTTTAACACCACCTGGTCCGTGTTTGCTTTCCAGGTGGATCTCTCTCTTTTCTTCTTCTTTTCTACCAATCTAGAGCTTGTTTCACCTCTGTATGTGCTGATGAGGTCAGAAATGTAGTGTGCCATCGTGACTGTGACATGTGTTGAATAATGCACACCAAATGCTTTCAAAAATACATGGGCAGATTTCATGCCATTGTCCCCTTAAGCTGCTGAGTGGTACCATGGGATGCAGAGCTCCATCTTCTTCAGAGACCGGAGGAGGATACTGGTTTGGGTTTACTGGGTGGGATAAAGCAGGGAACCTAAAGCCTCCTGGGACACCCTGAGGGAATACCAAATGCCTTCAGAGCCTGAAGCTGGATAGCTTATTTAACCCAGTCCTTGGTTTTGGAAGGGGGTTGTCAGGGGAGTGATTTCTTTTAGCTGAGCTTTCTGAATATATGTATTTTAAATCTGTGGTTGGTTGATGCAGTGGTATCCTCAAGCACAAGCCAAGAAGGAGACGTCCTTATTCAGTGTGAAGATTTGTCCTTCACTGCTACATACATAAAAGTACCCGGAAATGTACTATCCAAGGGATACAGAACAGCTTTTTCATGGGCTGCTCTTCCTGCTCTGTCTGTAGCAGTAACGTCAGGTAAATGCAGAGACCAAACTGCCTCTTACTGCTGCAGGTAAGTCAGTCCCATTGTGGCCTCCCAAGCCAGATGCTCTAAACTGGCATTTCTAGGAGGTTACTGCTCTACTTGTGTGGTTTGAATCGCTTAAGTCTTTGGCCTTGTGCCTTAAAGTGCCAGCAGAGGCATGCTGTAATTGCCCGTAAATGCACCGTCTGTCATATTATTGTTTAATTATTCCAGCTTCTCACCACCACGCACTGCTCAGTGTCTCTCTAGCTATCTTTATTTAATTGAGTGGAAAAAATCTGAGACTTGTGCTTCACTTACGTCACTTTGTGTTTACCCGGCGTCGCTGTATCCTGCTATGAAGTCCCAGCTTTTGTATGCAGAAGTCAGTCTTCTGTACAGAAAAAAAATAATGTCAATATCTAAAGCATATGTTAGGAAGAGAATCAATATTTTAACACATGGTAAAGTCAGGCCATAAATCTCTTAACACAGTCAAATAATTGTATTATTCTCCCTTGAAACACCGCTCCTCCCCCTGAGAAACAAGAGGGGGAAAGAAAACTCTTGAATAACCAAGCCCTTGTCCTCACAATGCAGGACTGTTCTTAGCCCGTCGCTCTGTGTTGCTTCTTTCTTTTCCATCTACTAACTCTCTCTTTTCTTGTGTGACAAACGCCTGCCTCTTTGAGGCCCGTCTTTCCCTGGCCCATCCCTGTTCATCTGTTTCACAGCGTTACGGGGATCTCAGCTCTTTCCCGAGATCAGCTTGTGACCACCAGTTCCACTACCTACTTGTTACCATTTCAAACCTCTTTATGCTTCCCCCCCAGCCTTGTGACCAACCCCTTATTAATGTGTGTTGAAAAAAATCATCTTTCAGAGCTCTCTCCAACACTCTCCTTGTCCGTATGGCCTATAAATAAACCTTGGCAGCACGCTGACTGCTTTTCTTTCCTCATGCTCCCCGGCGGCTGAGACAAGTGTGTGTCATTCTTCTGGTCTTTCCTTTAACTTTCAGTCTCTGAATCAGAACACTCTTTTTTTTTTTTGTACAGCACCTGCACATAAGATGAAAATCAAGGCTCCTGTCCACTACCACAACAATAAATATTAGGGTTGCTGGTGCTCCCTGTGCTCTAGTTTTCATGGCTTCGGGCAGAAGGAATTTCATGGTGTCGTTTTGGAAGATCATTCCACACCTGAATCATCTAGTTTTCAGTGATTTTTTTTCTTTTAAGAAATCCTCAACTGAAATTTTCCATTACAGGTGTACTCCCTACTCCCTGGCAGAGCCAGCATCATTATTGGGGTTGTTCTTTTTTGCTTCCCGCAACTGAACTGTAAGATTCCTCATTTCATACTATTTTCTTATTTGTTTTATTTTTTCATCCATCTCTTTCCTGCAGGAAAGAGCAATTTATATAATGATTTCACTGTCAAATTGACTTCAGGCTTTACTGCTATTTGTCACCATTCAGGAAATCCATCCCTGGCTCCAGGAGAACACTCAATCCCCGCTGACAGTCTGGAAGAGGGAGAGAAAATAGATAGCAGAGCTGCAGCTATTAAGACCAACAGGCAAATATTTTATTCTAACTCAATTTTCCTTTCCCAAATTACTTTTTAAATTTTTTTTTTCTTTGTGAGAATGTGAATGAGTTGTTTGTTTGTTTGTTCATTTTCCTGGGGACACTTCTGTTCAGTTGATCATCATCTTCCATCTTTCAGACAGCGGAGCTTGCAGCAGTGACAAGGTGTAACCCCGAGTAAAACTGCTTCTGCTTGTGGCCTTGGTTAACCTGCTGGCAACGATGCTTGCCTGGGCATGGGGCAGCTGGCTGTTTTACACAGCTCAGCATGGATGTGCTGCCACTCCCAGCCACTTTTAGGACACAATTGAGTTGTTTATAGTGATCTTAAAAAAAAAAAACTTGTCATAAATCTGTTCTGTCCTCCCCGGGGGCACCACTCCCAGAGACCTTTCCCCTTTCTTGGCTACTGCGGGAGCCTCTTTCCTTTGGCTTCACACCTTTATTGGCTAAAAGTCCCACCAGTACAGAACTGGTTGTCTTCAGGCTCTCTCTTCATAAGGTAGGCTACGCTGCTATCCTGTTGAAGACCGGAAGATCAGAGAGTACAATGTGGAAGTGGAAGCCTGCTCCTTGTTTGATGCAGAACAGAGGTGGGATATGGCCTTTTCTGAAGTTCAGCTGAGAAAAACTTGGGCTGCTTTCATGCTCACATTCCTACATACCATGCCATACCGGTCAGCCTTGTACTAATCTTTACGGACCTTTGAAGGCATGAACCGACACGCAGCGTAAATGAAATCCAAGCCACACCGTCCCAGGGTATTGGTGCCAGCTAGTTTTAGAAGGCTGACACAAGTGCCAAGTGAAACAGGTACAAGGGTAGGAGATGTGTTGTACCACCTGCAGGCATGCAGATCCGCACAGCATCCCCAGTCCAACAGCAACACGCGGCATGTAAAAAGCTGGGGAACCCATGGACGTTTAGGCTTGAGTGCACTTTCCAGGGGAGGAAGTGGCTTTTCCCTTGGAAACCTCAACTCCCCGGGGTCTGCATGAGGTCAGTGGAAAAAGTGATTTCTTCAGAATACGATTCAGGCTGCCTAAGCACAGGCTTATCTTACTGACTACAGAGGAAAGTTAACCTCTATAGGTTTAAACTAGGTTTTGTGAATGCCCAACCCCTCTTGCTCCTTAGTTTTGGGGGTTATGTTAAGTCTTGGACGTGTTTAGTCCTTGGTAGGCAAACTGCCTACTGAAATTCAGGTGCTGCAGACCCAAGCTAGGAGAAGCTTGTCCACCAGAGCATAGAATGTCCTGTTGGATCCTGCTTTGTCCTTTCAGGTTACTCTGGGATGTCAGAAATGGATTTGCAAGTACCAGAAGAATCAAATGAAGTCAAGAAAGGTTGGTTTCTTTATGGATGGCCTGACTGGAGCTGGAATAATCGGCGTCTGTTTCAGTTTAACTGAGTTTTTTGTTCCAGCCTTTCTCTCCTTTCAAAGTACAGAAAACTGAAGCCTTTAATTTGCCCTGTCTTTCACTGTAGAGAAAAGTAGGAGTTTCTAACAGCTGATACTATCCTGTCTAGAATATCTACACTAAAAAAATACGGGTTATTGTCTGTTGTGAATTTAAAAGCTCTTGCTTGTTTCTGTTGTTTGTAGTGTTGACTTTGAAAGATAAATTGTTTGAACTGGTTGACTCTCCGTTTGTATAACTGAAGATTAGCTTGCTTGATAGCCTGCTGGATGTGCAGTTTTCCCTTGCACTAAATAAACTGAGGAACTGCTGGCCCCAGGGCAGCTAGGATACAGCACATACTTGAAAAAGTTTGTGTGCATCCAAGTAAATAAGAGAAAATAATTTCATGCTCAGCATTCTGGATGTGCTGCTTCAGTGTTGATGTTGATATGTTCTATCTTTCCACCTGGAAGAGCTCCTGGAAGACCTAGGAAGTCTGCTCAAGAAATTGCTAACAGCCTGACAGACGTAGATGGGTGGCTAACGAGTTGAAAGCTGAAGCTGGCAGGACCAGAATTGGATTTTACATGGTAGCATCACAACCCTAAATCATGCTACTTGGTTTTGAGCACACATGTACCTTAATCAAACTCTGCCCTTTTATCATATATTTGCTTTGCAGAATCAACTGGAGGAAAAAGCAAAAATAATTTCTTGTCACTCAAGTAAGCAGACCTGGCTCTGAACACATAAAAGGAACAGACAGTAAAAACTTACTGTACTGCAGTCCTTCAAAGAGAACCATATTTTGTGGTTCCCCTTCTTTGCATCCTTCTTTGTCTTGCAGCAGCATCTCACACCAAGCAGAAGCTTTAGCTCTGGAGGAGCAGTCTTTGTTTTCAATGTGATGGATCTTCTCAGCCACTCCGTTGCAGGATTGTCTTCTAGACATTGACAAGGGTTCTATGTACATCCTTCAGGTACAGTTCTGTGCCTTGCACCTTCCCTCTCTCTCTGGGTTATGCCAAGTCTTCCAGCCTTCCCAGTTTTTGTAGCCCCATGATAAAGGCAGCAGAGCCAAGCTTACGTTCAAGGGGAAGACAGAAAAGCAGTGATAAAGGCATGCACTGTTTTCGTGATTGGTGTGATGCTCACAAAATGAAATGAGCCTTGTCATGCCATCAGCCGTCAAAACATTCTTCTCTCCCCCAGAGCAACTGAACACCTTGCAACCCTTGCCTAAGAGACTGCAGCCAAACTTTTGGTAAATGGATGATTCAACAGAAAGGAAAGGAATAGCACAGGGCAGGAAGGTCTGGGTAGGCTGAGGTGTAGATGGGAGGAAGATAGAACTTAGGAGATTTAAGGTGTGATAGAGGGAGACTGAGATTCACAAAGAAAGTGAACTGGGAATTAGAGATTTATGCTGAGGCTGGCAAAGACCTAGCACCAGGGGAGGGACTGAAGAGTCCAAGGAGACAAAGAAGAAAGAGATGGAAAGTCAGAGGGACAGGCAATGAGATGAAGAACCAGCCATTGAACTAGGACCTGGCATGAGGAGCCAAAGGTGGGAGCCCTGCTGGAGGTTAAGAAAGGAGAGGTCAGGCCCAGGCAGAGGGGAAGGGAACTGAGTACTGAGGAGAGCAGCCCCACACAGGGCAGAGCAGAGGGGTATGTGGGTAGAAAGGGACACAACGGGCTATGCTCGCTGGGACATCCTGTCTTCCAGAGCTGGAAGTGGAACAGAGCTTCCCTGAGGCTGGCCTTCACGTTGGCTCAGCTGGCAAAGAATTTGGCTCTTGTACTGTCTGCCCCAGCCTGAGTACAGAAATGACTAGAATGGAGTGTCCTTGGACGAGGCGGCAGCAGCTGCCTGCCTGGGGGAGGAGAGCAGGCTTTCTTGTAGTTAGATGACAAAAATTTTACAGTTGGGAGGAGGTAGTGAAAAGGCCACATGACCAAGAGAGAAAGGGTCAATTCATTAGTCTGGCTGCCACTAAATTAAGAGAAGGCAAGTGGGGCTATTATATCAGAGGTATCTAAATTCAGTCAGAGATGATTCTGAAGTTGCTAGATGGATCTTGTGGTCAGCTTAAGCAAGCTTAACTAATTAATTGCTTTATATTATTCATTGTGTAAGAGCTAGCTCCTAATAAATCACACTGCTTTGTAGAAACATGCTTGAAACAACTGTGTAAATACTAAATAGCCTTAGGAATGGTCTTATGAATCCACTGAATAATCCGAATTCCAACACTTATCCCCCTCTGCTGCTGGCCTAGATGTTGCCATCTCTTTCTCCATGAGTAAGAGGGGCAGAGGTCTGTGTTGGACATACAAAGGTACCAGCGTGGCTGAGGACCCATGGAAGTGCTGTGACACTGCGTGGTCCTGCACGGGCAAGCTGTCCTTTTCGGGAGCACAGAAAGCGCTACAGGCGTTACAGGAACATTATGAAGGCCGCAAAGCCAAGCGTTGAAAAGTTAGGCAATGTCCAAATGAAATTGCTGGTGAAACCTTAATTCAGAACCTGTATGCACATAGCTTATGAAATGCTCGTTAATGACATTTCATCTCCTCTTTATTTCAGTGTGAGTGGCAGCAATTCAAGATCCTTGCACAGTTCTATGGGTTTTCTGGGGCAATGGAGACTGAGGAACCTCTGACTTGCTGTCTGTGGATCTATCTTAAGAAGAGGTACTCGGTCACAATACCACAAGGTTCACAATGTGGGTCCGTCAGCGTAGTCTCCTGAACCCGAGAGACCCTTAACTAATACTTCTAGGGGTTGTGACTCTTATACTCACCTTCTGCATTGGGCTGGGTCTGCATCAATAAAGATAAAGATTTGGGGACAAACAGTGCTGATGAAGGCTGGGAGTAGGTTAGAGCTGAACTTTCCAGCATCCAGCATGAGGGTATAAAATTAAGTAACTACTCCATTTGTCCAGATTAAAACCAAATCTTGCGTATATGAAGTTTGCCTTTGCAAAAATGCCTGTTAGTTCTGACTGTTGGCACAAGTATTGCAGTAATATCAGTCTAATCTCATAAAACGTGTTTAAGAAATTGCAGCAGAAGGGTGGAGTTATCAGTGTAAACTTCTTGGCTGTTTCCTTGTCTAGTGACAATTGTCCTGCTCTGCTTTATATCAGCTTTTCAGTTTTATGTTTCATCACAAAAAGAGCAAAGCAGAGTTTTTTGAGTATAAAGTTAACATTTTTTTAGACTGCAAATCATATTTTTGAAAGCAAAGTGAGTAGAAATGGAAGTAAAATCTCTTAACAGAACCAGAGTACACATCTCATGTATGCCTTCTATACACTTCTTCAATGCTAAAGCAACAGGGCAGTGGCATTCTGCCCAAAAAAGGCCTGAGAAATGCAAAGGTACAGCACACAGTCAACAAAATATTCAGATCCTCCCTACGTGTGGTGAATACACGCTACAGTCTTTAATACAGAAGATGAAGGATATCTTTATGTGTTCAAATAAACTACACAAGATAAAAAATCTTTCAGACTCCAAGCTTTTCAGGGAAAAGCACATACTTTATTTTCATGTGTTGTAGGGGATCAGTGCACCGTCCACACTGAAGTTTTTACTGGGTACTAACAACAAATAAACATCCAGTCATTGTAAGAAATATTGTCACTAGGAAATGTCACCCAGTTTCTACCCTGTGGCCCATTATGTCAAAAAGCCAATTCTGCTTTTAACGTTGCCCGGCATTTATTAGTAAAAAAGTGTGTAACCACATTGAACTGCCTGGTTTGCCAAAGCATCACATAAAGGAAGCTGGCAGAACCCAGGTGATTGAATGTGGATAGCTTTGTTTCACTGAAACTAGCTGCCATGGTTGCCAAAAGTTGTAAAAATAGCAGATACTTAGATCTGACTATCATCTGATGGAGGAAAAAGGCTCCCAAACTTACTCCTGGTTTTGATTCAGCTGAAGTGACTGCTCTTCCTTTCGAATGTGAGCCAGTGGGACCAGTCCAGGCCAGCAAGTACTGAGATCAACTAGTAAACTTCCACTAATTTTCATGTGTTTTAGAAATTAGAAAGTTCTAAAAGCTGCTACTGCAGTGCTTGAAAGGGGAACTGATTGCAACCGCCTGAGAATTTATCATTAAAAAGCTAAACCTTTCTCAGCAAAATACCAAACGATCCGTTACAACAAGTTGTCAAAGAACTTGCCTTTAAATCCCATTTGAAATCAAATGACGGCTGATGGCAGCTGCTGGCAGCCCTTGAGCATTATTTGTCTACGCAGGGGCACGGTTGCCACCTGCTGAGCGGCGATCGCCATTCAGCTGCCACCTATTCCTTGCCAGGGTGGCTTGGTCCCACTTGTGATATCTCCTAAAGAACAGTCAGCGCCGTGGCGTGAGGTTACAGCGGGTGCCAACTGGGGACGGTCCCGATTTGGTGGAATGAAGAAAAGTGGGAACATCACAGTCCCCTGGTCCGTCTCCTTCATAACGTCTCAGGGGCTATAGGTGACCCCCAGCAAGAGTGGGGAAGCTGGGCCATGCCCGCCTGGGAAGGAGCCGAGGAACTCATTATAATCAAATTTCTCATGCTGTCTGTCCTGGGGGCAAACTCTCCAGTTAAACTGTGGGACTTGGCGGCAAAATAGTTCCTGTTGCAGTACTGTAATGAGCGGCCGGCAGTAACGGCGGAGCTACTGGCTGTCCCCATCGCTCCCTGACAGAAGCGTCTCCCCGGGGTCGCAGCGGTGACAAGGACGGAAGGGTCCGTCGTGAGGCCGCGCAGGGCTGGTGACCTGTCCGAGCGGCCCCACAGCCGCGGGGTTTGTGGGTCACCGGGACAGGAGGCAGAAGGGAGCCCGGCCTGAACCCCGGGAAGCCGCCGCACGGCCCGCACGGGCCCGTCTCTTGCCCGCCCCGCCGCCTCCCTGTCGCCAAGGGCAACCGGGCCACTTCCGCCCGCCGCCAAGATGGCGACGGCGCCGTAACCTGGAAGCGGTCGGCGGCTCCGCGCCTCGGCGGGTCCGCCCCTGTGGTGCGGCGGGAGGTCTGTGGGCGGGGAGTCCCGTGACGGCTCGGTGCGCAGAGACGGTGGCCGGCAGGGGCNCGCGTCTCCTCAGTGGGGCAGCGGGGCGAGCTCAGCCTCAGCCCGCCTGACCGGGCTTGGCGGTCCCGGCAGCCGGGGAGTGCGTGTCGGTGAGTGCCCCGGCGGGGGGCAGCCCCGCCCGGCAGCTGCGGGGCCCGGGGCAAGTGGGGCGGGCCGGGGGTGGCCGATCGCCCCGCCAGGCTGGGCTGCCGGGGGTGCCCCCGCTCCGCCGGGTGACGGCATCGACCGGCCGCCTCCACAACAACACCGCCGCCAGAAAAAGAGAAAGGAGGAAGCTCCGTTTTACAGCCTCACCTCTCCTCTTCCCCGCCGGCCCGCGGTACCGAGAGCTGGCGGAGAGAAACTGAAGAGACTTGGCGTGTGTGTAGTAGCACTGACGCTCGGGGTAATTAATGATTACCGGCGTTCAGGGTAATGATTACATCTGCTCCTTGTGTGTGCCAGTGCTGTCCCCCACCCTCCCGTAGAGGCGTGAGGCTCTTTTCCTGTTTCACCCCATGTATTTGTTGTGGCCGTTCTGATGGAACCGGAGAGGCAGAATCTCCTTTCGAAAGTCGTCGCCTTCCTGTCTAGCCAGGTGGTTTTCCCGGTATTTAAAACGGAGAGGTGTCGCAGAGAAAGTGGTGTGACAGCTTCCCACCTGTGTTTGTGGCTGTAGAAAAGGTGTTTTCACTGAGTGGTACTTGCCTTTCTCTAGGAAATGGTTAAAAAGCTGTAGCAACCTTAGGGTAAGGTGAACGGCCGTGTGTGTTGACTGAAATTGCGACTGGGCATGAGCTGTACAGAAATTCAGCACAACTGAAGTTTAGTGAAACTGTTGCTGCTTGACCTTCCTGACGTATTTAGGAGCAGGTACTGAGGTGGAATGAAAAGTCTCAACGTGCAAGAAAACGAAGGACTGAATTAGTATTAATACTTTTTAACTCGTGTATTTGAGATGGGAACATACGTTTTATTCGGTTCCGCGCACGTGCAGGCTCTTTCGAGGCAGAATATTCATGATTGAGGAGTTGTAATTGTGTGTGTTGTCATTACTGCAGTACTTGGTCAGGATTTTTGGGGACTATCAAAGCAGAAATTAAGATGTTTTTAATAACTACCTTCAGGGTCTTAATGTTCTACTGTTTCTTGTTTGCCTGTTTGACTTTCTAGTTATTGTTTCTTCTTTTACCTTCTAAACCGGGGGGTGTTTTTATCACTAGTCATTATTGGATGCTTCTATTTATAAAATCAAGGGCTTAAAGTAGGTGGCGGTCAAATTAAGTCACACTTATTTACAGCCATATTTCAGGCATATGTTGTATGGTGATCTTGATATAATCCTAGCCTGGTTTTGGGAAAGATTTACTGTATCCTATGAATTTGTTATTACACTGTTGTGCATACATTTTAATTTTAGTAACACCCTTATCCTCTTAATTCCTGTTGAATGATTTGGGTTTAACTGTTTTGGTTTTCTGTGTCATTATTCTTTACACTGGATGAGTGAAAAGGGAGATTATTTTAGTAATTTGAAGCTGGTTTCCTTTTAATTTAGGCTAATGTTTGTCAGCCATCAGGAGTTCTGTACATGTGGCAAGGCAAAACATGTACATCAGGCAAAACTAATTTTATATATAATCTTGTAATACAGAAAAATGATTCTCGGACAAAGCTCTCCTCGAGTACGCAGCCTTCCTTTGAGGAATACCAAGAAATCCCCAAAGAGGATGCTGTCTTCTGCCATGTCCCTGTATTCCTGCTGTTTCTAGAAATGTTAAACAATCCCCAGCAATTTTTCTTAGGGATGATGGTAAGGGTAGGGTCGCTAAACACTGCTGATTGCAAATAGCTGCTGTTCCCAGTCTGGTTTTTCCTTTCCAGCGTGACATATCTGTAAGGCAGGAGGTGCTGGGAGGGGCGTTCCTTTGTTATGTTGACACTTAAATCCCACGGACGGGTGTATTCTCCTCCAGGAATTTGGTGTGATTGAAGGGATTCCTTCAGACGAGGAGTATTTTCTCCAGCTGTCTTCCTGCACTCTCAGCCTATGTAACAGAAATTAATTGCTTTGAAGATCGCCGTGCGTGTGCCTTTAGGAAGCCCTTGGCTTGACTGTGACTTGGCTGTGGCTTTCTAGAAAAGAATGTTTGTGCTGAAGCAGTGTCTGTGTGTGTGTGGCAGTCCCGGCTTGTCACCCTGGGAGCCAGCTGCTGCTGACCTGTGTACAGCACCCCTGAAATAGGTGCGTGTTAATTCGGTTAAAGCTGTAAAAGTCTCTTCTGCTGCATGGTACGACTGAGAAAGATCGTGTTTTGTGATGCCTTCTCGACCAGGCTGAGGAAGCCCTGCAAAAAACCTAAGCTCTCTTTCAGGAAGGTTTGGTGTTATGATAAGGAAATAAAACTGCATTAAGAGATCTCAGATCTTCCAAAGCGATGTTTCCAAAACGTTGGTTACGTGGTGGAGAATTAGGGTAGGTGCTAAAAAGGAGCTGTTTCTCTCTAGCAGCAGGTCCTCCTTCGTGTGTGAAGAAAGATGAAAACTTGGGTGTCTGGAGGGAGGGGAAGGCAATGCTCACCCCTTCCCCTCGCTGGCCGCAGCCCCCGGGGGACAGTTCAGCCCCGAAGCCCACCTCACCCTACCCTCCGCAGCAGCTGGGTTTTGGGTGCAGGGTAGCCCCTGATACCCTCTGTACCTTCTTGCCCAGCTTGGCTAGTGGCATTTCCCACCCAAAACGCTTGGAGGATCGTTGAATTTTTATTTTATTTTATTTTATTTTATTTTATTTTATTTTATTTTATTTTATTTTATTTTATTTTATTTTATTTTATTTTATTTTTCACGTGGCAGCTTGGCGGATGCTCTTTTAATTGTAGTGGGGTTTGCTTTTCCTCTCTGTCCTTGTAACACTTTGTATTTATTTTTACAGCATGCAACTACATCTCAGAGGAGACATTTCTCTCTCTCTTTTTTTTTTTTTTT
>VXBJ01005960.1:2200738-2235193 GCA_013400055.1 Nycticryphes semicollaris
TTTATTGTTTGTTTGTTTGTTTCTGGCTGGTTTGCGTGTGCGTGAAAGGGCTGGGGAGGCCAGAGTTGTGAAGATCAGACGGCCAGTTGTGACTAGGTTGTAGAGGTGAAAAGAACCCTTGTTTACGTTAAAATTGCACCGGCTGCCGTAGTCGGGTGTGTTTGATACAGTAGCCTTGCTGTGTTACAGAACGTAGCGGGAGAAAATGTAACAGGTTGTATATTAAACAGGTAATGTTTGCGGTATTAGCCAGTGACCCTGATTTGCTTGGGTTTTGGGGGATTTTTTTCCCTGCCTTTGCTTGGGCTGGACTGTGTTGTGAAAGGTACTATTAAAGCTGGGCTCTCGCTGGCACCAAATCTGCTTCAATAAAGGCATTTTTAGTCTAGCAAAACAACGGTCTCTGGATGAAAAGGGATATTTAATTACTAAGATTTCCCCCCCCGCCCCCATCATTAACTTCTAGGGAATGGCTATATTTTGTTCAGAAATTCTGCAGTGTTTATAATTTCTTTTTTTTTTTTTCTGCCACGGGGTAAATTTCTGCCTGTTTTAAGATCGTTGCAGTTTAAGAAGTACTTTATCTGTATTGCTCTACAGGAGAAATACAGGCGAGAAAGGAGCCTATCATATAATTGTGGACATGCTGATTAGCCTGAGAATATGTTAAGAGGCTGTGAATTGGTGTAGATAAATACTAGGGATGCATGGGCAAAGGACTTCTTAAAACAATCTGCCCTGCCTGTATACTTGGTTTTTTTAAGGTGTACGTGTTAAAAAAAATAATAAATAAATAACGCAGGAAAGACTTGAAAGGATTTGTTTGCTTTTTGGTTTCCCTACAAAAGTATTCTCAGGATGGATGTAGGTTAGATCCGGATTTGCCTCCCTTTTCGCTACAAAAGGTGCTGGAGGGTATTTTTTTTTGCCACAGGAGAGTACGTAGCTGTTTGTTTCCATTTTAATTTATTTAATTATTTAGCGTAGTTAAAAGTTTGCTGCTTGCCTGTTAGTGGTGGTGGGGTTCTGCACAGAGGAGCAGCCCCCGGGGGAGGTGAGAGGAGCTGCGCTCCGGCCCAGTTCAACTGGGGAAACACTCCGCTGGTGCTCGCAGTGAATCCGTTGTAGCTTGCTCTTACCTTTGCCGTGCTAAATCCTCTACGTGCTTTTGTGTCTTAAAATGCTCAGTGTTCTACGTACGAGAGAGCTGTATGGAGTGATCCCGTAGATGCAGTGGACCTGCCTACCCTGTGGTCGGAGGCTTTTTGGTATGCGTGCATCCTAATTGTTCTTTCTCTGGGCATTGTGAGTAGACTGAAGGGGCTGTGCACCAATGCAAATAGCCTTTTCTAATACCTTATGCATTTGCATTATAATGGCTGCATAAACGTTGCAGCACATCTCAGTTCACTCTCTCACTGCTTTGATTGCTGGAGTTTAAAATGGGTCCTTTCTGTAGCATAGATCTCGTTCGTGGTTGGTATTGCTTTCGAGAGGGGTTCTGCACTGCATCTTTATTAAATGCTGGAGCCTGTTTGCGGTGAGGTGCAATTTTAACTTATCCATGTTCTAGTCTCCCACTCCTTTCAGCCCACAGGTCGATACAGGCACTTGGAAGTTAAAAAAAAATCAAGCTTGAGCATTTTTTTTTCACCAACTATTTCTAAACTCACTATATTTGGGGTTGCAAAACATGTTTGCTTGAAACTTGGGTTTGCATTTATTTTCAGAGATCCTATAGATGTCTGTGGGAATATTTTATGTGTAAGGAATGTGAAATATTCTGCCACTATTGTTTCAGTGCCGAAATGTTTGGTGACTTATGACTAACTTTACCAGAAGCACCCCGAATTTCCTTTGAAAGCCTCGATGCAGTGACGTGATTGAAAGCAGACACTCTTTTTGGGCACTGGTGGCAGACTGCCATCGCCTATCTGTCAGAAGTTTGCTTTACAAAGTTGTTAAACAGAACAGCAATTAGTATCACTTACTTGACTCTTAGTGATTAGTGGATGCATAGAGACTTTTAAAAATCACTACAGAATGCTGTCCTGCAGAGGTATGAGTTTGTTTCTCGTAGCTACGCCCTTGTTATTAATGCATCGTGTCAGATTTTGGGGAGGGTAGTATATTAAACCAGTACTTAGATTTTTTGGCTAATAGGTTGTAATCCTAGGATTTGTTCTGTTTTACACAGTTTATGTGGAAACTGCAGCACGGAAGGTATGTTTAAATCAAATGCTCATTTTTGTTTTATATATCTGATGTTAGTAGCTTGTCACTTTCACTTGTTTGCACCTATTGCTGTGGTAGTATTTGTTTGGATTAAGGGTATGATGAATGACCCTGTTGTTGGAACTGAAGTTATGAAAACAGTTTTCTTCTGAAACAGTAAGTGATAGTATTGCAAGAAACCGTAAATTTACT
This sequence comes from Nycticryphes semicollaris, assembly GCA_013400055.1. Taxonomy (NCBI): domain Eukaryota; kingdom Metazoa; phylum Chordata; class Aves; order Charadriiformes; family Rostratulidae; genus Nycticryphes; species Nycticryphes semicollaris. The sequence goes on from VXBJ01005960.1 coordinate 2,203,166, forward strand.
CACAACTTCTATATGATGATTGATGATTCACTTATACATGAAGTATTCTGTATGGTGCTGCAAACAACATATATATTATTACAATACAGTACTTCTAACACCCTGTCAAAAACTTGTGGTTACTGGAAGCTTGGGATAAGTATTTATAGTGATGGGCATGAAAATACATGGTTACATAATGTTAAATGAAAGAATAAGGGTGTCAGGGTTTCAAGATTATTTTTAAGTTGTAGTAGATTTATACTTCCTGTGTACTTGGGTTTTAATTATCCACTAGATTTTACAGATAATGTTGGTTTAGAACCTCAAAGAATACGGCAAAACCACTTTAGAACTTGCTGTTGCATTCAGATCTATGCTTTCAGTGTTTCCATTCTAATAGGAATTAGTATTAAATTGGAAATTGAAGATGTGTTTTATGGCAGTTTGAACGGTGAAAACGATACGTTGGTCTGGCATGTTGCGTTGAGTGGGAAGAAAAATAAACATATTTATTACTTTTATGAAGAAATACCTGAGTGGCAGCCAAAAAGACCAGGGCCTGATATTTATTTGTAGCTGAGGTGCAGCAATGATCGTGGGGAATCACACTTCTCTCTTTTCCTTTTCCTTTCTCTCTCTCCTGTGTTCCAGTCATCTAAATCTTGGCAAATAGGGGATTTTGTACTCTCTTTGGTGTGAGGCTTCTCTCTGGTGACTGGCAGGAGTGGTAAGCTGTGTAATTGGAGCACGTGCACTGTCCGGTCTTCTCTGTAATAGGATTTCTCACTGTTGTATATTTTTTTTTGATGCCCAAAGTTAGGTTATAATGTGTTTTGTAATACACAGCGTTAACCGTGTTTATTGGTAGTTGTCCTGGGAGCAAATACTCATGTTCTGTCAAAATACTTTAAAAGAAGTACACTCTTTTGCTGGTTTAACTGTTGCATAGATTTTTTTGTTTTGTTTTGTTTTTGTTTAAACAAAAGAAAGCAATTCAGCATGTCACTGTAACTTAGAGCTTGGGTAGCACAACCATGAAGGTCCTAGTAAATTTGTTAAAGTTGGTTAAAGCTAGACATACAGTGCAGCTGCAGGCTCTGGGTAAAGTTCTTTGTGCCTGGAAGAGTTCAGGTTCTTGGCTTCAGTCTTATTTTTCCTTCATGTTATACCTAGTCCAGCAAAATACTGGAGTTTATTCCATCCTCATTAAAAAAAGAATCCTATGATCTCTCTCAGTGCCCTCCCCAACTCAATGAAACACAAAAAACCCAAACCAACCCTCAGCTGCCCAATGCAAGGAAATAATTGAGTAATCCTTACTGTCTTTATTAGATGAACTGTTGTATTTCTGAGATTGTGATGGTCGAATTCGGTGCTCTTTTATATTCCCCTCCCCCCTTCTCCTTGAGTCAGCCTCTGCAGAAAAGCAGAACTGTGCATTTCTTTTAATTCTAAGGGATAACCACACAGAGAGGAATCATCTTCAGGTTTCTGTAAATGCCAAGTCCTGTTTAGAAGCATTTAGTTACATGGAGTCACTGTGTGTAGCAGAGAGAAAATGACTTCACTAGCAAACTATATGGCTCCTGGAGGCATCAGGTGGCTTAATGTGTAAACAAAAGTCCACAGCGGTCAAAAATAGATCTTTATAAAAAGAAGTAGTGCAAAAAAACTGACCTCCTGAACAAGGAAGTGAAGAGCTACCAGAGAACCCATCTATTTAGTCCTGCAAAAATGCTGATCGTAGCGGGATGTGAAGGACTCTACCATGAAAACCCTTTTTGCTGTTGCTTCTGACGTAGCACTTGGAGTACAGGACTTTTAAAACGTTTCTTGTAGAGAAATGAGTGTACAATCAAAGGGTTGAAAGCCAAGAAAAATCCTGTAAAATATTCATAATTTGGAGTGATTTGCACAATTTTTCTTATTGGAGGGGTGAGGGGGTTAAATGAAGTCTCGGTTCAAATGTTCTTGTTAACATACTAAATCTGTGCCAATTACTTTTCTAATAGATTTTAAAATCGAATGGTTTTAGTGCTTGCACAACCTAAAATATTCATTATTAAAGAGGATTTTATAATACTGGCGGTTACGTGAGCTATCTTGGATTTTAAGATTCTAGATGATTTCTTTTCATGATCATTGAAATTTATGCTGGTAAATAACAGGAATTAAGATAGCTGGGAACTTGCTTTTAGGCAGCAAATCTTGTCCTGGTAAGTCCCTCTGGCTCTTTTGGACAGTGTGCAGGTGACAGCAGATTTCAGGTTATCGTATTTGTTTCTCATGGTGGGCTATGTGTTTGCTTTTTGGAATAGTCAAACAATTGTTTGGCAGCTTTCTTGATAGCATATTGTGTGTGACAGGCCTAGCAAGGAAGGAAACAAAAGTTTAAATGTTACAGCCATGAGCTGTAATTCACATAATAAATACAACAACCTGGATTTCTTATTTTTTTTCCCATGGCTTCAGCCATAAATTTATTTTCTGTGTTTTAGGTCATCATTAGGCGTGGTTTTACAGTAGTAATTTATCTGCTCTCTTTCCTACGAAAACTCTCCAGATAAATGTTGGTACTTATTTCTTGCCTTTAAACTGTGTGCTGTCTTCTCTTTTAAAACTGGCTCTTTGCAATCCAGCCCTTTTGAGAAGCCCTAAGTCATACCTAAACAGATACCGAGGTTTCAGTTACATGCTCTCATTGTAGTATCATGTTTTCTTCTTCTAAGCTGAGATGCTGTTTATTGAACCAATTAGCTGTTGGGCGCGAGCCAGAACTTTCTCCTGAAATCAGAATTAATGAATAAACAAATTAGACTGGAAGGATTTCTCTTCTCAACGGGCAGTGACAGTTCATGTGTGACAAGGACGCGGTTCGTCTCTTCTAGTCTCGGGGTCCGCGTGTCTCTGCGTCTCTGCTCATCCCTGCAGCAATCCGTAGGGTAAACCGTTGAGTATGGATCACACGTTCGCACCGTGTCTTTGATGGTATGTCTGTCTTGGAATGTTTTTGAAACCCTTCCAGCTCTTCTGTAGCCAGCAGATGGGATGCATACGCCTTCATTAACAAGCAGTTAACTCCGCTGGTACGACTCAATTTTCATCACGCTTCGGGTCTCTGACTTGGCTCTTTCTGCGTTCCAGCTCCCACTGTTTGTTCTGTTCTCTCTAAGAAGAAACCAGCACTAGCATTACATGCTCCTGCCCTCCTGTGGTAATGAAAACTTAAACCTCTTTCTCAAAACCAGGTTGTGTAAAAATAAAAGAGAAAGAGAGGAGAATAAGGAACTAATTTTTCCCTTCTGGAGCAGCTGCTCGCATCTCTCAAGATGTACTTTTGCTTTTTGGTGAAGTGTTCTGCTTCAAAAGCCCTGAGAAAAATCAAAGTCACTTCTAAACATGCTGTTACGGTATCAAAAAGACCTTGTAGTCTTTTATAGCTTTGTATTAACCTTCTGGCCTTTTCGTGTCACGTGCACTATCCCTTTGGCATTAGAGTGGGGAAACCAAGGCACAGAAATTAGAGGGAAGAATTTTGACAGCAGCAATGGCAATGGGATTGCTCTGCCTTCCCTGCTGGGAGCTGATACCCAGTTCCTGCATGTGTCTTGGAGAGCCAGCCTGGCCATTGGGTGTGAGCAATGGAGGTGGATCACAACCTCAAAAGCTGTCACTGCTTCCAGAGGAGCAAAAGATGGAGCGAGGCAAACGAGCGCCAAGTGGTTACTGCTGTGAGATTTTTTTATGGGTAACAAAAGGGTGGTGTGTCAGATCTCTGAATATGTGGGGTGGTAACAAGTAGTTGTGTTGCCTGAAAGGGTCCTGAGATGGTTGGACTGTGTATGTGGCCTCTTGTTTAATGATCCTCTGTGTTAATGATAATAAAAGAAGGCTGCTCTCTTCTTGGCGTCAGAGTTAACGGTGTATGTAAACTGCGGACATACAGCTCCAGTCTCTTTAGGCAAATGTTTATGTGTTATTCTCAACATGTAAAATCTTGGAACACGAAATCTGTGTTTGTCACAGCTTTCACTCCTGTGACTTGCAGTGTCTACTCAAACTTTTTTTCTTTTTCTTTTTGCTTAAACCTGGTTCGTGTTAGCCGGAAGACTTTCACAGTTTGCACACCCTTGGTTCTTTGGGCCAGCTTGTTGGCTGTCTTTAAAAACTATTTAACATAAACTGATCAATTTTATACCATGGCAATGTAAAAACACGCTTTAGAACAGCAATTACGGATTTTTTGCCCCCATCTTTTTGTACTTTTACAATGTCATTTTTGGTCCTCCTTCATCTCTGAAGCCCCACAATTAACAGTGAAAATACACTACATGAAGTTTCAAAAAAAAAAAAAAAAACCAAAGAAATGCTCCCAAATAAGTTTCTGGAACCTTTGCTGTAAATTTCTGATTTTGGGGACACAGAAACAAGTTAACGCAAGGTGAAATGGTGTGCAGGGTGTGGAAGGTTCTCCTTGCGACTGCTTGGCTGTGCTTCCCTTATCCCAGGGGAATGGGAGTTATTCTGCCAAGAAACTGGTGTGCTGGAGCATTTTACCATCGAGTTACTCTGTTTGTACCTGTAGATACGTTCACAGAGTTGTCAAACCAAAGCAGAGGTGCAAGCCTTGTACGTGAGCGCTGCTTTCAAATTCAGCTGATTATTATCTAATGCTTTGTTCTAAATGGGAATCTAAATAATGGTTTGAACTTTTCTCTTGCGCTTTTCCAATGACAAAGCAAAGCCATGATTTGTTTGTCGTGTTTGGAGATGATGAGCCAAGGATGATGAGCTGCAGAGGGTTCTGCATGGGTTGTGTGCGGCTGTAAAAGCCCACGGAGTGAATTTCAAGCTGTATGTTTAGGCGCAGAGTGTGAAGTGATGGCCCAGCCCCTTGTCTCCCCATGAAGAGTAAATTTTCTTCCCTAAGTGTGTCCAGAGAAGGGCAGTGATGCTGATGAGGTGTCTGGAGAACAGGTCTCATGAAGGATTTGTTCAGCTGAGGGAACTGGGGTTGTTTGGCCTGGAGAAGAGGAGGCCGAGAGGAGACCATGTTGGTCTCTACAACTACCTGAAAGGAGGTTGTAGCAATGTAGCTCAGTCTCTTCTCCCGAAGTAACAAGTGATAGGAGAAGAGGAGACAGCCTCAAGCTGTGCCAGGGGAGGTTTAGATTGGATATTAGGAAAAAATTCTTGGCTGAAAGGGTTATCAAGCTGTTGGAATGGGCTGCCCAGGGAAGTGGTTGAGTCACCATCCCTGGAGGTATTTAAAAGGCACGTAGACGTGATGCTGATGGACATGGTTAAGTGGTGGTTTTGGCAGCGCTAGGATAACAGTTGGACTTTATGATCTTAAAGGTCTTTTCCAACCTAAATGATTCTATGATTTTAGCTTTCTCAAGCAGTGCAGGGTAAGATGGGCAACAATCTTGGATATCAATTTAAATTATTGTTTCTATATAAATTCAGCATTCTGTAATCTGTTTTGTGAACTAAATGAGAGACTAAGGAACTAGTTAACGAGTTTACGTTTGTGGGGTTGCACTTTGATGGCTGTTCCATATGTACTGCAGGTGTATATATGTATAAATCCAGTACAAACACGTGCTACTCTTTGGTTACCAAGAGTAAATGGGCAGAATTCGATGGATAGACTAGAATGAATGCTGGTAGTGTTATCTTTTGCCCTGCTTTTGCTCACTTTTCAGGGGGCTGCTGTAACATGAGGTTCACATTGATCCGTTGCACAGATGCTGATTCTAAAACCCCAACACTTAGGATTCATTTGGATTCTGATTCTCTTTGCTGCCAAAACTCTAATTATCACCAAGCGAGCACTGTAACTGTGTAACAGTCAGATGGGGGGACTGGTGGTGTGGTCCTTTTTCTTCATCGAATATCACCATGGGCACTTCACATCTCAACCTACTGTTTGTTTTTTATTATTATTAATGTGCAGCTCTTAGAAGCCTAATGCTTGGAGCCTAGCATAAATAAAATATCCCAGCTTGAAAGGAGTGACAAAGTGAAATGAGTTTTTCTGATATGAAAGCTTAAACAGGTGATCACAGAGCAGACTAATTGGCCAGTGCGAGGAATTTGGTTCTTTTAATTTGCCTGTAAAGTTCTGTTTTCAGTAAGAGGTGTTCTGATATCCTGGCACTGTTGTAATTGCACCATTACAAGTGAGCTATATAAATATATTAAAAAGAAAAAACCAAAAAAAGGCAGAGGGGGAGGGATTACTTTGCACTGTTCGTGAAGTTCATAAAATTGGCTTATGGGTCACTCTCAGCTTTATTTTGGTACTTCTGATGGCATGTAGTGGTTGGTGAAGAAGTGCTGTGGCTTTTATGTGTGTCTTTCAATATTTGCAACATTATCTAGAAATAATAAATAACAAATTGAGAGCTCCTGATGATAATATAAGTGACAAAGAAATTTCAGCTAGAACAGATGGTATTTTTTCAGCTCAATTTAGATTTGCTGTTTTCTGTCTTTTATTTTTTATTTATTTTAGAAAGATTTCAAGACTTAAGCACGCTCATTGTAATGGTCTTGCTCTCTAGAAATGTCTGATTTATTATTTTTTTTCCCCCTGTGTTTAGAGAAATGATTTTCTTTGGGCTTGATGTATCCCTTAAATGAATTCTGTTCACTCAGTGTTTGAAAAATTATTTACAAGGAAAATTGAGGAGATATGGCTGTAGCTTCTACTTCTTGTTAAAGTGTTTGTGTTAGTTTTCCTAAGAAGGCGTTTTAATTCCTAGATTCTTAATAGTAAAATTTTAGTGAAAGCATAAATTTTAATGGCTCAAAAGAAAAAAGCTTAACCAACAATATTTGTATTTTCTTACACTAGTCTCAAGCTTTAATGTTTTTCTTGAGATGCCTGGGATGAATAGGTGGTCCTCCTGCTGCAGCTTTTTAGTGGAAACATTCAGGTGTCCTCTCTTGGCTTAGTATTTGAATGTAAGGACAGGACAGGTGCAATATTTTAATCTCATTTAAAAAAAACCCACCCACAACCAAAACCCAAATGAAAAGCACCGTGTCACCTACCTGAAACAGTAGAATTTTACATTCTTGTTTTACTTTAGCACTACACTAAATAATCATTTTGTTGAAAAATAATCTCATTTCAGTGCTGATTGAGTTGCTGGTTTGTTGTGGAGGGTTTTTTGTTCGTTTGTTTTGAGTGAGAGTTGCTCCCTCATTTGGTGCCTGTGTTTGGGAACTGTAAAGCTTTGGTACGTGAATACAGATCCCAAAAATAGTTATCAAACACAATTATTATTTGCAATTATTTCTCATCCCAGAGGGGAAACCCAAACAGGGATCTGTAGCAGTTCCAGTTTTGTGTTTAAATTGGTTGCTGGTAGTTGATAGCTGAATCCCAGATTCAGAGGAAGATCAAACACTAACTGATGCTTTTTGTTTTCCGTAGCTGCTATCTTTTTTTCTTGCTGCTCTGATGTAGTGTGGGGAGTGAAACAGCCTTTTCCTTACTTTTTTGGGTGGCTCTCAGACACTGAAAATACTGCGTTTATGGTGCCATGGGCAGATATAGGAAGTCTGATGTATGGTCACATTAACCCTGTAAGATTCGTTCTTAAACAAAACCCCAAGCCTTTTAAGCTTAGTTTTTAAAAGTGATAGCTTTTTGGTTTCATTTCTGCCAAAGATATTTTTATGGATAACCTGCTTTTCTTTGTGGTTTCTTTTTTTTCTCCCATTCACAGGGGAAAATGTCATCTAGTGCGTGGTGTATGTTAGTAAGTTCTGTTGCATTCTGGAGACTTTTGTTTCTATTTAACTTTCAAGCTTTGGTATCTTCATTAGCAGCTTCATATATTGTATATGCCAGCACCAGTGTCACATTGGAGCGTGCAGGGCAGCACAGGTTGGTAGCCATCCACTGGCCAGAATTGCCTTGCAGGGCAATGATTTGCTTCCTTTTTTTCTGAAGGAGGTGGTGGAAGGGGCTATTGGGGCAAGAAATACTTCAAGCACAGAACTTTATCTTAGACACCACTTTGTAGCCTCATCCAGCTTGCTGGTACCCTGGCCAAAGGATGGAGGAGGGGACAGGCCATTTTCCAGCAAACTCCTGCAGAAATATGGTGTGGTTGTGAATATAAGAGAGGAAAGTGGACCCCCAAAAGCATCCCTTGAAGATGTCACATTCTTCTGGGGAGAGACGAAGTGCTCTTGAATTAAAATGATAGTTTATTAATAAATGCTACTAGTAGGAAGGAAATGGTACTGCATAAGATCGAGTGTGCCAAATACAGCCTGCAGTAGCGAGCCTGAGAGCGGCAGGGATCGTCTGGCCTGGGTTTAGTGATGATGTTGTGTGTTATTTGCTCTGTAAAATAAGCTGGAGGTTGGTTGTGAGAGAACTGAGCAGGGCAATAGTATCATCTGCACGGATCTGACATGAGGAATTTAGGAGTTAGAAGGCAACACACAATGTGCCAAACAACAGAGCCCGTGATTAAAACCTCTTGTAGTCGTGCTTCCAACTGGTAGTTCTCACAATCACATCAAATTTAGCCTTAGCAAGCAAGAATAGTTTTTAAATTAAAATTCCCTTGTTTGCATCATATCAGAATTTGATCCCCATAGCATGCTGATTTAACATAAAGTCATTTTATGTGTACCTTCATTGTTAAAAAAAAAATCTAAAACACAGGTTTATAGCATTAAATGATACTTTAATACTAAGCCAATGCTGACAATCATCAGGCCACTTCTGTTGCTCACTGTCCCTGTAAGAATTACGGAAGCTTTTGGTTTGATACGGACAAGCAATGCTCAGCTCTTCAGCAGCTTCTCCACCTCCTGTTTGAAGAATTGTCAGAGAATGGAAGAAGGGGAGGAACGAGGAATCGTGCGGGAGGGAAGCTGCCCCCGTTTGCACAACCTTATGTCCAAGAACCACAGGAACTGGAGGCTGGTAGGGAGGAGAAGGTTTCATCAGACACATGCTAATCTTTTAGCCCCATATAGGAATAAAAGACTTGCTGTAATTTGTCTTTTTCTTGCCTTGCAGCAGAGGGAGGGATGGGGAAAGGTTTGGGACGGGATGGTGGAATAGAGCACTGAGGTGTTGTGCCTTGCTGCAAAAGGGAACGTAGGCTGAGAAAGGTGGCCTTGGCACACCCCCTGATGGGACACACACACACCAGTTCAGGTCATACCCCCCACACCGTCTCTAGTGGTGTTGTCCAGCCTGTCTGTCCCCTACTGCTCTTTGGTAGTTATTCTGACACAGTCTGTGCCCAGTACTCCTCTCTCACCTCAGGTAAATGCTGGTGGTTGTCATCTCTCTTTCACCTCTATCTGTGCTTGTTCTCTCTTGCTGATCCTTTCTGTTTTCCTTGAAGGTGTCATTCTGTGTTTTTTTCTTCCCTTCCTGCTATTTTGAGAATCGTTGAGTAAAAAAGGAACAAATAGGTAGCAAGTTTTTGTTAAAATTAATCGACTTCCTTGCTAACCTTACATTTATTTATTTTTAGAGGTCCAGATAGTTCTCCAGCGTTTCGGTTTCTTCTTTTTACTTCTGTTCTCTCTTTCACAGATACTCTCCTTGTATCCTCATACTGTAAATATAGTACCCTGATTTTTTTCTAACACATTTTTCTGGAGCATATTGTCATACTGAGATGCTCAGCCCTTCTAGTTGGTTCCTGAGTCTCTATACCTTTTCCGAGTGCGTTCTGCATACGTCTGATTCATTTTTTTTTGGGGTTACATGTGTTTCAAAAAGGGCTAATTCTCTTCTAATTTGAATTACCTCAACCCGTACAACTCATGTGAGTATCAGGTGGTTGAAATGCCCAGCTCCTGCTCCGGGCATCAAAACGAAAATCCAGGCTCCATCACCTTGGTGAGTGGAGATGGGATGCGATGCAAGGAGCAGAGAGCCAAGAGCCAACCTCACCTCGCAGATAGTCAGAGAGGAGCCGATGTGAGCAACCCGAACGCAGTGAATCACCTCTTCTCAGCTCACGCTGTCAAGTGAAATCCTCTGGTCTGTTTATTTAAACACATACAGATTTTGCAAGGTACAAGTTATCTGGAGACTGGCAGGTCTGGTGAGGCACCGTGTTGTTCCTGAGCTAGTGTAGAGGTTGCATTTTGCTTAGTCATTTGTCTTACAATACCTTTTAAATGTTCACTAACAGATCAGATGATTCCTTGTGCTGAGTTATTGAGACATTTATAAGTGACATCTGTTTTTTGTCTAAACCAAACTGCAATAAGGTACAAGAATGTCATTCATTATAAATAGGCATACAGGACAATTTTTTATTTCATTTTGCTAGGTTATGAACTTTCACAGGGCTTTAAACTAGACTCCTTTTTCATATTTTTTTTTTTTGCAGATTTCCATTAATTCATTTATTAGAGAGGGATGAGGTAGAAGGCTTATTATTGCATGATACTTGTGCAGTATTGTTTAATCTCTTTTTTCTTCAAATTTTTTCCATGACCTTTTTCAGTTTCACATGGTCTCTACTTTTACAATACATAAGCCTTCCAAGCATGGTAAAAAGCATATCATCCAGTTGGTTCTTGGCAAGTAGAAATCACGTTTTTTACTGTTTCTAGTAAGAATGTCATTGAAGACCTTTTGTTTTTTTAGAGGAAAAAAAAAATAAAAAAGGATGCCTCATCTGAACAGATTTTGAAGAATCTGCTTGGAAGGGATTGCAATGGTTTTCTTTTTTTTTTTTTCTCTTTTTTCTTCATTTTAAGGAAAACATCATGTTCCTGTGGAGATACCCAGTTTATCATGCATTTTACAGAATTGTTAGTATTTGTAAAATAATCTTTTAATCTGGCTCTTGTGAACAGAATAGTCTTCAGTGCTGTTTGGAGTCTTTTGGGTGTCAGGCTGGAGCTTGAGCTGTTGCGTGGTTAAGGCTCCTTGAGAGCAGGAATGAGCACGAGGAGTATTTGTGGCAGGTCTGAACTTCAGGTGGTTCCTCCTAGGAAGGTGAAGAGCTTGCTTTCTCTGCCATGTCTGCTTCAGTTTTCTCTTCTGTCCTGGGAAGGAAAGCTCTGGGATTGCCACTAGCATCTGTAAGAATGTGGATGAACTTGCAAGAAATTAAAATGCTGGCATCTTTGGGGTTTTTTTTTTTGTTTTTTGTTTTTTTTTGTAATGCTAATGCATTGAATGTTGATTGGGAAAAATAATGTAAAAACGAAATAAAAATAAGAAGTTAGGAAAATTAAGTTTGCAGTAGAAAGCAGTCAAAATCAAAGAGGTGTGAATGAGATGGCTTCTAGTGCTTTAGGTGACCATGCTTGTCAGAATGTCTTTAATACATCTCTAATTACTACATACTTTGCCTTGTTTAAGACCCCTTTTCCATGCAGTGTGTAGGAGCAGGAGCAATGTTTGTTGACTGATTACTTTCTCGGTGGTTTTCTATCTGTGATACTCTCTTAGGTGGAGTTTCTTACCCGCTGCCTCTTGCCCGCCACCCACACCAGCCACCCTCCTGTCCCCGTTCTTGTGCCAGCTCCTGCCCGTTTCTCCCTTCCCCACATTTCTCAGCTCGCCCGTGCTCCAGGCAGGAGCTTTTCTCCTCTGTGTGGTCACTGTGACCCCATGGAAGGTGGGGGGAGGATGGTAGGGAGGGTGTCTCAGCCAGATAGGAAGGGCCTGTTGAGCCACTGTGCCTTTGGCTTGCTCTGTGGGAAAGCCTTGTATAAAAGAAGCCGGTGTGTAGGAGTCAAGGAGGTGAAACAGGCTCAGGGTTTGTGAAATACTCGGCTCTTTGTTGCCAGAGGAATTCCTCGCAGTGTTCTTGTTGGAAGTTTCAAAGTGGCCAGGAGTGCATATGTGGTGATATTCACCGTGGCACCAGACACCACCTTAACAGATTTGAAGTCTGTAATGTAAACCAAAAATGCCATAGTTTTTATGAAATCAGTGTTTAGATTACCTTTGACGTGAACAAAGCTTTTACCAGCTCTGTCTTTATAAACAGCCAAACCAAATAAATTATTGTACCTTTTCTTTCTGTTCTCATGTCCCCTCGAGGCTCCTCTCCCCAATCTCAAAATAAATCCCAAAGCCCCCAGGGGCTGCCAGGGAGCTGCTGGAAAGCGTTAGCTTTAAGGAGTGAACTCTTAAAAAGTTCAAGATGATTGAAGAAGCCTTTGCTGCAGAGCATTGGCTGTATAGAGCTCTGTGCAGTGCTACCTGAATCACCTCTAATAGGCATCTATTCGCTTAAATAGTATTTCCCTGCTTTATGTCATTATGTTTAATTCTGTTTTGCTCAAACAGTTGGAAGCTTTGAAAAAGGCTTGGGAGCAATCTTACTCTTCATCGCTTTACCAGGTGTAAAACAAGCCTACATTTCTGTGGTGCTGTTAATTTACCAAGTTCCCCAAGGTGCTTCTTAAGGTGCTTTGGCTTCTCCAGCGGTGGTTGAGCATCGTCTCAAGCAGCAGTGCGGGACGGTGGTCTGTCCATTGGAAGCAGTTGAACCATGTGCAGTAACACAGCACAATCACAGAATATCAGGGATTGGAAGGGACCTTGGAAGATCATCCAGTCCAACCCCTGCCAGAGTAGGAACACCCAGAGCAGGTCACACAGGAACGCGTCCAGGCGAGTTGTGAATGTCTCCAGAGAAGGAGACTCCGCAACCTCTCTGGGCAGCCCCTTCCAGTGTTACCTCACCCTCACTGTGAAAAAGTTTTTCCTCATATTTAAGTGGAACCTCTTGTGTTCCAACTTGTACCCATTGCCCCTTGTCCTATTGTTGCCTGTCACTGAGAAGAGCCTGTTTCCATCCTCCTGACACTCACCCTTTACATATTTATAACCATTAATGAGGTCACCCCTCAGTCTCCTCTTCTCCAAGCTAAAGAGACCCAGCTCCCTCAGCCTTTCCTCCTCTGGGAGATGCTCCACTCCCTTCAGCATCTTTGTAGCTCTGCCCTGGACCCTCTCCAGCAGTTCCCTGTCCTTCTGGAACTGAGGTGCCCAGAACTGGACACAGTATTCCAGATGGGGTCTCACAAGGGGGTAAGGACAGGGAGGGAAGAAGGCAAAAGCCAATCATTCAAAATCCAGTTGAAACTGTGGGGAGAATCTGGGTAGGTAGAACGCGATTAACCTTAGAGATGCATGTAGCGGTTAGTAGTGAGAACCTACCTGGAGTGGACACACGTACTACAGGAAAAATACCATTTCTCTCTGGCACTTTGTAGTTCTTGCATCTGGATAAGAATACGGGAAGGGCAGAATTTGTCCATCACATCGAATGTAGGCAAATGCTTGCGAGAGTATTTTAACTTAAATCCAGTTAACCTGAAATATAACAGTTGCTTTGTGTTCTTGTCCTGTGTGTATTATACCAGCTTGGCCTGATTCAGTTTCCTTTTGCTGGGTAAAATGCATTTATCTGAAAGGGTCAGATTACAAAACCAAACCAAAACTCACTGGAAAAGCATAAGCAGTAATGGGGGAAGATGTGTGTAGATCTTTTTGATTTGTTATTATTATTGTTTTTCATTCAGAACATTCTAAATTTGTTTTGGTTTCCTGTAATAGTTAAAGGTCTAATGTAAACTTTTGGGAAAATATGCCATCCTGAAAGAAAGCAACTCTATCTGTTCATTGCACAGTTATCAAATAGGTTTTCTTTTTATTGAATATAGCTGTAATGAAGCGGAAATGTACACTTAAATTGGAACAAATTTGATTCTGATTATGGCTGTTATCTTTTCTCTGTGAAGAACGCTGATCTGTTCAAGGAGATATTTATTTTCTGAGAGCAGGTCAGATGCGAAATATGCTAATGACTTGTAAAAGTGAGGAGATTAATAATTGGAAACTTGTGGATAAATGTGTATTTTAATTATTTTATTTTTTTTTACTTTTACCAAACACTTTTATGTCTTCCAAACTTACGTGTGTTAGCTGGAAAGTAAATGTTATTGCATATATGCTTTTCTGTACGGTCCTTACGTTTAAACTAGGTGTTCAATAAAACAAATAGATCCAAGCTTTTCTCAGCTGAAGATCAGGAACTGTGAATATTCTTAGCATGAAAAAAAATTGAGCAGGGGCCAGAAATTACGCAGCCCTGAGCTGCCGTATGGAGTTATTGTGGCTTTGTCTGCTAGAACACAGAAGGCAAAGAGTCATCGCTCCTTCTCATGTTCAGAATTGTCTTAAAAGCACATTTGAAGTTGGTTTTTCGATAGGTTTTTTTCCTAGCATGGTAACCCTCTGCAAAGGCATCTTGTGACTTACACAGTTACTAATTATGGTCAGAAAATTCAAGGGACTGAGAGTCATCCAGCATTGAACTGGATGAAATGGTCACAATTGCTACATAAAAGCATGTTGAAGATGATGAGCAAACATACAAATCCAGAGACAAAGAAACAAAGAGAAATGCTACAATAATAATTTTTGCCTTTTTTTTTTTTTTTGCTAGATAATTCTTTCTGGCTGGTAGGAGCCACAGTAGGATGCTACCCTAGACAGTAACAGAGCAATGTTTGATTTAGCTAGAGATGGCATTTAACACATGCTTCCTGTAGGATGAACAAAACTGAAGTTGATAATAGAGATAATTAGTAGATAATATAATACCCAGTTGTTGCTTTGTTTGTTTACTTTGTCTCCTGCCCATCATCTTTGTTTTGTCTCCTGTTTGCTTAGGGTTATTTTTCTTTTTTTTTTGATACATTGGTTTTTATTGCTTGGAGAAAATGATGAATTAAAGCCATTTGATGCTTGTTTAAAGTTTGCATCATCACCTTTGGTGGGACTAATGCCATTTGCTCTCAGATTTCTAAGGGCTGTGTGTGGCAGGCTGCTTCCTTTGCTTATAGGAGCTGGTGAGGGATCAGAGTGGTGGTGCCTGAGCGCTGTGTAGTGGTAATAGTGAAGGTTTGGGGTTTTTGTTTTTCTTTTTTTATAGTGGAAAGTAAGTTTTTGCTATAGCAGGGTCATCTTTATTCAAAGAAGGGCATCAGGTAGACTGGGAGCACTTCTTCTTGTGGAAGTTTGAACACCACTATAGATGCAAAGTTTGTATAGTCACAAGAGTAACTAGATTTTCCCAAACTACTATGTCCATTTAGAATAACCTCTTTTTTTTTTAGGCATATCTAGGTAATAGGAGAGGTACCAAGACTGGGAAACTTATTTCATCTAATAGTTAGGATTTTCAAATTTCATGTATTATGCAGGATTACACAGCCTGCTGCTACAATGAGTTACCATGGAAACGGATACATGCAGCCTAAAAGGTACATGCTGGGGGACCACACATGCAGAAAGTACTTTTTTACATATTAAAATCAGCTGCCACACGGAGTTAGCAGAACTCTTTGTGCTTGCTCTTAGAGACTATTTCTACAAAAACATGAAATGTTATTTTATAACTTGGCCAAAAACTAGTGGGGCGTTTTTCCTGTGAAGGAGGAAAAGAGAAAATGCCTCAGAAAAATAATGTCGGAGCGCACAGAATGAATCACAGTACGTATATTTTTGTACTTTTTAGATGAGTTCAAAAGCAGGGCACAAAGGATTCTTTCTGTCCCCTGGGAACCCCAAGGCGTAGGTGACTCCGTCTGTTGCCGTGGAGCCTTTGTGTCACGATAGTTCTGGACTTTGGTAACAGTGACCTGGCATTTAGTGCAATGAAGTACTTCCAGGGAGCAGCCTATCTGGTGACCAGGGGCTGAAACAGTGGATTCAAAAGCTTTGAAACCGTCAGTAATATCCCTGTGCCTGTGGGTTTGATGTGGAAGGGGAGGGTTGTGCTGGAAGCCAGGATGGGATGTCCTGGGAGATACGCCTGGTTCCGCAAGCACTAAGCTGTCAACCTCCAAAGGCCTCTTGAAACTGATTTGCTTATTCGTAGTAACTTCGGCTAATTGCACCTAGGTTTGTAATTAGGTGCCTACAGTCACAGAGGTGTCTGCAGAATTAAGGAACCGCAAGTAAAGCGTGAGCAAGCCTTCCAAAACGGGCTAGTTGTTGCCCCTTTGGTCCCTTGTTTGCCGAGGTCACACAAGTTGCAGAACTATTCCCTCCAGGTTTTGTTTGAACGCCAGAGTGGGTTACACTCAGCTGCTGGGCAGGGAAGGCTCTTGGCTGTGGTCCTCTGGCAGATGAAGATATCCTGAAGGGCTTAGTGGGCTCTCGGAGTCCAGGTCTCCTCCCTGACCCAGCTCCACCGGCTCGGGCTGTGCCTGCAGGGAGGCACCAAGCTGCTCCCTCAGTGTGAGAAGGGATTAGTGGTGGGGGGGAAGTGGGGTCACATCCAGATATATGGAAATCAGGCTAGATTGGTAGTCTGTAAACTACCATCTGCCGGCCGTTCATTTACAGGACCGAGATGAATTGAATGGTCAGCCTTCTCTGCTAAACCATCCGGCTGGCACTGAGAACCGCTACAGTATTACACTGAAATAAGGGAGTTTTCTTCCCAGAGAAGAGAAAGTTGGTGTATTTCGGGAGCGCTGCTTCTCTCGAGATAGTTCAGGCAAGGTTTTTGATCTCTGGGGGTGCTCTGGCTGGCCGTTCCCGTGCTGTCTCTGTACCTCTGAATGAGGGTTTGTGCTCACAGGAGCCGTGGAACCGCTTGGTGACTGATTCAGCGCTTTGCTCCCAGCTGAGCTGCGGTGGCTGCAGCGGCAGAAGCTCAAAGGCACTCACACGGATGCAAACCTCTGTAGGTCAGATGTTTGACGCTAGTAAATTGTAGGAGAGAATGTGCTTTGTTTGCAAGTGGCTTAAACTATTTGGGTTTTGAAATGGAAGTAGTGACCATCTTTGGGGTTTTTTTTTTGCCTAAGTGGTATTGAGAATGGAAAGTCGTCGTAGCTCTTCGGGCTGAAATTTCATCCATTGCTTATTGATGTGTTCGTATTTGTGGTGTAATGGAATACCAGAGGTTTTTGATACTATCCCACGCTGTTCTAACTATAAAGTAAATACTTTTTAGAAGGTGGATGGTTGTTGTGTTTGTTGTTAGCTTGTGAGCAGGTGTTGCTGCAATTAGTAGACAGCTTTTGAACTCTGCCTTCTTGTTACAAGCAGCTTAGGTCTGACTAATCAGAATTTCCTAGATCAGAATTGCAATCTCAAAACCCACTTTTATTACTAGATAGTGGAATCATTGTCTGCTTCTCTGGAGTGTCAGTGTGAGCTGATTTCTTAGTTCTTCTATGTATTTAATATTTGGGGTGATCATTGCTTGTGATTTGGGTTGAAAAGCCCAAACCATGGTGTGTGCCCTTTGGGTTCTTTAGTACAAACACAGAACAAAGCAAAAAAACATTCCTGTTCCATAATATAAAATTATACAGCTAGTAAGGAATTCTCCTTTCAACTGCAGGCCCATAGGTGTCTTGCTACGTTACAGAGGAGGTAAAATTCTATCTTATTTAAGTGTAATGTGTTAGCTTTAGTGAAAATGATGCCTCATGTATCACATGCTCAGAATATTACAAATGTTGATGATTTGAAATGTCTGTTTTGTCTACTGAACACAGAACTGGAACCAGTAAACATTTAAATGGAGCTGCAAAGTGACCATTTTGTTAAGATGATGTGCCACGATGATGTTCCTTGGGCAGAAAAGACTGCGGTTGCTTAGCCTCATCACTTGAGAGGGAAATACTTCAGCAGTGGGAGAAGTGTTTCAATTAAGGATTTCTTCTTCAGGCCATCTCTGGGAACATACAGAAAACTTTCACGTACTTGCAAGTCACAAGACGCGTAATGCGTCCTTTGAGAACCAAGGGATTGCTAAGAGGGACAGCCTGTTCTGGAGAGGTCCCAGTGCCCCAGGGCAGGAGTAGGGGAGACTTGGCTGCGGGACCTTGGTGAGCTTTGGCCATTCCTGCTGTGTGGCCTCCTCCAGCACCTGGGGTTTGGTCACCCTGGCACCAGTGCAGCCCTGCTGCCGCTTGCCTGATGTGGCATTTCATTAGAGGGCCGCACGCTAACTGCTTGAGAACTTACTCATTTAAAATGGAATAGCAAAGATTTAATTGGGGGGAAATCTGTCCTAAGCTGTGAAGCAATATTGGCAGTGGATTATTGATTATTTTTTTGTTTTTAGTGGTAGTAAAGTTGCTCTGCAGTGGTGGGTAGGAGACAGTTAAATCTTTTACAGTCTTTGAATAGCAGTTGGATGAAATCCTTGATCTCAAGCCTCATATTGTATTAGATAATGACCAGGAAGCATCAGTATTTATATTATCAAGTTGCACTTGATTAGTTTAGAAACGCTACCGCATTTTTGTGTAAAATGTTTATTGCATAAATGTTTTGGGTTCTGTTGTTCAGAGTAATTGAAATCTCTTTTCAATTACTTGTATACATGGAAAAAAGAATCAGCAAAATATACAAGGTTGATGTCTTACTCTTTTTTTCAGGCAGCTGAGGAAGGTGACACAGTTTAGGCTGCAGTTGTTCATGTTTCTGAAGTAACAGTCACTGAAAAAAAGAAATGCATTTGGCAGCAGCCATCAGGAGGAGTCAATCAAAACTGTGATGCTGGTTATTGATAGCTATTTACAAATATTTTCCTTAAAAAGATATAAGAGAGATATTTGGGAATGGGAAGAAACTACTTTCCTTAACTTCTCTAGAAGTTTTATTTTCCTACATCTGCTGCGCCAAGCAAGAGTCTTACTCGTTTTTTTCAAATTCTCCAGCACATAATAGTTAAATGTTTTTATGTCAATTAATATTGACAGGAAGACAGTTTGAACAGCATTGGAAAATGGAAGTAGTTGGCAGAACTGGCTAATATCACTGAATTTCCTTTTGCTAAAAATAGCTGTAAAAGAAGCTCTCCTTTTGAGATACAATGAATGCTTGTTTGACTGTAGTTTAGAATTGATGATGACTCTTGTCCTTTAACCAAAAGGGCTTGAAAAATATGAATAACCTTTTGAAACACATTTAGCTTCCTCTGTAGTGTGTGTAATTGAGCTCATGTCTGCTGAAAGCTTACATACGTGCTTAGCTGGATGTATGTGAGTAACCCCATCAACTTGAATGATCTGCAACAGAAATGAAGCTTCTGTAGAGCTGCTTATGTGAAGTTGGGCGCTACATTTGTGTACGTGTTGGTAGGATTAAGGCATCCTGAGTGTACTTGGCCTGTTGAGTTTTGTCTCAGAAGTCGGTCATTAAGGTATGAAATGGCAAGGCGTTTAGTCCCGCTAACTGAAAGCAGACAGCATCAAATAAGCATTCTTATTTATACTGCTTGCAAATATGCTAAAAGTAATTCTAGATAGGTTGTGACAGCAAGCGTTAAAAGTTATAAAATGATAGAAATAGGGTGAATTTCATGGAGGTTCTGTGCTGCTTCTGTGTTCCAATACAAGAAGGTTGTACCGTACTTACTGTACTTAGAACAGTTGTTTCACAAATTTGGCCATTTTGGGGGGGTAAGTCTGTGTCATTCAGCTTCTCGCTTGGACATCTTTCACTTGTGGAAGTTAGTGATGTGTGGTGACTGAGGGGATTTTCCCTGTGAGGGTGATGAGGCACTGGAACAGGTTGCCCAAAGAAGTTGTGGCTGCCCCATCCCTGGAGGTGTCCAAGGCCAGGCTGGATGGGGCTTGGAGCAACCTGGTCTGGTGGGAGGTGTCCCTGCCCAGGGCCCGGAGGGTGGAACAAGATGTTCTCTGAGGTCCTTCCCAACCCAAACCATTCTGTGATTCTGTTTTAAGAAGGGAAAGCGTTGTTTCATGAATTACAGTTCTGCTCTGGTTCCTGTATTTGCTGGGGCTTTTCTGCCCTGAAATAAAACAAGGGCAGGAAGGTTGCAGGGATGTAAAGCGTAATGGGAATCACCAAGACACAAGCGTTGCCTTGTGATGGAGGAGTTTACTGCTTCATAGAGTAACTGGGTGAAACCCAGCTGGTACCTGCTGTGCAGGGCTCTGGGACCTTCTCCTATCGGGAATCCCAGCCCTGGGGAGCGGGCAGGGGAAAGAGGAGATACCAGTGTCTTAGGGGTGTCTCAGATTCTGGAGAGGTGAGGCTGTTCCAGTGGAGGCATCTTCTCTGATGTGGTTCCCCCTGCCTTGGCTTGTGTGGTGTTTCACCTGGTAAAGGTCTCATTGCAAGCTTTTTCTTGTTCCAAGCGCTAGTTGTTATTCTAGGCATTGGAGAACTACATTATTGGGAAAGAAGAGGCTAAATCTTCTCAAACTATTTTAATTAGTGCCTGAGACTGTGAAACGTATTTAAAATCCTCAGTGAAGAGATAAAAATGACACAGGTGCAGTACATCTACCTGTTAGCCCTTTGGCAGCCCGAGCAGGGAGTGCCTTTTGCAGGCTCGCTGTGCGCCGAGCTTGACTCCAGCTTCCCCGTGTTAGAAACCCAGGGCTGCCTGTGGCTTCCCTGCTGGCTGACCTGCCCCCTCAGCATCCGTAAATGTCAGGAGGCTGAAGCTTCTGGTCGTGACCCTTTGTATCGCTCTGAATTTTCTTGATATGTTTCAGATGATGTTTGTAATGTCTTTTCAATTTTTATCCTTCTGTACAGGCAAAGGATTGTTGTTCCTCGCCACCAGCAAACGAAATGTTAAAGTGGCATATTGAAACAGGGAGCACCCCCTCCCTACCATTTCTTTTGCTATTTAGGTACAATTAAAGTAATTGCTAACAAAGACAGTGAAATGTGATGTGTGCAGGTTATTTGGATTCTTTGCACTACCGAGTACTGATCTCCAGCCGTCTTTCATTTCGGAGGCTCTTTCAAAGCCTCCTTCAGCTGCCCTGCACGTAAGAAATGAAACAAATCTCTTGGTGGGTCCGAAATTTGATTAAATGGAAAGCTCACGAGAGCATCAGCCCTTTGAGTATTTTCCACTTCAGGGGCTTGATGTGGAGCGCTCGCTCTCAGGTGCTGCTACGTGGATGAATTTTCTGCCTATTACCAGGATTTACAAACTGTTCTCGATTCTTTGTGTTACTTTTCAATCTGAAAACAAGTTGTCGGGAATTTCAGGCTCCCACCCTTTAATCCGCTGCGGTTTTGCCTTTGGAGTCGTTGCATTTCCTATCGCTGGAGCTTCACGAGCACGGAGATGATACAACGCTGAGAACAAGTTTTAAAATGCCATGTAGTGAGGGTTTGTCATCGGGAGGATGGGCCAGGTTAATGGATGGTGGAAATCTTACGGATGCAGTAAGGAACTGGCTTGTGCTGCTTTACAGAACCATGCTTTGCAGAGAATTTCCAACCTAAAAAGCTGCTGTTGTTTGCTGCTGCCAGCCCCCAGCCCTGGGCCTTTAGAGCAGAGTTGTACAGAACGCAGTTAACTGGGAGGCAGTGGGTTTTTTTTAATATTATGGGGTTTGTAGCAGGCACTTTGCAATCCTGCAGCAGCAGTGAATCGGTGAGGGGCTGGCAGCCTCCTGTGGGAGGTTCTCTATTGAGCTTTGTTACTAAACAACTTGATTTGCAGCTGAGGCAAAGTGGCTTGCCCTTCTTGCTATCCTTAAATAGATTTTTCTTTACTTTTTTTTTTTTTTCTTTTAATGTGAACTAATATATTAAGCAACACGTGCTCCTTTGTGCTGCTCCAGCACATGTTTATACTTGAAGGCAAGCGTACGTAGGATAACTGTGCAATTAAATATAGTTACTTGAGCTTTGTGAAAAAAATGCTTATATTTCTCATACTTGCTGATGGCTTAAGTGTGCAAAACTTTATTGGGATGCTTTTGATTACTTGTGCAGAGGATGAAATGCTGGGGCAGCGGTACAGATTCCGTGGAGGTTTTAAGGGTGTTTTAGCGTAGCTCCGGTGGCTGGGGAAAAAAAGTCCTCTTCAGGAATACAAACAAACTTTCTTCATCAGCAAACGCTGCATGACAAAGGGAAGTTAATTCTAGGCTCAAAGGTGCACTAAGATGGAGACACCAAATTATTGTTGCTGTTGATTGACCACTTATTTTCTTCCACAGAGATATGTTAAAAGAAATCTCTCCAGACTATTCCTAGTCATGAAGTTCTCGGGTACGCCACGTGTTTTGAATTGAAACTTGAAGCAAAACTACTTTCTCTGATGCATGATGATTTTGTAACAAATGGGTTTCAGACATCTGTTCACTGTTCATTAGGCTGCACTGTAGTCACTGAGGGGGGAATATTCAAAATATTGTCTAAAGATATGTAATACCCTACTCTCATGAGAAGTTCCTTCGTAATTTTGCTTGTCTTGAAGCCTAATATGTTATTTCTTCGGGGCGTTTGGTTGACTTTTTGATAGGTTTATTTTAAAAATTCTCGTGTTTGCATCTTCAAACCAGGTGAAGCTGGTGACAACATTCTGTTCCATGCTAAAAGCGGGGACCTGTGGTTCAGAGCTGGTCGGGAGGGAGATCTTGAGGCGAAGTGTTTGTGTTACAGTAGCATATTAGATTTCACTGTAGATCGACTTGAGACTCTTTTGTGCTGAAAGAATAAGCCTGTACAGGTTTGTTTGCAGAGGCAGGCACGTAAAGTTATAGCAGATCCTTATTGACTGGGCATGGAGGGGAGAGGGAACATTCACGTTGATGACCTGGGTGTTACGCTAAGAACTAGCAAAGGTGTAAGATGATGACTCAAGTGTAGTACTGAAGGCAGTATTATGTTTAAGAACTGTAGTTTTTCTTTCCTCGTGTGTAGTAGTTAAGTGTTGCTCTTCTACCACAGTGGGTCTTCTGAGCAATAGGTGTAGTATTTTTCGTTTAGCGCTGGGTTTTTCATTGACGTTTGAAGAGAAGGACAAATCATTAACCTGAGTTAGTGAGCACAGGCGTGATGTAGAAATATCCGACAGTTAACTGGAAGCTGACTTTTATCCTTACACTGACTTTGGCTTCTCTTCTCTCTATGTTACAGAAGTACCAATTCGGAGCATTTGACCTTCTAATCTCTAGCGCTGAGTCTCCTGACACCGGGATTAGGAAAGAGTGCCTTCAGAACCCAATATGTAGCAAATGGGTATCACACCTCCGAAGTTTCTCCCTTGGTTCATCGCTCGTGTGTTTTAAGGATCCTTGTTGCCTTAGCAGTGAATTGTTCTTGTGAACTTCAGAAACAGATTTCATGTGGTGCTTGCTAAACGTTGAGTCACCATGAGTAGTAATCTAGGAAAAGAAAAGGACTGTAAAGAGAAGGATCCAAAAGTCCCATCGTCAAAAGAAAGGGAGAAGGAGGCCAAAGCCTCTGGAGGATTTGGGAAAGAGAGCAAAGAAAAGGAGCCTAAGACCAAAGGGAAAGATGCCAAAGACGGGAAGAAGGACTCCAGTGGCACGCAGCCTGGGGTAGCTTTTTCGGTGGACAATACGATAAAAAGACCTAATCCAGCCACAGGTACCCGCAAAAAATCCAGCAACGCTGAAGTGATCAAAGAGCTAAATAAATGCCGGGAAGAGAATTCAATGCGCCTGGACTTGTCCAAGAGGTCTATACATTTGCTTCCAACGGCTGTCAAAGAGCTGACGCAGTTAACGGAACTTTATTTATACAGTAACAAACTGCAGTGCCTACCGGCGGAGGTGGGCTGTCTTGTGAACCTGGTGACACTGGCCCTGAGTGAAAACTCTCTTACCAGTTTGCCTGACTCTCTAGATAACTTGAAGAAACTGCGCATGCTTGACCTGCGGCATAACAAACTTCGAGAAATCCCTTCGGTGGTGTACAGGCTAAGCTCCCTCGCCACCCTGTACCTACGCTTTAATCGTATAACTACTGTGGAAAAGGATATCAAAAACTTGTCAAAACTCACCATGCTTAGCATACGAGAGAACAAAATCAAGCAACTACCCGCTGAAATTGGTAAGCGATTGCACTGATTGAAAGGTTAATTCTACGCTCGTGTTCCTTTTGGTAATTGCGTTAAGTATACGTAACCTCCCGCTTCTCCCGGTGCCCTTCTTGGTTTAAAAGGCCAAAAAAATTAGGCTCTGGATTTTACTGTTGCGATGTTAGCTCATAATGAGAGTAATCAATACCTTGGAGATGTGTGTGTATATATATATAATCTATTTAAAAAGCAACAAATGCCCTTTTTCTTCACCTTCAAATTGGATAGATCTTGTTTTCATCTTTGCCTTGTGCTTTCACATGCTGTGTCTTCAGAGCCCAGATGGTTTAGGAAAAAAACCCACCCGATAGAGGGGCATATTTAATGTTAAGATCTCTTTATAAATAATTTATGAACTGTTGCAAGTTAGAAGCACATTATGGGCATGTTACAGAGGGGTGTGACTATGGTAGTACAAGGTAGAATTGGTAGCTACATGCTGTTACCGTGAGCAAGCTGTTGGATGCTGTAACAGTTAATAATGTAGGTTAATGATTCATGAATGCCTCTACCTTTTATAAGTCATGAATATATTAATACCTGGACTCTTAATATAAAGCGACCAAATTATATATGGGCAGCTAATGATTCTTGTGAATTTTTAATGGCCAGTATTTGTTTTTGCAAACACTGTTACAAAACTTTGAAAGGTGGTGAAATAGTATGAAAGCGGGTTATTAATTTGAATAGTTTATTACCAAAACTGTGCTGGAATTAGGTGTACATGAAGAACTCCTAAGTTGTTCCTGGGAGGTTCTGCTTTGTGGAAAAGATCTCTTTATCACGCTGTGCTCAAGCCATATTTGAACAACGTATGTGCCTGATAAAAGGAAGATTCTATCACCAGTGGGTTGGTTTTGGGGTTTTATTCCCCCTATGTATCACCGGTTTTTAAAATACAAACGTAGCTTAGTCCCTTTAGGGGGTGGGGGAATGTAAACTTCATGCAGTTGAGAAACTGCTTTGATTTTTTTCAAGTGGGGGGGTGGGGGAAACACCTTATAAAAACCTTTGTAACCCGGTGAATAATAATTCCTGTGCTTTAAAAGCTGAGCAAAACTAAAGCCAGTGCATGAGTGTGTGAAGCAGAGCTTGGGAAACGGTCATTTGGATCCCTCGTGGATCTTTTTCAAACCAGCAGTGTTTGCCTCTTCCTCCTGCGCCTCGATACCAAAGATAGCTCAGATAAGGTGTTCTTGGTGGCAGGAACTCCTGGGCACATCTGAAACAGCTCATCACGTTACCAGCGATGTCTTGTACTTGGTAACGGGAGAGAAGAAAGGCAGTGAGGCTGTCGGCTCTTGCTCTGAGCCTTTGGCTCCCCGTGGCAGCTATTGGAATGGATTCTGCTGTAGCCACAAAACCATGCATTTGTCTGGCAAAAATGAAACGGTGAACGTGGTACATGTTTTCTAATCAACGTGATTTTTGACTTGGCACGAGCAGCTCAGCAATCCTGGGAATTTCCCTTGAGAACTAAGGAATTATAATTTTGACCTGTTTTGACGCTTTTGTTTAAATCCAACAACCTCTTTGAATCTTTCACTAATCAAGGAATCACGCTGGAAACCGTGGGGCTGTTGTTTGCAAAAAAACCCCCAACACACCGCCTGTTTGTACCCACGTTGTGGCTGATGTAGCCGGTTGAGCTGTTGTTACACAACTGTCAGTACTTTACCTGTAGTTATTAAATGTACTGTAGCAAAGAGTCGGCTTCAAAGGTTCAACTGGGGATAGTGCTGCATAAATTTAAATTAATACTAGTGTGTGAAGGGGAAAAAAAACCCCAACTTGTGTGAGATGTTGGGTTCTGGTGTTTGATGTTGCCCTGTAGAAACTTTTGGGAGGTGTGTTTGGTGCTGCAGACGTTATTGTTGCTGCTGGAACCTCTTTGTTTCTTAACCGTTTTGTTTGTTGAATGCTTATGGTTAAGTCTACCTTAAAGTGTGTCATTTCTGTACGTGCTGGTTCACACCAGTCTTGAAAGAGACAACGTGTAAGCGTTTCATGGAGAAATTTAGTCGATATATGCCTCGTGAAGGAATATATCTGTGACTTGCTTCTTTCTTTTGTAGGTTTTTTTATTCCTGTCTTGATACACCTACAGGCAGTGCTCTCAGTTCTCTATCAAACCCTGGCTAGAGAACATTAACTTACTTTACTTCTGGCTTTGTATCCAGCAGTTAGTCCTGCCTTTATTTGCGTTGTGATAATGCCCGTGTTCCTTGTTACGGGTCAGCACCCTGTGGTGGAAGGCATTTTAGAAGTACAAATTCAAGACGACTGTCATGGAAAAATTTGAAGGGAAATCACTATGTTGAACAGCATCGTTTTTTAGTCAAAGTAAATTTCTCTCACTGGGTTGCCAGCAACCGAATCAGCTGAAAAATAAATTTTAATTAAAGGATTTTTGAAGTAACACAAAAAATTTGAACTGCCAAGACATACAGAACAGGCGTTTGAAAACCTTTTTCCTCAAACAGTAAAGACATACAAGATAGTTTCACATTTGTGATTGATTTCTGCTCGCTCACTTTCATGTATTTTTGTTCTAGTACAAAGCTGAAATGTTTGAGTTGGAGAAACAGCTGAAAAATGAAACTGCTGAGAAATGTATTTCTTACTTTCCGATGGAATTTCTCTGTTTCTTTAAACACTTGTTATTTACCTACATTTTACACATGCACTTTAAAAAAGCCTTGCTTTTTAAGTCTCAATAATTGTAATCCTTGGCATGCTTATAATACTACATGCAGGCAAAAGCTCTTACATTATCAGCTTTTAAATTACACAGAAATTGTTGCTGCAAAGCAGGAAGTAAAATGAGGCCATTATCTTTTATAAAGCAATATCATGCGGAGCATTTCAAATTCTTTTTAAAAATACCTCATTGTTCCAAGGCCTAAGGCTCACATATCTGATGGTAAGATAGAGTGCTTGTTCATATTTTTAAAAAAATTCAAAGCTTATTTAAGCTGCTGATTTCTCCAGCAAAGAAGAGTCCTGCAGCAGTTGCTGAGGCTGTGTTCGTGTTGCTAATCTAGGACGCAACGATGCGAAGGATCCTGGCTTTTCTTTACTTCTGGAGGTAGATGTGCTACAAAAGATTGCTCTGGACAAAAAAAAATAATAAAAAATTAAAATTAAACCCCCAGACTTGACCTTGAAAGATGGGATGTTGCTCCTGTTCCCTCAAAGACCCAGCATTGAGTGTGATGGAATTAAATTCTTTGCCTGGTGCTAGAGACTTGGCCTGGCTTTCACTACCACTGAACACAAAATATCAGTTCTATGTAGTTATAAAAGGCTTTCCAACTTTAGGACTTTGCTGCTTTAAAGTAACAGGTTACCTGGTTTGTAAGCAAAATCAGCCCATTTAACTACTTTTCCTGGAAATCTTCAGTCTTCAGCCTTACAAAATAAAATTTATTTTCCTTCTACTGCCATTGAAAGCAATCGGGAGTAGGTCCTGGAGTCTTAAGTGCTCTGGTATGTGAGACCTTTCTCTCAACACCCGATATATCTGTATCTAGTTGATTTTTGTGCCCGTGATATTTCACTGTTCCTAGATGCAGCAGTTTCCCTCCGTTGCTTAAGTTTCCTCTCCCACTCTGTGCCAAGAGCAGTCCTATTTTTCTCCTGGCTGTTAGTCGGACCACAATTTTTGTTGTCTTCTATAAATCTCCATCCCATTACCCTGCTGTCTATTTTTTTGTGTAATCTGACGTTTGGAATGTTGAGCATGCTTGATTTGGTTGAATATACTGTTCCAGGTGAGAGTTTCCCTCTTTGTGCTGGAGAGAACTCTGTCAGTGCATCAGGATGGCATTGTAACTGCCTTAGCCTTAGCCCTGTCATACAAACGTTCTTCTGACCACCTAAGACACCTGCACTCTTTGTCTTCTCTGTTCACCCTCTCTGCCAGAGCTCAACCCTGGTAGAAACATACTCTTTTTTTTACACTACTCAATTTCAGACAGTTGCCATTATTTCTAGTTGCCTCTTTCTTCCAATGCCTCCAGCTTGCTGGAAGATCTTTGCTTCCTACATCATTGCTGAAGATGCTGTGCAAGATTGGTCTTGGGGTGGATTCTTCAGCGTTCTGGACTCGTAACCTTTGTCCAAGCTGGTATTTTACTTTCAGTCCTGTTATGTCCCATAGCAAGTTGTATTGGATGCCTCAGGTGTCTTGACATCATCTACTAGACACCTAGTTATTTTCTGCTTGCTTCTACCTCACGTGTCTTCATGCGTGTTGGCTGACTAGGCTGAATAAAATACATCTTCCGCATTTTTGTAGAAAACTGCTAACTCTTTGTGCCAAACTCATTGAATATTTTACTGATGTTTGTTTCAAATAACTTTTTATTTGTCTCTGTTTTCACGCCTTTTACTTTCGTGCCTTTTGTGAAGGTTTCCTGCCGGTTCTGTCGGTCGGTGTGGTGTTTAGATGACTGTGAGGTCGTCAGAATCTCCTCTTGTTATTTCTCTTATCTAACATTTTGAACTGCTAGTCTCCTGTCCTAGGGTAGTGTTCCTTGCTTGACAGATGCCATGTAGAAGCTATACTCATGTGATCTCAGAATAAGTTTCTAGAAATGCTTATCTAGAACACCGGGTGCTTGCTGGGTGAACTTGTGGCATTAATACCTATTAGAAATAGATTCCTTTTAGGGAAACCTGAAACTAACCCGAAAAAAAGTTTTCTTAAAAGCCCAAAGAAAGGTAAAACATTTAACAACATGTTGTTTGCAAAAGACATAGTTGATCAGATTTCAAGTGGGCCTGGAAACTGCTTTAAAATGACTGACAGTGTCTGGAGGAAAACCTAGAAGAGGTTGAACCTACCAGTGCTGAGCTACTGGGACCTAATCTAAAGTTTGGTTCTATTTTGGGTGTTAAACTGTCTTTAGGAGTTAAACAACAGAAACTTACATGAGGTGAGTACACTGGGGGAGAAGTTACTTTGCATTTAGTACAGATGTTTTAGTCGGAAAGAGGAAGTGATGTTATCTATAGTTAATAAACTATGTGGTTTTTTCTTTCCCTTTTTTTTCTCTAGAATACAGTCTCTCTCATTCCCATCCAGTTGCTTTATTATAGGTAGGCTGATGACACTAAAGTTTCCTGTCTTTTCCACATTCAGAAAGCTTCTTAATTTTACACAGTACTTAACTCTGAAAACCGAGAACTGAAGGAAACGTTATCTGTGTTTTGGATGATGGTCTTATAGTAACTCAGCAAATTCAGGCTCTAGGCACCTAGCAAGTCATCGCTACGAGTCAGTCGTTGGACTTCTCTTAGCGCTTGTCCAGCAACATATGTAGTGCTTCTACAGTTTTAATGCAATTGAAATGAATTTCATAGACTGCATAGTAACCTGAGGTTTTGATATGCATTATTGCATTTTCAAGTATAAATAGATTTGTTAGAATAAGATTTAAAGATACTTAAAAATCCCTTTAGCTGAAAACGTATTCCGAGGTGGGATTTTTAGTTCATTTTTTGACATATTTAGCTAAAAAGCTCTGCTGGAGAGTAGCTGGATTAGGTGAAATGGCTGTGCTGATGTGTAACAGCCTCTTGATGCTGACAGAGGCAGTATCCACTCCCCTCCTCACAGCTTCCCAGCTCCTCGGTCCTTCTGCCTCCTTTACCCGAGCTGTTCCTTGGTGAGCCGATCCAGCTCACTAAACTAATGCAGTAACATTCATGGGTTTGCTGCTTTTGTTGCCTATTGCTTTAATGAGTTTTAATCAGTGAAGTTTTAGATAAGAGTGGAACCGGTGTAGGAGGAGGAGTGGGAGAGCATGAACTGGAACAGGGAGAGCAGGACGGCTGCTTTTGCCCACACTGGGCTGTTCAATCACTGCAGCTCACTTGGGAAACCTCACGGGTAGCACTGCTCCTCTCTTCTGAAAGCACGTGAAGCACCCTACAAGTTGTTTGAAGAAGGAGGGATTACGGTCTGCAGAGAGCTATTGAAAATGCATCAGATTATATTTTCAAAATCTCTTTTTCTTTCTTCCCCCCTCCCTGATTTCGATGTCTTATTCCTCAAAACCCTGCGTAGCTTATTGGAGTCCTGGTAGCATCAGCTCAGCCTCACCTTCCTGAAGCAATTTTTTGTTATGTTTCTGTATCTAGTGAGAATTCAGTGATG
Source organism: Nycticryphes semicollaris (assembly GCA_013400055.1). Lineage (NCBI taxonomy): Eukaryota > Metazoa > Chordata > Aves > Charadriiformes > Rostratulidae > Nycticryphes > Nycticryphes semicollaris. Next base: position 2,233,199 of record VXBJ01005960.1, read on the forward strand.
TAAGTTTCTTTATGGCAAAGGTACTGTATGTTGTCTTTTTTCTATATTGCATCCTTTCTAACAGTGGTTTTCGGAGGGCATCTTTCCCAGTATCTTGCTGCTGACTGTAACCCTAAGCAAATCTGCATAAACCCAGGGTAAGTGTATACATGAGGCTTGACCTGACTCCTTTCCTGGATCCAGCTGTTTTCACATCAGGGATTTCCTGAATCTGGTGCAGCTTGTTGCTTTGCTAAGTCTCAGTAGACTCCTCTTCAAAGGGCTTGACCATTTTTTTTCCCTTTAAAATCCTACAAATGCTTCACATCCATAGCAAGGTCCTCAAGTTTGCTTTGAGTGGTGTTCTTGACCAAAAGCTCACTGTTATGCAGATGTTGAATATATATAAATACTGAGTGCAAAAGCAGAATTTACCTGTTCACTTGGCTGTTGAATCTCTGGTGGCATCCATGAAATAAAACCTTAAGGGGAAGGTTTCCATGTGGAAGCTTTGCCAAAACACAATCTGGAGGGATAATTGTAGAAATGAGTTCACAAGGTGGACTCCAGGTTCGTGGCTGTATCTGGTAAATTGTCCATTCCACTGAGATCCAAAAGCTGAAAATTTGAATGGAAGAACGTGAACATTTTGAGTCAGACAGTCAGCACGAGAAGGATGAAAACCAGAGGAATTGTCTTGGGATGAGGCCAAGCAAATGCTTCAATTTACAGGCTGTTACTTTAGCAAGCCTTTTGTATTGGGAGTTTTATTGCATTCCTCCCTGTTGTGCTGAAGGAATTGTTTTGCACAACCCAGTTGATAGTATTTTCTTTGCAAAGACAAGGGTGCATCTTCTACCTGCTCGGGACTGTTTTGTCTTCTTGGCCCACATGGCTCAAATGGAAATACTATTGTCAACTTGGTTGAAATTACATTTGCATAGTTTCTGCAAGTTTCTTAAGACTCCAAATATTGTGTTTTCTGTCCTTGAATGCAACTCTTATTCTGTGGAGAATCTGGTCAGGGCTGTTCTGCGAGGGAAATATTTTTAGCTTGTAATTCAGGGAATCTGCCTACACCAGACTTGGAATGTCTCTGAGACTCTCTTCTGTTCTTCCCTTCCCCCATCTACCCAATATTTAGATCATTTGTGGTTTCTTCACTACTTTGAAACTCTTTTTCATAACACTTGCACCTGTTTGGTTTTCAGCAGCATAGGCAGCAAGCGAGATGTGTGCAGCTGCATCGCTTGATGTCAACTTGCTCCATGCTGAATATAGTCCTCCTTATTAAATGACTTATTAGTTGCCAAGCTTTTCAGTGATGTTCTGAATTTTATTTTCCCTTTTTTTTTTTTAAGCAGGCCTGACAATACAGATAAATATTTCTATACATTTCTATATATTATTTGTATCTAGGAACCCCTTCTCCTGTTTCAGCAGTATGAAGGAAACCAAGTTGTGTTCCTGGGCTTAGCTGGCATGATAAGGGGCTCAAATCCTGCCTTGAGCCCTTGCTAAGATTGTTTCTCCTACATGTTTCACATGTTTAAAATGCTGTTTGAACACGTTTTTACACAGAGGTGTGGTTGAGAGTATTTTTATATTTTTGTTTTCTAACGTGATAAAAGTATGAAGTTATGAAAAGAAATGGAATAAATATAGGCACTGATATGCGTGTGCTGCTCCCTAGAAGTCAGAGAAAATGACTTCTTATTTGATCTAGTTCTTTACTATGCTTTCTTGGGCTGCAGGCAGAGTTCAGAACTGGATTTTGGCTGGCTTCAGCTTTGGTGTCCGGGTCCTGATTCCTGTGAAAGCTCTTGTGGGGATGCAGTTTTGTCTTGCCAGCAAGTCAAATTCCTCCTGATTATGTTGTCTTCAGACCAGCTTTAGGATGATGATTAAGTAGTCCTGCCTTTTTGATCTACTCGCAGAGCTTATTGGGATGATGCCCCAAGTGTAATTCCAGTAAATACTGACAGCTTGGTAGAAGGCAGCTTCCCCTCCCCCCCG
>VXBJ01005960.1:2235223-2265190 GCA_013400055.1 Nycticryphes semicollaris
CCCGCCCCAAATATCAGTGCTGCAACTACAACTATTTTAACTGTTTAAATGCTTTGAGAAGTGCTGAACAGAGGGAAATAATCACTTCCTTCCACCTACCCTTGCTCATGCAGCCTGGTAGGTGGTTAGCCTTTAGGATTTGAGAGTGAGCACGCTTGTTCCACACTCAAAATGGACAGGATCCGAGATGTCACCCCACGTTCAGCTTCACCAGGATCCCCTGGTCCTTCCCTGCAGAGCAGTTTCCTCACTGGCTGGCACGGGGCTGTATCTGGATCACTTTACAGGGCTATTCCGTGCCAGGTGTGAGAATTCACCTCTGTCTTGGCACTTCATGAGGTTCCTGTTGGTTTATTCTACTGCCCAGCTCAAATCCTGCCTTGAGCCCTGGCTAAGATTGTTTCTCCTACATGTTTCACATGTTTAAAATGCTGTTTGAACACGTTTTTAATTCTATTTGTATTTGTTACATTCAGTTGCAAACAATAAAGAAAGTGTTTTGCTGTTGTGTCTTGTTGAAGCTTGTTTAAGAGCAGATTTTGAGTCTTTCTTTTCAGTCGATCTTAGCGTCTGTGTTTTTGAGTGATTCCCATAACTAAATCCTGTTGCCCGTTCTGCAAATTCTAAATATTTAAATGTGCCTATTTCTTAACTTGTATGAATATTTTAACTTTGGTACATAAGTCACTTGTTACCGTATTAAAATTGCATTCTTTCTACTCAGTAACTCTTCTGTGTAATTTATAGTTGTGCAGTAATAATTCAAAATAGCTCTAACTGCTTAACTGTTCTTTTGGGCAGTTGATAAAGCACAGCAAAAAGTTCAGGCTGTCTGTTACAGGGGTATTCTCAAACCTCAGAGAGAGGGAAAAGTTTCTGAAACTGTAGAAGTGGTTTTTTTTTTTTCCTAAAATCAGGACACTTACCCCAAAGAGTTTTATAGACAGGCTAAAAATTCTTTTGCCCTTTTTTGTTTGTTTTTGCCGGTGGAAAACGTAGTGAGACATGAATAACTACCAAAGTTATGGGAACTGTTTGTAACTTGTTCCCAGCATCGCTGATTTTTGGATAATTATTCTTCAGAAATTAATTTACAACCAGTGTTCTGACAGCCTGAAGTCCCACTAATATTTGCATTCTTCTCTTCCTTGTACTTTCCATAAGAGTCTTGATCCTCTTGCTGTGTCATCTGGCCCAGGATTTATCATGTTGGGAAGGATTTCATAATTTTCAATCTGCTTAAGCATGGGCAGGCACGGAGTTAATCCAGTGGAAAACAGGCTGTATTTCAAATTGTGTTTGCCATCCAAGAGTGGTGCCCACTGTGTGAGTTAGTGAGAGGAGACACTGAAGCCTCTTTGCTACTGCCCTCTACTCTCTCCCTGTATGACTGATAATTTGTGTGTACTTTTGTATTTTTTTTTTTAAAAGAAGTCATGTTTTGTTTTTCAAATAGCCAAGGAGAGTTTTCAGAATTATGTAAGTCAGGGCATGTAACTTGGGCCTCTTGTCATAACAGGCTTTCAAGGTTGGCCATGTAATGGGACTACAGTTCTGCCTCATTATGCAGAAAACATTAGTCATTTCATAATGCTGGGGTTTTTTTTTTCAGTGGGTATATTTAGCTTTGTCATACTATAACATTTAATCTCTGCGCATATGAGAACAAGAGTGAGGTGATTGCTCACCCCACCTTTTTTTAAGGATTGTTGAGCTATATACTGAGCTGTATTTTTACGGTGTTTTCAGCTGAAAGGTAATTTGGAGTCTTCACAAACTATTTTATCTGAAAAATGTGCGTGAATCTTCTGAATTTTTTTTATCTTGTAGAACCTTTTAAAATGTGTTTTTAAAAACTACGTAGTAGGGTGTAACTAACTGTTTTGTGAAGGTTATTTGTAGAGAAACTGCTTTATGTATTTCATATGGGGCACTACTTCTACTTTAAAATCTCTTATTGCCAAGCCAGCAAGTACATGCTATGGCTGTCTGCTTCATTGGCAGACCTTGAGCTTCAATTGCCTATTTTTTTTTTCCTTTGCAATTACAGTGGAATATAGCATTAAAAACAACAACAAAAAAAGACAACCCACTTCCCCAAACCCCCTCCCACCCAACTAACTCCAAACCCCAGCACTGCTTTCCTTTGTTTCAATTGTCCTGGGGACGCTTGTCCCTTCAATGCGATTGTGAGCAGTCCGTTGAGAAGCCTTTAATCACTACTGAGAGCTTAAGATTTGCCTATTTTGGACATTACTTGTGGCAAAAAGAGTTAGTTCATGTTACCCCTGATTAGCATTTCCCTGGAGTAGTACGTGCCCTGCTCCAGTGTTTTTGGGTGTTCGAGCAGTCCTTTGGTGAAGTGATGCTGGAGTTGTCCATGTGGTGAATGGACAAAAAACCTGGAATGTTTTGGTTTTTTTTTTCCCTTAGGAAACTGCTTTTTGGGTAAGGCTGATTTTGAGCTGCAACACATTTCTGTTAAATTGATGAAGATACAAGCATGCCTCAGCAAAGTTTATGTGGTGTGCCAGAAAAAGACGATTCTTCTAATGTGAATAAGATCATGAGCTCCTCCCTCATTAGCCGTTTTTTATCTTTGTATTTGAGCAAATCTTTCTTTTGGGAAAACTGTATTTTTGATTTTGGCATATACTTCTTTCCCTGGTCCAGCAAAAATGGCAGACATTAGTTGTATCTTGCTGAAACTTAATTTCACATTTTTGAGAAGCATTTCCTTCAGTACAGTGGCCACTATCCAGACAACGAGAAGGACACTGGCCATCCCTGAAACAAGCTGGCTTTACATCTGCTCCTAAGAACAGCATTGTGCAAATGGCCTTAAGTTTGACCTATTTGTTCTTGCAGATCATTATTTGTTGCATCAATTGTTTGTGCCATGTGTTTATCCTGGCATAATTTTTGAAAGAGCTGCTGTTGTGCAGCAGCACAGTGCGTCCATTCACGGGGTAAATCACTGCTGTCACTTGGCCTGTGGTAAGAGCTGCCCCTGTTCCTTAGCTGGTGGCCTGGTGGCAGTGCACTCTCTGTGCCCAGGCTGGTTCTGGTCCCGGGTACCAAGATGATTTTGATAGTGTTGGTCACGTTAACAGCAGCGTTGCTGGTACTCAGATCTCAATGCACTCGGAACAGAGAGCCCCTCACCCAGGAAAATAGGAGGAGACAGGGCAGATGGTGCTGGTCAGGCACAGGGTTTGTAAAATCAACATTGGTTTGTAAAGGTCTGTACTTATTTATTTACTTACCCCTCTGTTTTCCCATACTTCTTCCTAAACCACAGTGATACCTTCCTTTCCTCTTCCTGAAGATCCCATAACAACTCTTACTGCCCCAAGTTGCTCTCCTTGCACCCCGTAGCAGGAATTCAAGCCCCATATGCAGTAACAGCCCTCAGTTTTCAAGGGGCTCTGGAGAACCTTTCCATTTACACACAGTGATGGGTCTCCCACTGGCCATGGGGCCGATGGCTTTCCTGGGACAGCTCAGTTCTCCCACTCAACACTGGTCCTCTCCGTGTGTTTGCGTGTGAAAGTGAGCCTCTACTGCATCATACTGCATCACCTAAAAGTATTACACCTTGTTAAGCATATTGGCTCTAAGAATGTTTTCCATACGTTTCTCCTGTTGCTCTCCATGACGTATCTTGAGTGCTTTTTGTTGTCTTGCATGCTCTCTGGTTGTGTCTCAACAATCCAAGTTAAAGTACTGAAAGAATTTCAGTGCCACCAGCACTTCATCTCCCCTCTCCTTCTACCTTTAAGGGGGGGGGCGGGGAAAGAACATTTTGGTGGGATGCAGTATTACTGTGTCCAAGAGTGAGATTCATGACTGAGCAACATGAACTGAATATTCTAATAGCTCTTGAAATTGCTTTCTCAAGTCACTGGGCTTGAATTTTTGCTTGACGTCTGCTCTAAGTCCAAAATCTGTTGGGCAGCCGTCAATCTCTTAACATTCAAAATTTATATTAATTTACCAGTACTGCTTTTAAAGAATAATGCTACAGCTTTAATATAACAGATTTGAGTATGGTTATCCAAATTAAGCCAAAGTGTTAGCTTGCCCTTAATGGGCTAAATAAACATGGACATCTCTTGTATTTCTTCCTCGCTGCAGAATTAGCTGGTGAGATGTTGGTTTCAAACATGTAACTTGCTGTTGGCAAAGTTTTCAGCACGTGTGAAAATGAAGTTTCACCAACGTTGCTGCAAAACCCCAAGTCTTTCTTCGACTTCAGCAGATGTGGAGTGGGAAGAGTCAAGTAAATGAGACGTCAGTGTGATGAAATGAGATTTATGCCACGTTCCAAATTTGACACCATTGGTTTAGGTCTGAAGTGAAAACACACGAAAACAGCAATCAGAAAGTGGAAACGACTGCCCCAAGGTGTGGGAAGGTCTTTGAGTTATCTTAGTAAAGGTTTGTGGGATTCTTTTTTTGGTTGGCTTGTTTAGAGGGAGGGATTTTGAAGTCTTCCTCAAGCGTTTCTTCCTCCCTCTATTGCCTTCTACACTTAGCCCACTTGTTTTCACGCATAACAAAAAGACACTCCTGCCACAGAACATTAACTCTCAGTCAATTTTTTCTTACATTTCCTTTCTTCTGCATATTAATGTCATTGAAACGTATGGTTTATGCAGTGCTGGATATTGCATGTTTGACTATTGACTCTGGTTGTCTGAAATACCCCGGAATGCTGACTTGAGAGGTGAAGGACACGCAGCGATGGATGAGCTGCTTAAGAACCACCTTTACATTTCCATCTGCCTAGTTTCTAGAAAAACACCCCAATTTGGGTTAATAAATGCAGGAAATAAAATCAGTTATATGTTAACTATCTAAGAAAAAAGGAAAAATGAAGCTGTTGGGGTTGGCTTATGTTTTTTCACAACTGTGTTGGGATGTGTAGTGTGTGTTGTGGCTACGAGACCCCTGCAACTTAACACAGAGTCTGAATTCACTCGTAAATATTTTGCAATTTATGAAAATCACCATTATTTGTGATTATCTTCTGATCTAATGGGTAGACAGTCTACAGGTCAGAACTTGCCCAAGCTTGTCCTGCAGGCCTGTGGGAAAATCCTTAAAGGATTGTGTCAAAGATACAACACTGAAGCTTAAAAATAGACATTCGCTCCTGAAAAGGAATTTGCTACTCTTCCAAATTTGTTACTCACTGAGTCATGCTCTTATACACAAACACAGTGACCTCATCTTTACTGGATGGAGTTGGAGCTGTTCAAATAATTTGCATTAATTTCACCTCCATTGGTTAAAAAAAAAGAAAGTGAATGCATATCCCTGCTGTTGCTCAGAACGTAGTATGTTTGTCATTAAAACAGGTGAAATTGCTGTATGTAGAAAGCTGTGCCTACCTGGACTTTTAAATTAATATGTAAATCTCAGGAATTTAGTTCAATGGAAAGTAGCTCTAAACTCTAAGTCCAATCCTTTTTTAAGGCTTAACAGATAAGCCTTTTATTTCAAACTTTTATTTGCTATAGCTCTGCTTGCGTATATAAAATATAATAATCTATGTAAATAGGTTTACAGTTTACTTGTCATATGTTGCCTTGCCTTTTTTGTGATGACTAAAAATGATTAAAAATAGCGCTCAGGACTCGGGGTGGATTATGTAGGTTGTCAGCCATGTAATTTTGATGTCTCTTAATTGTTGATTTTATGCCTGAAAGCAATTTTATGCCTGAAAGCAATTAATGTTATAAAAAGAGATCTCAATTTCTCAAAATTCAATACAGTCCACGTACTCCGTGATGCTTTAAACTTCTCATCAGCCTGAAACAAGTGTGAGGGATATGTTTTGTCCTCTCATTCCACAACTTGAACTGTCAGAGGAAAATCAATAAATAAGCGAGATTTCTTTAGAGACTATAAAAGCTTTATCTGCGTTTTTCAAATCTGTTGATCGGGTTTTAGAGCTGACTGATGAAATTATGTTCCTGTAACACCTTATTTTATAAATATCTAATTTTGTGATAGAAATAGGTTTGTTTTTTTTTTTTTTTTAGATTATGCCCAACTCTGTCTGATTCTATCAACCTTTGTTTGGAAGTCACTGTCTAGATCTTAAAGAACTTGAAGTTTTGGTTTTCTTGTGTGCTTTTAGGTGAGCTGTGTAACCTCATAACGCTGGATGTAGCGCACAATCAGCTTGAACATCTTCCAGAAGAGATTGGAAGCTGCACGCAGATCACCAACCTTGACTTGCAGCACAACGAGCTCTTGGACCTACCAGAAACCATAGGTACGTGAAGAGGCTGGAGAAGAGAAAATAAATCACTATTTCAAAATATGCAATAAGGGGAACACATTTAAGAATTGCTTTTTGGTTGTTGACTGTAGAATGACTGACGTTCAGCTCAAGGCAGCTTTGGACTTGAGATGAGAAGTGAGGTGTGCGTGTTTCCTTCGATGTAGTTTCTAGCTTTCTGAATGACATTATGGAATCTAGAGGTGCTGCAGAGTGCAGTGTTGACTGAGAATGAGAGCTCTAAGGGGAAAAAAATAGCCATCACTTCTGACTCTGATGTAAGTTGTTCTTTGGTTATTAATAAATATCTATAGCTTGGCTGTTCATTCTGTAATGAAACTGAGCATATAAAGGAATAGGAATAAAGGGCTAAAAGACTATTAGTTGAAGTGTAATACTTTGGCAGATTTTTTAACTGATGTCTTTGGCTAAAGAAAAATAGAAGTAAAAAGATAAATGTTTGAAATGAATTCTGTATATTTTATGCTTTTCCATAGAACAATTGAAAAAAAACCCCAAAAACAACCTTTGAAGTCCACTAAGTTCTAATGCAACTTAGATTGGAAATAAGTCTGAAATAAGAACTGTTCTGGTTGGTTTCAGAATGTGATATAGGATGAAAGAACAAAATATGACTTTTTCTAGTTAATTAAATCAGTTTTAAACAGATGGCAGAGAAAGATGCATGCTGTGATGTTGAAAAGAGAAAAAACAAGGCCATCATGACTTTAAGCTCTTATTTATCACCAGAACATACTCAGAAGGATGAACATTATCACTTAAACAATATTTATATTGAACATTCCGTTAATGTACTTTAATGTATAATGAAGTGAATGAGCAGAAGAGTGAGGCCATCACTTAACAATGCTCCAGCTTTTCTTCTAGTGGGAAATTGTTGAGTGTAGAACTAGTGGGGCTTTTTGTTTAGAAAGCTTGACCTGATCAGAGTTTACATGGATGAAATATCCACTGGAGTTAAACTTCCTTCCTGGATTGATGATATTTTTAAACTCTGGGGACCCCGTTCCATCTGGAATTTGCATCTAACGTACACAATTCATAAGCACGGCCTTTATTGTTGTAGCTATTTTGTAAATTTGATTGAAATTTGTTTTAAGTAAAATTTGTGTAGTGTACCTGTCATTTTTAGGAATTGAGTTCTCTGGATAAACTGTTAATTATGGGGAAAAAAACCTCTAAACAAGCATGAGATTTCCACTTTCAGGGCTTATAGACCGCTACTGTTGAATCTGGTGCTGAAAATTAAACAACTCAATATATTGTAATAGTGACTGACAGTCACTGAGCTGCTCAGAAAACCTCAGAAATCTTGCTTGTAATATGCTGCAAGACTGCGTGTACAGGGAAAGGTCTTTGGGTAAGAGAGGCACAAAGTTACTTAGGCAGTTAAGTAATTTCTGATAGACAGGAAATTGCTGACTCTGCAATCAAGAGAGTTAGGACTCATCTATTTCTTCAGAAAGTTATTGTAAGCTCAGGTGGTTTGTACTGAGTCAGGTTCATACCCGGTTGGACTGGATTTCTGCCTATTTTCTTTGGTTTGTTTTTTCCCTTGCAGTGTCTTTATAGGTGGGGTTGTTTTTTTTTTCCTCTTTTTTTGAAGCTACTTATTTTTAAATATACATAGGTGTCTCCTTACATGCTTATCTGAGCTGAATATCAATGCTGTATAGCTCAACGAACCACCAAAGACAGATGAATAATGGTAAGAGGCAGGAGTGCACCGTCGTGTCTTTAACCTTACACTGGTGCAGGTTTTGCTCCACTGGAAAAATACCTGTTGTTTGTATTGACCAACCTGTAGTAGCTGAACATTTCTGTTTAGTCTAAAAACTTAAAAAAAATCAGATGTGAATATTTGTGCCACGTGTAGTTCACAAACAGCCACAAATGAACACCCAAGGGAAAAATTCTAAACTCAAATGATAATGATCAACCTACATTTCTGCATGTTACAGACGAGGCAGCCGTAGCCAGTTCAGCAACATTTGGCTTTATTTCTTAGTCATCACAGTTTTGGTTCAACATTAAAGCAAGTTGTGGCTTGATTATTTTTTTTATTTTTTAGATTACAGCTTGCTTTGTGGTTAGGATTGTTCAGCGGGAGACGCTGAGCCACCGAGAGGAGCCCAGCGAGGCGATGGTGGTGCGCGGTGGCCCGGCGGGACTGTGGGACAGCTTTTCCAGCCTCCCCATCCTTTCCCCTGCTTGTGGGTATCTACCTGGCGTTTGGTACAACTGCTTTCTCTTGCAGCATTTACACGCTGCCAGGTTTCACTACACTTAATATATAAATGCTGTTAATGTTTCCCCAGTTCAGTCAAACTGGGGTGGGGGTCACTGAGCTGGTACAAGAAAGACCAAGCGCATTTGCTCATTATAAATATTTAATGTACTATGAGCCTCCTGTTATGGACCAGACTTTCCATTAACTGCCAGGTCTGTCCTCTCCTCCCCCACCGGCACCCTTTTAATGGAGGCCTGTTTTTTTTCCTTGAGAAGGATGTTTTTGTCAAGCTGCTTCGAAAAAACAAACAGCCCCTTTCCTTTTCTCTTTCTTCCTCCCTTCAAAAAGGACTCCTGTTCTCCTTCCCTCACCCCAAATCCATGCAAAATACTTTTTAAATTGACTGCTGGACCATCCAACCAAATTTTGGTCTTACCACAGAAAGATTTCTGGACCAGACAATGAAAAAAAACCAAAAGGAACAAAAAAAGGCTTGTTTTCTAGCTTAGAGTTACTGTAGTGACATGTGGCGGAGCTGTGAGGAAGGGATGTTGGAGGGTGACACGCAGGGGAGTGGCAGGGAAGGGATTATGCATCAGCAGTGATTACAGAGGTAGCAGAGCCAATATACCCACTCTGTCAAAATACAAAGTTCTTGTTTCAACTGACGCCTTCTGAGCACGCTTTCATGCAGTAACAAATGTCGATTTGAGATATTAGTTGTCAGGAAGTGACCTAATGTCTTGCTTTATAGATATTGGCTTAATACATTCATATCTGTATTTCTGTTGATTGAAAATTGTAAAGTACTTCGTATATTAGATCACTTCCTGTAAGAAAAATGAGCTTTGTGGAACAGCTTAGCACATTCCAAGAGTCTCAAGTCTAGAATCAAAATCATAGTGGGTTCTTAGCTGCTTAGTGTTTTAATTGCAGATTTCACCCCCCACCCCCGTGGGGTTTTTTCTGGGGGGAGTACGTGTGTGGGGAATTATGATCTACTTTTCTTTACATAATGCCTTATCTCTGTATACTTAGCTGGCTCACTAATATGTCCAAAAGATGTATAAAAGAAGATGAAGAACATACCATTTATGTAAAAAAATAATAATTGGACTTTTGAGATGGAGAGAAAGCAAATTTTGGGTGGAGTTAAGAGTTTCTTTGGATTACATGTTAGTTTAGAAAACTGTGCTGCAAATACCACACTGTGAGCGTTTGAACTTTTAATTTTGGCATCCTGTACAAACGTGTTCACAATTTTTTCTTATTTAAAAGCACAGAAACGTTTACTTGAGGGAGAAATTCAACAGAAACAGAATTAAATCTTTAAAAAAAATCAGATTCTTCAAGTGTTTTGTAATTTTCTCATTTTGTGTGTTTACGTTTGCAGTTTGGTTATAGTCAAATGTGCCATATTCATGGACATTTAAGGCAACAGACATTTTAATAAGAAAAAGAATAGTCAGTTGTAAATGTTCCAAAATGATGCTTTAAAAGCACAAAAAATTCCAGCACTGGACACGCTTTCCAGTGTCTTGACATGGCACTGTTCCGAAGGGATGGGTAGGAAAAGGAGAGGCATATTCAAAGCCCTTCAACACACGAGCTCGGGATCTGAAATCACAGCTCTCACGGAAGCAAATAGTACGTGGAGTAGTTTTGCTGGTTGAAATTGTGCTCTGAAACCTGACTTGTGACCCACGTAGCCCCCGGGGCACCTCTGAGCGCGCCGCTGTGCTTTTAAAACGTAGAAGTGATAAAACGTGGAGCCTCATGAGCAGACTCGGGCGTATGTACTTGGTACAGCTCAGTTTATACACATTATGGTCAAGAGCTTTAAGTCCCTAGAAGTCCTAGGAAAGATATTTTGGTTTTAAAAAAAAAAAAAAGTGGAACTAGTTTAAAATGTTTTATGTTTAACATGCTTATAAAAAAAAGAACAAACCTGAAGAAGTCTTGTTCTGAAACACGTGACAAATGCGCTGGTGAGACCCAGCAGAGGACCTGCAGCTCCCTTGGTGCTCAGGGGAGACGTTCAGACATGACTTGATGGGTTTGATGTTGCTAATGACTCGCTGCTCTGATGGAGTGAAGTGCTTCGGCTCCTGCTCCAGCTTTGATGGAAATACTCTTTAAAACGTAAGCGCGTGGCCTAGTGCTTTGCTCGGGGAGCAGTGAGTACTCTGCAGGATCGGGCCCATTTTCATAGGCTCATGTTGGGAGATCTGATCAGTGTTCGGTGCTTTGTCTAAGCCCTTTTTTCTTGGCCTGTTGAGGAAACATTTTTAGTTAAATTCTGCTAGTTTTGGGCAATTGCAAAAAGCTTGGCCTTTTATCTGGTGGAAAGCGGGGGGGCTCCCGCTCTTTCATTCTCATTTTCGGGTTATGATAAGCCTTCGCTAGTTCTCGTGGTTCTCTCATAAAGGGAACGAAGCTTCTGGTTCTTATTGGCTTCACTTCTACACTTGGTTAATGTAAAGCGGTGAAATTGGCCAGAAAATAGTGAGTGGCAGGAGAAGGTAAGCGGGAAGGGACTGCTCAGGGCCTCCTCCGGCGGCAGAGCAGGAGGGATGGAGATGGAGCAAAGCTGTGAATGTGGACCTCGGCCGAGTTCGAAGCGGAGCGTAGGGCATCCCGTGGGCAGGGAATGCTTGGGTCTCAGTGTTCACCCAGGTGGTTGTAAATGCCAAAAAGCTCACGGGGCAACGTGAAGATTATGTGTAAGAAAACTGTATGGGTGGCTGCTCTAAATTCAGGAAGCCACAACCTGCTGAACCTTCCCCCCCGGCTCCTGGGGAAGTTTCAGGGTGTGCTTTTCTTGCATCAGTTTTCTGAAGTTCTCTTGGTACCCGCTGTTGAGCGTGGTTTTTTTTCCAAAGGTTCTAGGTGGATCTCTGGCCTGAACACAATAATTCTTCTCAATTAGCTAAAATTCTGAATTTATATTCAAGTGTTGCACGTTGTATATGTTTCTATAGTAGGGTAGACTGAAAAAATGGAACACATCTATCACTTAGGAAAGGATAATTATTTTTTCCCTGCATTGCCAATTAGGTATAAACTCTTACTGCAATGGGATTTATGTTTATCCAAATTTTTACTTTCGCAGATAGGTTTTGACTAGTCAATTGAGAAAGAAAATAAGACTACTAGTGAAAAAATAAATGAAATAAATTTCATTTCCTTTATGTTACTGTATGAATCGAGTGAAATACAAAACTTTCAATAACAGCCCCAACTGGTGCTTTTGCCTCTGCTGCAGTGTGGAATATTTTTGCATCATTTTCAGCTTTTTTTTTTTCTGTTTCAAGAAATAAGTCTCTAATGCAAGCCTGATATAGTTAAATACATATGTACTAGCTTTCTAGAAGAGTTAGGCTGGCTACTATTGACTTATTAATTCTGAATTTATTGATTTGATGTGTGTTTATGAAAATATGTTTTATTTTGTATTTTGGTTGGGTAGTCTTCCTGGCAAGACTAGGATGGGGACAGGTCATTTTAGGGAACGTACATATTGTCACACAGTAAATAGATGCAGATACCAATATGTACAGACAGCTTATAACTGCAGCTCAGCATTTCCAGAATTATTTATGTGCTGCAGAAAGAAAAAGCCCATAATCTTCTTTTCTTTATGTAAGAAACAAGCACAAGGGAAGAAAGAGTGGGTCAAAGGAACGCATCAGAGTGGAGACAAGCAGGTCTGTTTGTTGCGTGCATTTTGATGAATGCATGTTAAATGAAGTTGAATTTTCATAGCTTAGTTTCAGAAACATGTCGGTAGGAGTCAGTGCTCCCTGCCCTTACGCAGGTGGTGTGTGTGCTGCGCGTCAGGTACTTGAGTCTCTGTCACTCGAATTTTGCCAACGTCTTGGCAACATCTTTTACACATTTGCTGTCAGAAATGATTATAGTCTGGAATCAAAGCTGAAAAACAAATAACTGCTGACACGGTCACGCTTTAGCCTTAATTTTGAAATAATGAGAGGAAACCTGTCTTTGGTTGATACTGCTAGACTGAAAATAGAGAGGAATCTCTCTGCTCATTCCAAATGGCATTGGTAGCAGTCAGGGTGGTAGAGATTAATTTTAAATTTATGTTAACCAGCTTTCTAATAGATAACATCTTTTAGAATTCCTAGACTTTGTGTAAGGCAGATAAAGCATGGTGTGAGCAGGACAAAAAATGATGGGCCCCGCTGAACTTGTAATTTGTGAATCTGAATCTGCCTCCTAAGCTGGCCTGATATATCAGGAGGTATTGGTGGCTGGAAAGAAAAGTTAAACTACACTAATAATCACTTTACTGTTAAACCAGTAAAATCTGGAGTTCGTAAGTCAAACCTTGTGTTGTGTTCAACTTTGTATTTGGAAGAGTATAATTACATTTACTGCTTTGGCTTTGGTAGGAGGTAGCAATGATCAGGAGGGATTCTCTTCTCTATGGTTTTCCTGAGTGGTTGCCCTCCCACTCCCATCACTTTTCTGTCCTCATTCCCAATTTTCCTAAAACATCAGCCATTAGCCAGGGTGTATGAAACACTAGGGATGTTCTAGCCCTGCAGGTGATGGAAAGGATTTGGCCTCTCTCAGATGGCTGGTTGGTGGCACAAATTTACATTCATATGAATCTCTAGGCTCTGGTTTAGGAAGGAGTTGCCCCCAGCGCAGATGAGTAATGACTGTAGGATTTTGTTCTGCTTTCATATGCAACGTCCTCACTGAGGTCACCTTCAGGGTGTCTGGTTGGACCAGTCACTTGGTGCTGCTGCACTGTTGGACATTGGCAGACATCGTCTTTGCTCGTGGGATTTTGCAACCTTTGCAACTGAAGGTTAAACCGGATTGTCTGAAACCTTTCGTTTGAGTCTACAGCTATTGGGGAAACGGTTTGTTTTCTGACAAGAGATTAGATTAAACATGTCAAAAGCTCTTTGCACCTAAAACTCTGTGGAACTGTTCAACAGTTGTCATGGAGTATGGCTGACATCTGGAAAAACTAATACATAGTAAGTACAAAGTGTGGTATAAGACATTTTCTGACTCAAGGCTATTTTGGGCTAGGAGCACCGTGGAACTATTTGAACAGTGTTTAATCTCTGTCTATAGCTGGCCATCTTCTAGCTTCTCCAAGTATCTCCTGTAGAGTTTTCAACTCTTTTCAAGCCCTTAGGTTCCACCTGCTTTGTAACGTGTTCATTGAACCTCTTTTGACTCTTTCTTCTATATTGTTCTCTTTGTTAGTCTCCCTACAAGATTAATGTGCTATGGTGTATTAAGCTTAGTTCATGTATGTTTGGTTTGTTTTTTAAAGTGATATCAAGTTAGATTATATATTTTTTTAACTTTTAGTAATTTTGGATATACATTTTACTTTCTGTTTGTTAAAAAAAGGTGTCTAGTACCTTTTGTATGCAAACCAGCAATTTCTTTTTCTTAGAAGAAGATTCCTTGGCGAATTCAGCGCACTGCGCTCTGAAATGATCTGTGGTCGTGTAAAACACGTTCTGTAGTAGGTGGTTGTGCAGAGTGTAGTCAAATCAAAATCTAAGAATATTGATAAAAGTTAGACCATCAGAAATACTTACCAATGCCGTGTTGTTTGTAGTAAGTTCGTGCAATTATCCATTACGTGCTGAGGTTCACGTATACTTTGGATTACAATCTGAGGGCTTTTTGATGTGCACAGCTCTTGTACGTGCAATTTGTGCTTTTAATGTTATCTGCAGAAGACTTTGCTCCAGTGAACAGATAGTAAATTGATCTGATGCTATTAATTTATTTAGTAGAAAGCAACTGATCCTTGTAGCAAACTAGCTTGATGAACTAAGTTATATCAGATGATTCCATCTTTTAGTAATGATGCAGTAATATTTTGTGCTAAGTAATTGGCCCTTCATCTAAGGGTAGGGAATTTGAAGGATTATTTTAACTAAGGCAGGAAAAGGAACAGGTGTGGTAAATCTCAGAAGACATGAGCGTTTGCCACTCCCTTTAGAAAACACTGCTGGGACTTTGAATTAGGAATTTTGATTTCAACATACCAGATCTTCTCTCTCTTGGTTTTGAAATATGCAAGAAAGCAATGTATTGCTCCTACTTGGAGAACCACTTCACGGTGGTCTTTCTAAAAAAGTCTGGTTTTGTAAGCATAATTTTCTGCTTTATTTTCAGCCTTCCTTTCATTCTGGGATTCACAAACACCTGGTTTTTTCTTTGACTAATATTTTTGAGATAACGTTAACAACAAATTAAATTTAAACCATCTATTTAGAGTCCCCCAAGTTTAATTTAATGTTTCTGGATTTGCATGCTTCTGAATAATTTTAATTCATTTCTGTGTAAATTAAGCAGTTAGCCCTGGGAGAGACATGCAATCACTTCAGTGAAGTGATTATGAATTCTTCACTTATGTTGCTTCACGCCTGAGAGCTGGGCAAAGTGGAGGCCACTGATGGCTGTTTGTACGCTTTGCTGGTGACAAAATGGACCTGAAACAAGGTGGCTGCACGAAACCTGATTTCCAAGAGTGACTGTTCACACCAGAAGTTAAACTTAAATAATTCTTCTGTGACTTTCTTAGGCCTGCCATAAGTTCAGGGCTTAGTCAGGCTTTGGTATGGTATTTTTAGAAGTACCAATGGATGGGGCAGTTGAGTTTACAAGTTGATTGGTTGGTTGTTTTGTAATGGGTTTTGTAATAAAACACATTAGAAAGGTTTTAATTTGTTGCATTTTCTGCTGGTAGCTGCCTTTCAGTTGTGGTTACCAAACTGTTCACATTTGTGAACATCTAGTGCTACACTTTCTGAGTCACTGTACCTGCAAGGGGCCGTTTTAGAGGAACTGCTGAAGTATGGTTTCAGTGACAAAAGTACAACCGCAAATGATCCTGTTGGCTGGCTGTCTGAGTTGATAGTGATCAGTTGTTACCTTCCTCACCTTATTGCTTAGACTTAACCATGCCACAGAATCACAGAATGGTAGGGGTTGGATGGGATCTCTGGAGATCATCTAGTCCAACCCCCCTGCCAAAGCAGGTTCATCTAGAGCAGGTTGTACAGCAGCATGGCCAGGTGGGTTTGGAATATCTCCGGAAAAGGAGACTCCAGAATCTATCTGGGCAGCCTTTTCCAGTGCTCTGTCACCCTCAGAGTATAGCAGTTTTTCCTTCTGTTCAGATGGAACTTCCTCTGTTCTAGTTTGTGCCTGTTGCCTCTTATCCTGTCTGTCCCCATCCTCTTGACACCCACCCACCCTTTAGATATTTATACACATTGATGAGATCCCCTCTCAGTCTTCTCTTCTCCAGGCTAAACAGACCCAGGTCTTTCAGCCTTTCCTCCCCTGATGATCTTTGTAACATCCACTGGATTCTTGCCAGCAGTTCTTTGTCTGTCTTGAACTGGGGTGCCCAGAACTGAACCCAGTACTTCAGATGTGGTATCACCAGGGCAGAGTCAAGCGGGAGGATGACTTCCCTCAACCCGCCATTCACAGTCTTTTTAACACCCCCCAGGAGACCATTGGCTGCCTTGGGCCCAAGGGGACATTACTGACCCATGGTCAACTTATTGTCAACCAGAATTCTCAGGTCCTTCTCTACAGAACTGCTTTCCAGTAGGTAACCCCGTAACCTGTACTGGTGTATGGGGTTATTCCTCCTCAGGTGCAGGACCTGACACCTTTGTTGTACTTCATTAGGTTCCTCTCTGCCCAACTCTCCAGCCTGTCCAGGTCTGGCTGAATGGCCAAACAGTTTTCTGGTGTGTCAGACACCCCTCCCAGTTTTGTGTCATCAGCTAACTTGCTGAGGGTACGCTCTGCGCCTTCATCCAGGTCATCAATGAATATGTTGAACAAGATCCAACCCAGCAATGACCCCTGGGGAACACCACTAGTCACTGGCCTCCAGCTGGACTCTGAGCTGCTGATCACAGCCCTCTGAGCTCTGCCACTCAGCCAGTTCTCAGTCCACCTCACTGTCCACTCACCCGACCCGTTGCCTGTCTGGCTTTCCTCCACTCTTCCGGCACCTCTCCTGTTCTCCATGATTTTCAAACAGTGGCTTTGTAATAACATCTGCCAGTTCCCTCAGTGCTCATGGGTGCATCTCACTGGGGCCTGCCAATGGGATCATTTCTGTTTGTGCAACGGGCAAGGTCTGCTCTTTAGGAACTTGGAACAATTTCTGGTTTAAAACAGAGTTTGTCACTTGGTGGTCGGGGAGCAGGGGAGCCCCAAGTGTGTTACCCAGCTGCCCAATGGCTGGCCCACACAATGTGGAGTCAAAAATTGGTTTAATTGTACTGGATATTAAATCTGACCCTCCTCATGTTTATAACTCTGGGTGTTCCTTTAGAGGAAAAAAAAAAAAAGAAAAAGGAGAGGTGGTAAGTTTTTAACTTGCTGAGCGGGGGGAAGAGCCTTCCCCATCAGCTGAGGAGACAGTATTTCTGACACAAGACTAAATGGCAATAAATTGGCTGTAAATAAGTTCTGGCTTGAAATGAGAAGGTGGCCCATACTGCCTGCATCAGCTGAGTGCAGGACAGCCTCTCCAGGAGCAGCAGGAGTGATGCTACTGCTGAAGCTGCAGCTGAAATCTTGTTGCTTATGTCACGGTTCTCAGGAATAACTGTTTTTAGTGCTGCCGTGCGTAAAACACTCACAAGGAGCGTGGTAGACACGGGACATGTCTTCTGTTGTATCTGTGGCATGTCTTTCCCACGGAGGAGAAAGATAACCAGTGATAAAGTTCTGTTGAGAAACGCTACTTATGATAAGAAAAAAAATTACCGAGAGCTGTTATTTGTGCCTCCTTTCTGATAATGCCACGAGGATAGCCAACGTGTGTCATTCTTTCCTGGAAAATGACGGTACAGTTTGAGTCCCTCTAATAGCTGCCTGGTTTCATTTTTCTGAAATGCCACGTTGCTGGTAGGAAGGGAACCGTATACGTACAACCTGTGCTCGCAATCTGGGAACCGGCAAAGCGACATCGGATTGCTAAGCAACCATTGGCATCCTGCTGGCTGCCAGAGCCGTTCCCCCTTCATCCTCCTTGAGAGTGCCTGGAAAACCAAGATCAGCATCTAGCTTGAGGTTTAAGGAATGAAAAAGGATAGAGGATTGAAAACTTAATTCATATCAAATTTGTCTTTCCCCCCCCCAAGTGTTAAATACCAATACAGAGGAAAGCAGTCAGGATGTGCTTGGTGCGTTCCTAGAATGGTGAATCCTCAGTGATCTTAGTACCTTGCCATAGGATGTGTATTGTGAGAAGTGAGACCAGTTTCCTGTACAGCCGGCAATACCAGACCTCACCCAATACGGCATAAAATAGTTCTATTACCCACAAATGTGCATCTTCATACTAGGGGATTGTAGGATCAAAATAGGTCTTAATTATTCTCTTTAGTGTATATATGCACTATAGGATTTCACCTCAAAAGACCAATATTGATAGCCCTGGATTTTAAATGCCTTTTTTTCGTTAAGGGAAGACTCACTTCGCTGCTTCTGTAAAAGCAAGTTGTGTACTTGCTCAGAAAGAAAGTAGTTAAGAACACAAATAAAAACCCTAGTGGGGAGATACTGCTAATTAAGCAGCTCTGGGTAACTACTTCTGGTCTTAACTTTTGTTACTGACAATACCAAGTGAAATCTCTTGCTAAGCTTGTTAGTTAAATATCTGATATTTATTAGATCAATATCTTGATTTATAAGACCTGGATTAATTTTTGTTATGTATAGCATTTTGGGTTGGTTGTGTTTGTGGTTCTTTTGTGTGTGTGTGCGTTTTGTTTGTTTTTTACTTTCACTGCTCTTGTGAATCTCCATTTTAGTAACTGCAGTGAATCATACAACATTTCCAATTTCCAATTTTTATTAGCTGCACTCCCAGCTACTCAGTCGTTCTTACAGTGTGTTTCTACCAGGCTGGAGAAGTTCAAGAAGGTGTAGTTTGCTGCTTGCTTTTCTGAAGACTTCTCCTCCATCTAGAAGATCTCATTATAGCATTTGTATTAATTTTCATTTTCCATTTCTTCTTATGTTGTTTTGTCCTTTGCCTTTAAGCATATTTCACACACTGGTTTGTTTCTTCTTTTGCTGTGTTCCAATAACCTTTGTATAAACATATGTATAGACACTAATATAGCCTTCATTTAACGAGTAGTTGTACTGTACACATTAAATTCCCTTCATCTTTTTAAATTATTTATGGTTATTCTTGCTGCTGTTTGTTAAACATGTTCCTTTTCTCATGTGTCTTTCTGGCGCTTCAGTTTGTGGAACAAACGTGCTACAAGTGATTGTAAAAAGGAACGTAAAACAGCAAATGTTTTGTAAGGGGCTGATAGACTCATTGCGTGGATAAGCTTGTTCATAAGCTTCCATTTTCTCTAATTGGGTGAATAAGCCAGAAACTAAACACTCTTCTTCAAATTACTTGCCAGTTCACTTTACAGTGAAGTTCAAGGTCTTACTTGAAGGAGGGTTTTACATGCCACAGTACTGTAGAGTTCAAAGACATCCTTAAGCAGTTGATTTTGGTCTTAAGGACTTGTTAGAGGTTGGAGCTTAAAAGGAACTTCTGATAATAATTTTTCACATTTCTCAAGAGTTTTTTTTTTTTTTCCTGACAGAAATACATATCAACTGGAACTGTTAATCTGGCAATATTCAGTAAGATTTTTACTTGCATTGTTTTCCAGATATTTGTGGACTTCCTCCAGACTTTTCCTTCAGTGTCATTCAGAAAACTGGTTTGTTTTTTTTATTTTATTTTTTTTTATCACTTCTTAAAGACTTTGTTGTTTTTAGAGGATAGTGAAAGGCTTTTTGCCCTGAAGAGAAAATTGGTTTGCCAGTACCAGAGCTGTGTGATACATGTCCAAGTTCTGGTAACATGAGTCACGGCGTTGAATGATGCTATCTGTAATTTAAAAAAGTTATTTTGGGGACATCTGGAAAATGATAGAGTTGTTTGTTGATACAAAGATCAGGAGAGAAGGATATCTGCAGTAGGATGTGCTTGTGCTGCATGGTCAACCTCAGCGTCGGAAAGCACTGAGTCTGTGAATCGCCTATTTTGGGTTGATAGCTCTACTTCCCCGTATGAAAAGTTTGAAGTATGGACTGTGAGACAACGGACGAATCAAGAGTCAAAGCTTCTTCTGTGCCTTTGTGTTAACGAAATGAGGTATTAATAATTGTTTCCTCCCTGTAGGAAATCTGTCCAGTCTAAGTCGTCTTGGCCTGAGGTACAATAGGCTGTCAGCAATTCCCAAGTCTTTAGCAAAGTGCAGTGAACTCGATGAACTGAACCTGGAGAACAACAACATTTCTACTTTACCAGAGGTGAGATTTAGAGGGGGTGGGTTTGGGAGGGAAGGTTGTTGTAAGACATCAGTGTTTTGTAGAGGGGTTGGAACATGTGAAATTATTTCCTCTTGCATCACAACTCATCACAACATCACAAATTTACCCTTTATTTTATTCCACATTTATGTAATTTGAAATATTGCAATTCTGTACATATTAGGTGTGTCTAACCACAGCTGCAGTGAAAAGGGAGAAATACCTGGGATTGTGTTCACTCTCATGTCTCTTTAAAAATCCTTAAATAAGGAGGCCAGGTTCAAGCTAGATAAGAGCTTCTCACGGTTTCTGTTTTATGGAGGGAGGGAAGAAGTAGCAAAATGGAAAATGGGATAGCTTGTTCCCTATCTAATAGGGTAAGAATGACCTTTAAGAGAGTGGGTAAAGCTTGTTACAGCTGCTTATTCTCATTTCTCATTCTCATTGGTTGGCATCACTGCGATATCATCTGGCAACTCGTTGACGCATCTTCCATCAGTTATGAAAAATAAAAATATACATCATTTTTTCAGTTTCCAGTGACTCTGTGAGGACCAGGGGAGAAAGGGGAAGAGAATCTGCTTTCTTGCTTTTCTGTTCATAGCTGCTGCACTTGATTGGCTTTCCCTTAGGTCTCTCTTGCTTGAAGCTTAGCGTGGGACCAAGGGAAATGTCCATAATTAGATGTTCTGGAGCCACCTTGTCAGTCTCTTCATGAAATACGTTCCCTGAACAGAGAGCTGTGTTAGCTGTGGGGTGGAGAGGCAGAAAGTCTGATTCCCCAGCACATCTATGTATTTTTCGATGCTTATTCCCTAGTGTTCTTTGAAAGGTGCCCCTTTGGACTCCAGTTTCACAGTCCTGGATAGTAGTTGGATACAGATAATTTTTTAAATAACAGCTTTGATGTCTGCAGACTCTGAAACTATTTAAGCTGTTGGTTATATGTTTCACTCTGGTTTTCCTTTCCTTAGGTGCTTGAGGCTGATTTATCAGGGCAGCAGAGTGTGAGGTGCTCAGCTACATACTTTTGGTGCTAGTAAACATTTTCTCTAAATGTTTGACTTTTAAGCATTACTGTCTGGGCAGAATTCCTCCAGTGACAGAAAAAAAACCCAACCCTGATGTGATTGATCCTTATTTTGGATATTTCTTTCATTGCTTTAGAACTTTGGAGATGAAGGCTGCAGGACACAGCACAGAGAGTGTGCTCTGTTCTTTTTTAATGATTGTCCAAACTGCTTTTCTAAGCTGTTTGTTTGTTTCTTTTAAAGGTATAAATTATTATTATCAAATAATTTAAAATGTAGCTAAAGACTTATACAGGAAACTATACACAGAAGAAAAAAAAAAACACAACAAAATGCATTTGGATTTAGGGCAAGTATTCATAGTAACAAAGTGCAGTAAGTAACTACTTCAGATAAATTTCTGAACTCAGCAATGATAAACTGGAACCAGAGAATTTAATAATGTTTGGGTAAAACTGCCATTGAAGAAAATGCTACTGACTGAAGGCCACCGGGCTGCTTTTCAGATGAGAGCTAAGCTAGCCCACCCCACCCAGACCTATTATAAAAGCAGCTACAGTATAATTACAAAAAGCTAATGGGAGGGATGTTTACTTGCCTAAAAAATATGTTCAGTCATATTACAGAACTCTTTGTGACTGCGCTGCCTTCTTCCTGTGCCAACACTATGATAACGCTTAAGCTGCTACCTTGCAGAAGTGTATCGTTTATACTGTAATCTGTTTAAAGTAAAACATTCTGTGCTATAATACAAAGAGCTGTGTTTGTGGAATAAACTTCTGAA
Source organism: Nycticryphes semicollaris (assembly GCA_013400055.1). Classification (NCBI taxonomy): domain Eukaryota; kingdom Metazoa; phylum Chordata; class Aves; order Charadriiformes; family Rostratulidae; genus Nycticryphes; species Nycticryphes semicollaris. The sequence goes on from VXBJ01005960.1 coordinate 2,256,952, forward strand.
TTTCAAAACATAGTTGAAGCTGCTGACACAATGCCTAATAAATATTTTATCTTAAGAGGATGGGCTGGGAGAAGGCAGCGCTGCCACAGCTCTCGTAGATACAAGAGTGTTGTTCTCTTTGTGCTGCCAAAGCTCTCTTGCTTCCCTTCAAATGTGTTTAATTACTCTAAGCTATTAGAGTGTATTAGCTAACATATTTTTTAATATTTTTTTTTTGTGTGTGTGGAAGCAGACTTCAAAAATGGCTTTTTGAAATGTCAAGATCCATTTGAAGCAATAAAGTGTGTTTGTAACAGAGCTCAGGGACTGCCTGACCCTAGGACAAGGAATATCTGCTAATTAAAGTATAGCTAGAAGCAGTATTACCTAATCAAAGATTATACTAGTTAATGGTTAGGTTAGATTAATACTGATTTGAAGATCCGTTATTTTATCTTTGAGGAGGAAATTGCTTCACTGATATTTGCTGAGGTGCCCCCAGAATTGTATTTCAGTGCTTCAAGTGTTAGCCGTGACACGTAGGCAAGTCCCTATTTAATCCTGCTTTATTTACAGTAATGTTAATGAACTCGTTAGAAAAGTAGACAGAGCTTCCCTAGTGAAACAGCAGAGCCATATTCTTAAGGCTTTTACAGTGAATATAGCACTGACATTGCAATCCAGAAATACTGACATTAGGAATATGGTTGGAATCATTATCTTGTTACCGCTCATTCCTGATTGCAGATGTTGCATTATTTATGGTATGTAATGCTGTGCATAAATCTCCAATTTCTGCAATACTTAAGCAAATAGGGCTGAATTCAAGTTGGCATAGTAATAAGCAAAGGTGGCACTTCAGCAGTAATTTAGATCTCATTATTCATCCCCACAGTTCCAGCAACGTGCTTGGCACGCAACTAACACATAGACTCCGAGATCTGCGCCGCTCAGATTGTAGAATCTAATTAGATTGCAAAGTGAAATGAGACTCTGGCAACCATTGCTTACACGTTCACTTCAGCCTTCTTTCTTGCTTTTTTATTTCTTAGGGTGGGGGAATAAAAAGAAGTGGGGTAATAACTATTTAGGAATATTTTGAAAACTGGGAGAAGAAAAAAAAAGGAACTTCCAAACCGATTCCTTTCTGTTCTTTCTCTCTGTTACCTGAAACTGTGGCAGCCTGAAAGGAAACTTCTACCAGATGGGTTCCCATTATGGTTTGTTACGATATTAACGTGGGTTTGTGCTGGAAGTATCATACACTGGTTTGAAAAACAGTTCATGCTGTTGATAACTTCTTCGGGCCCCGCTCTCGACTGTGAGCAGGCGTCAGAATTGAGTGAGCTGTGGGTGGGTGGCCTTGGCCGAAGCCAGGACTGCTCTTCAGGATGGACACGCTGCTGGACTGCCCCAACCCCTGCCCACTTCAGAGCTGCCCGAGGAGTACCAGTGTGTTATTAAAAACATTCCTTTCGGAGGAGAGGAGAGTTAGAGAACCTCCTGAACTTGTGCTTTTAAATGTGATATGCTTGCCTTTTCTTTTGTGTGTGTCTGGCAGTATGTAAGGAGAAAGGGGAAAATAAGGTAAAGGCTGATGCCTGTGAGTGGATTATGCTGCTAATGGAAGTTTTATCAAATTTAACACCGGTTTATGTGTTGTAATATTTAGGGGGTGGAGACTTGGGTGGGAAAACACTGCTAATTAGACCCGTGAGGGGAAAAAAAGTGGTGTTCACATAAATCTGTCCTAAGTTCCTGGGTGGTTTTCTTCTCTCTACAGGGTCTTTTATCCAGCCTTGTCAAACTGACTAGTTTAACACTGGCCAGGAACTGCTTCCAGTCCTATCCTGTGGGTGGCCCGTCCCAGTTCTCCACAATCTACTCTCTCAATATGGAGCACAACCGCATCAATAAAATCCCTTTTGGAATTTTTTCTAGAGCTAAAGTATTAAGTAAGCTGAACATGAAGGTGAGGCACAGAAACATGCTACTGTGTGTAAAATCAATGAGGAGCACTGTTTGCTGCTCCGTGAATTCTGGCAAATTTAATGATCTAAGGAATGAACTGATGGTGCTGAAATGGATCCCGCTGCTGTCACGTATAGAAACTGTTCTGTATTAGTTTCAAAATGTACTATCAAGGTGTTATTGATTTGCTTTTCTTTTTGTTAGTTAAGCTTTTGTCACGTTTTCTTGAGTTTCAACAATGAAGATAAGAAGGTTGGTTGCAAAGTTCTTGGATATTCACTTGGGACATGAGCATGTAGAGTAGCTTATTTCTTCCTCCCCCCCACTGTTACAGTTCAGATTATATACAAAATGCTGTAAAATATATATTTTTTTTAATATATTCTTTCAAAACCTGACTTTGGAGACTTTTAGCAGTAGAGCACAGGAAAAGAACTTTTAAGTCTTTAAAAGAGATTTTGTTTTTCTGTGAAATGAATTTTTTTTAACTGCTTTTACTCTATGTATACACAGCAAAAAAGTGTTTGAGCAGTAGCTAAGCTCAGACACCGCTTTAGAATATCTTTGGGCACAAATGGAGTCTCAATTTGCATTGTAACCATTTTTTATCACATACCCATTTGTAACTTTGCATGTTTACCAGGACTTTGCATGACCTGGTTATTTAGGTTGGGTTTTGGTTTGGTTTTTTTTTTTTTGTTTAGTGTAGGTCAAATTTTCTAGCAACATTTTAAGCAGTAAGATGTTCAGATTAATTTCAGATGCTTTTACTCTGAACCCTTAAGCTGTATTTCTTTTGGGGTGTGTTTGGTGGGTTTAGGTTTTTTTTTTCCTGTTTGTTTTGGGGTTTTTTTTGGGTGTGTGTGGTTTGGTTGGTTATTTGTTTGTTTGGGTTTTGGGTTTTTGCTTTTGTTGTTTTTTTTTTGGTTTTTTTTTTTTTTGTCCATATATTTTTAGGATTCCAGTGTTAATGATAGCACCTTTGTAAGTTAGGGTGAATCTTCTGTTCTTCTTTTTTCCCCTAGCCTCCCATTGTATTCAGCAAATAAAAGGAGAAAAAATGGTTTAGCTACTGGGCCACGTGAAATCTGCATAATTATGTACTTCTAATTTTTCCCCTTCAGTTCATCTTAGTACCACAGAGCCAATTCTGTAACCCTAGGCTGGGACTGCGTATTAAGTTTGGAGGAATTTAAAAAATATTTGGGCAATTACCAACGCTTTATTATTGTGATTCAATTACTGATTGGTTTGTTGTGAAGTATTTTGTAAGCAGTTTGTTTAATTTCTCAGATGCCTTGCTGACTTCTTGCAAGCACAGACCCTAAATGCTGCTGTGTTAAATTACAGGACAATCAGCTGACCTCTCTCCCCTTGGACTTCGGGACTTGGACTAGTATGGTAGAACTGAATTTAGCGACTAATCAGCTCACAAAAATCCCTGAGGATGTATCTGGGCTTGTTTCTCTTGAGGTGAGAAGAGTATAAATGAACAGCCACGTGAATCCTTGCAAACAGGCGTTCTCTACTTCAGGTTTAAGTAATAATACTTTTGGGTCAAATAAGGACAATTACATCTGTGTATGTATGTTAAGTAGATGTGTTGCATCTGTTTATGATGGTTGTCAACAGCTTTTTGAATGTTGTTCTTGAGGCTCCACAGTGAGTGTCTGTGGGCAAAGGGCTAAATGCATATATATTTTCAACTATGTAGAAAGAGAATTTTTCTCAACAGGAAGTCGCTGTTGTAAATGAAATGGCAGGGAGCTCGGTTCAGTTCCTGGAGAGACCAGCATGGAAGCAGCAGGGATCAGAAAAATCTAATGAAGTGGTCTATAGCCAGAGGTGGCTTGAATGTAGAGCTGTGAACCTTGTAGGCAGCCGGGTGGGAATTCTCAGCCTTTGAGGGGGAAGAACTCATAGGTTGAAGCTGTGAACTAAACCTCCAATGTCCCCTAGTCCTGTTCCCTAAAGTACCATCAGCACAGACAAACTTAGTTGCCTTGGAGGGACATAAAGGTAGAGGTGCTTGTTTGGGCAGTTGAGAAGGGGACTTTGTAGCCTCTGTGAGTTGCTGGGAAAAATCTTTTAAAAATCTGTTAAAGTCATTTGCAATAGCAAATTTGAAATTGCCAATTTCCGGTGTGACTGCTGCTCCGAATATTTAATAATTCCTGTAGCTTGGTACAAAAATGATACGTCTGAGTAATAGCTATTTAGTAGCCCAGTTCCCTTTAAGTGAAGGCTGTGATTGATGGGACTGGGAAGTTCGTAACCTCTAACAACTGGATTTGCTGGTGGTCTGCCAGCTGCCAAAGCTGCAGAGCTGCACGGTCCCCAGACCTGTTGCCGCTATTTTTCTCTGTAATTAGAGAGTCAAATACAAAGAACGACTATTTGGGCAGTGTTTACACAAAAGTGAAGGTTCCCACAGCAGTGCTAAGTCAGCTGCATTGCCTGTAGGTAATATTGTCTGTTCCTGCCTTTGTTTCTTGATACGCCATGAAAATGTTACTGTTCTTATCGTTCTGTGTCTATCGTAGCACATAAGAGGGCCACCAAAATACTGCTTGTGCTAGTGCTAAGATTTTGGCTGGTGTTCATTTTGATCTTCACTTGGATTTTTAGCCTTGTTCTCTGTTCTGTTCCTGCCTTTGGTGTTCCCATGTTCCAGGAAGCTTGTGAGAGCTGGGGGTGGTAGAAAGCCAGGCGTTTGTGACCTCGGCTGGCTTAGCAGGGACCTGCGTGTGGCTGGCAGGAGGCTCCACGTTGGGTGCTCTTTCACATCCTTGTGCTTCAATGTGCCTTGTTAAATAACTAGATAATAACTTTGTTTAATCAGTAATTAATTACCTAACTGCCTGCTTGATTCCTTCTGAAGACTGTCAGGCTTCTCTGGAGGAGAAGTGTAACCCCTGTTAACTTGCTTGTGGTACAATGGGTAACTCTGTTAAATGACACTGTAAATTAGGATACTTTTCTTGAACCTAGGACCCTTGGAATTCAACTTAGAAAGGAGGATAACACTGTAATAGGGGCAGGAGTGTGATTGGAGACTCTTTTGAAAAGCCAGTGGATATCTGTGCCATGTTCTGCTTGGGTGCTCTGATCTGCATGTTTACCTGCTGCTGCTCCTATCCAAGGGGACAGAGGGAGAAGAGGAAGTATCAAGCTTTTTAGGAGGACTTGGCAGGCACGGCAAATAATGTAAAACATAGTTATGAGATAACTGTGAGGAAGGATAACAAAATGATAGGGAAGTCCAGGAAAGAAATTTGTTTTCTTGGGTCGTTTGAAGAAATAAGGTGTTATTTGGTTTTGCTCTGCATTTATTAGTAAGCAAAATAATATTTGAAAGAATTCTGTCATAAATCTACATATTTGTTATCATTTTTTGAAGGTCTTTAATGATTTTAATCACTGATTTTATTTTTTTTCAGTCTTTGCAATTTGCTTCCATAATTTGATTGTAGGCTAATCTTAGACTTTGTTACTTGAAAATATACTGAGATTCTGTCTTAATCGTTATTTACTGATTGTGTTGCTGAAATTCTCTGTGTGTTTGTATTTTTGAGGTTCTTATCTTGTCAAACAATCTACTAAAGAAACTTCCCCATGGAATTGGAAATCTACGGAAACTCCGAGAGCTAGATCTAGAGGAAAACAAACTGGAATCCTTGCCAAATGAAATAGCTTACCTCAAGGATCTGCAGGTGAAACAATAATGGGCTGAGATAAACATCTTATGTCCTTTACTTACACCGTGCTGGTTTAATTACAGCTAATTTGATGAGGGAAACTATTTGGGATTGGACATGGAATGAAAAGTTAAGAGTCTTGCTAAACTTCATCCACAGTCTGTCCCCACTGATTCTTCCCCAGATTTATCAGTTAATGTTGAATAAACAATTTATGAAGAGTTTATCTATTGCACCATGAATACAATACTGCCACAGGAATGGCCTCTGATTTCAGTCATGTTCTTGAAGGCTTTTATATTTAGGCATGTATTTTACTGTGCACTATTTTATTTTTGTGTTTAGTGGTGCTTAGTAGAGGTCGTGAAATACTGTTGAAGGGTAGACATTTTTTGCTCAAATGCAGGAGAGAAGAACCCATCAGTGTGTCAGCTATGTATCTTGTTTTACTTGCTGTCATTTGAAGCAAAGGTCATTAACTTAATTTTTCAAAATGTGGTTTTTTCCCCCTTAGAAATTGGTTCTGACTAATAATCAGTTGACCACCCTTCCCAGAGGTATCGGTCACCTTACCAACCTGACGCACCTTGGGCTTGGAGAGAATCTTCTCACACACCTTCCTGAGGAAATTGGTAAGATCCCTTTTTCTGGTTTTATGCAGCGAGCCTGAGCCAGAGCAGTTACTGACACACAGATAGGCATCTACTGTGCTCTCAAGTAGAGGCCACAAAATTCATGTGAAACTTCTAGATACACACGTCCTGATGTGAAGCATGTGCCACAGGAACAGCACGAGAGTGTACGATCTTTATCTTGCTGAACTGCAGCAAAGCAAATGGTCTGGCTTTTTGCAGTTCTCCTGCAGAAAGCTGCCCAACAAGCACTAACCTGGAATAGCCAGATTCCTTTTCTCTCCAAATTCTCCCACAGCTTGTGTTATTATCAGTCACTCAGCTTCCTAAACCTGCTCTGGGAGAGAGCCCTGTGTCAGAAAGGAAATGTGCTGCTCCTGCCTTAATTCTGTGGTGTAGCCAAAACCCTGTGTAAGGTGCAGGCAGCTGAAGCAAACATTTCTGCTGATAGTCCCTCTGCACGCACTCCTGTTTGTAGGCCACCATGTTATTTTTCACCTTGATGAGCTAAGAGAATGAAGTGAAGGAAATCTACAGAAAGAAATGGAGGAATAGGATTCTTTTTGTCTACTTGAGACATCCAGAGTAAATGAGATCCAGAGCATCTGAAACCAAGAGCCCCTGTTTCTTTTATAGTCAGTCACAAGTACCTCCAGAGCACGATTCTGAGCGCTTAAGTTAAAATCTTAAAGTTAGAGCTCACTATGGGGCAGAAAATGATGGGAGAAGCTACACAAAGGAAGATGTTGTCAGGAACAGCGATGCGCAGATGGAGAAGGCTGGGACACGATCTGTCTCTCCCAGCATCTTTAGTAAAGACCTGTTAGAGCTTCTGCTCATCTTGTGTGTGCCTCAGTGTGAGAAGGGCCTAAAACATTCTAAATCTGGAGCTCTGTAATTTAATTAATAAGCTAGTGGAGAGAGTTTGGATACTGTGGAAACAAGCTATGGACTTCAAGTATAAAAGATTAGAGAATAGTTAACTATTTTCAGATGTAAGTTCTTAATCTAAAGTTATTTCCTATTATTTCTTATCCTTTTCTTTTTGATGATTTTCCGTGCCTAGAGCCCAGGCTACTGTGTTCTCTTGTGAAAGATGAAATAGTAGTTGAGGTTCTGGGAGGTATTTATGGTGCATAAGATGGGAAAATGAGGAATGTTTTGAGGAGGACTTGTACATTTGGAGTGTATTTCAAAGATAGGGATTAATTTTGGTATTTGATTGCTGTGGAGGTATGCATGTCTTAAGAAAGAAGAAATTAGTCCATTTTCCATCTTCTGGTTAATCTATATTGCAGTGTGGCTGTAAAATTTGTATTCAGGAGGAGTTTTTCACACAGGTTAGTTGCATTTAATAGATTCACTGCTGTGCAGAGATCTCTCCTGCTTTCTTCCTGTGGTGCATTACTGTTACAGCTTCAGGTCTTCATAATGTATGTATTCTAATTAAATAAAAGGTATGGCATAGCTATTTTTTTCAGAGATAATACATACTGTACCATCTAAATATTTTCTAGGCCCTTCTGTCTAACCAGACAGCTGTTCGATGTTGCCTGTGATGGCAACGCGCTTGGCTGAACAGTTACAGTGAAGTCTCTCGTGGTTCTCTTGTTCTGTGTGTTCTCAATTCAGTTGTTATCTAGAGGAGATGTAATAATGGATATTTTTACAGGGAAACTAAAGCAAATTGCTCCTTGCTTAGATTCTGGGGCTTGGAGATGGGAGTTCAGATGAGTCAACGACTCTATATGCTACATAGTAAAGACTCTTCAAGTGGATTTAGAGCTTCTGTCTAAAAGTTATAAACTGCACAAATCAAAAAAAATTACTTCTTTGTATTATTTTATTTTAACCAGGTACACTGGAGAATCTGGAAGAACTGTATTTGAATGACAACCCCAATCTGCACAGCCTTCCCTTTGAGCTGGCTCTTTGCAGCAAACTGTCAATAATGAGTAT
>VXBJ01005960.1:2269564-2280648 GCA_013400055.1 Nycticryphes semicollaris
ACACTGGGGCAAATAATTTAGAAGGGTTATTGAAAAGTGTGACAATCTTTACTTTGGGTGAAAATCACAACCCTGGTTGCTTGCCCATAGGCAAAATAGCGATTTTTGTATGTGTCTGTGCCTATGTACATAAGAATATGTACATACACACATGCCCTATAAAGACACTATCCTGAACCATGCCTTTATTTCACAAGCTAAATGACTGTTCTATACACTAGATACTATTATGGAAGCCTGGTAAGGTGTGAAGCAGGTTAGGGATTTGTTAAATAACGAAAAGAAGGACTAATTGCTGTCATGACTCGTATCAGTCACATACTGCATTTAAGTTTGCTAAATAGCAAGCTGTTTGGGAATTCCTTGCAAAAAAAAATGTTTTCTTATAGCATGAACCCCATTAAAGCTCTGTCTCTGGCTGTCTCACGTAGGTTCCTCACCGAAGCTGTCTGGTACAGCCGCAGTGGGAATGCTGCACATAAAGGTGGGTGACACAGTTGTGTAAAAACTGGCATTTTCCAGTAGCATCTGGTAAACGGAAAACTTTGAGATTCATGCACCCTTTTTAAAAAGAGACTTGGGGAGCAGAATATTTGCTTCGGTACCTCTCTTGGATTTAAGGTTTTCTCTGCGGTTCTGTCCATCTTTTGCTGATGTGTGAGACTTCAGACTTTTTGAAGGTCGTCTTTGCTCATGTACATGATTTAGTGAATTAGTACTCAAACTGTCGGGCTGGTTAGTGCTTAAACCCATTGTGTCACCTGGAATTCAAGTTTCACCTCTAATCCTGGGAGTTTGAAAAAATACCTTTGAATACCTTTTATTTAGCAATTAGAAAACTTTGGGATTTTATTTGTTTTTTCTTTCTTTTAACACCCAGCCCTTCACCCCTGCCCCAAATCAATTAAATTTCTGAATCAGTGCAAACCCATATCAGGGGAGTCTTCATATCTGGAAGCAACAATTTCCGTGTAGTCAGTATCACACCTGGGTTGTATCAAACCGGTGTGCCAGAATAGCTTCTAATTACAAATTGGCAGTAATTTGCACAACAAACTTCAAGGCACGGTAAGGACGGTTACAAAGAAACAGTAGTAGCTACAAATGGTTTTTGTTTTTATTTTAGCAAAGCTCAGAAAATTATGTTTATTATTCTGATGTTTAGGTCTTAACCAGGACTGCACAGAACTTTTGCTGTGGAAAAATACCGGACCACACTAATTTTGTGGTTAAAAGCTAAACAAGAGTGTGAACAGTCTACAAAAATGTACTTTTAATCTGAATTATTGTAATGTTGATTGTTATGTCTATATAAAAGATTGCCTTGCTTTTTTATAAGAGTCATTCTGTATCGATGCATTCATTATAAATAGTATATTTGTAAATAAGCTGCCACTGAGTCTTTTGAAAGTTTTCTAGTATTTGTAGTCTAACTTGGATATAAGTTGGAACTTCTGCAGTGCCCCAAACTACCAAGAGCTGCTTTCTCATTATATACTCGTCACTCTTCAAAAGACCTTGAGTGAAATCTAGTTTTTTTCATGTAGAGCAGTTACGGGAAACTTCAAAAGTTGCATGAGAGTAACTGCTGTCGCATGGAGTCGTGGAGACTGGACACCTTTTCTAATGTGAATGTTGGTAAAACCTTTTACTTCCACTTAGTTACAGTACAGTAGTGCGTAGAGTGAATAAAACCAAACCAAACAAACCCACCTTTCTCTCTGAAAGGGAAAGTAAACCTTGGATTTTAGTGCAAAATGCATTTCAACAACAACCAATTTAAAGTCTGTAAAGAGTTCTGGTGCCTAAAAGCCAGAGATGTAAAATTCTGGTTAAATAAGACAGCATTGCCAAGCTGACATGACACAGCTCTAAACCGAATGTCTTTTAACTCTGTAAAGCTCATTCTGATGGACACTGTTTCGAGAAGGTCACGCTTCATGTCCTGCAAGCAAACCCAAAAAGTAACGCTAGTATCCCTTGAAGTCAGAATAGAAAGGCCTCAGCGGATGGATACGAGGATGAGGAGGGTGGCACCGGTGCACTTGCTGTAGCCCAAATTGCTTTATAAAACTGGCACGGGTCCTGGTAGTGTGCAACAGTCTCAGTTCTTCAGTCCAACAGTCCCTTGTTCCTCGGTCCCCACGTCGGGTCTCTGCTGCCTAAAACCAGCCAAGGGGCTGATCAAACCTAGAGCTCTGTCTGTGAGCTGAGTCCATCCCCGTCGCTCTAAGTGATGCAGCGATCTGAGCACAAGCTCAGCACCGGCCAGTCACAAGGAGCGTCTCTCCCGTGCCGTGATGTTGGACCTTCTGCCATCCCTCCCCTGTCCCACAGATGTGCTGGGACGTACCGGGGACCTGCCGTTCCTCCAGCACGTTGCCCCGGACCTCACCAACCAGAGTCTTGAAGGGCTCCTAAAGAAGAAACAGCATCACTGCATTTGGTAGCTGTTGATAGATGAGGCAAATTCATAGAAGTGCTTTCTTTTTTTTCTTTATTTTTTTTTAAATTCTAAATCTATTTGTATTTCTGGCCTCTGCAACTTCCTGCATCTGATAATTCTACAATATAATTATGTGCTGGGTGAAAAAGTGCTTCCTTTTGTTTGTTTCAAACCACAGCACCTTATTTCATTTGGTGACTCCTAGTTCTCGTATTCTGAGAAATTTATGAACAGTCTTTTTTCCTGTTCATCTGCTTTTTACTACTCTTGAGGTTTTTTGCTTTTTTTTTTTTCAAACTGGCGGCGTTTTTTCTCCCAGTCACAGAGTTCTATTTTTTTTTACCTTTTCTTCAAACAAAACCCCTTCCATTCTGTGATAATTCTGGCTGCCTTTTCCCATAGTTTTCTAGTCCCGGCGCCGATTCTTCTTCCTAATTCAAGCTTTTTTGTTCTTTGTGCTCTTCTAGTTGGTGAAGTAAAAAGGGGCAGTTCTGTTACGAAAACTCGAGTGGGTGATGACGTTTAGTGCTAAACTCCAGTGGGGAATAATCCTACAGGGCAGCGATCATACTGGGGGTCAGACTTCAGGTGCTGTGTGTGTCCCCCCCACACACCCTGCAGTAAGGGTTGGTTTCCTTTGATCAGTTTTTTGTGATTTGCATCTTCTCTTGCAACTTGGTGTGAGGAACAAAGGCAGTATGAAATTTTACATCACGTGTGCTGATTTGAGTAATGCCAGCTTTGAAAAGACTCTGCTCCCACTAGTAGGAGTGCATAATTTTGTTGGAAGATGGGACTTCTGAAATATTTCAGCCGGCCTTTTTAAAGTGTCAAAGCTCAAAATTTTCTGAATATATTGGGAAATTTCTAGTGTTGCGGTTTCTTTGGAAGAGAAGTTGAAGACCAGCAGTGCACTGGTTGAGTTTCATTTTTTCTCCTTGAAGCCTTTGCAGAAAGTGATGTAAGAAATTATATTAGTTTGGGGGTTTTTTGGGGGTTTTTTGTTTGTTTGTTTTTTGTTTTTAAAAAAGAAAAAGCCCCACTAGCATCACGCAGACAGCACTCGGCAGCCACCAAGACAGAAGGGATCTTGCTGGTCATGATGAATTTCTGTTCAATTAATTGAAGTGAGTGTCCACAGATGAGCCCAGCCTTCAGAAGAACAACACATTTTGGCTTTAATTGAGTGAAAAGTGAAGCAAAAGTCTTGTTTCTGGCACTTTGTGTCCTATTGAAGGCCTTAGAAATGTGCAGGCGGTGTCTTGGGTGACCCTGGCAAGACAAACCGATCGCATGTTTGTCTGAAGTGCTCCGGGATACAGAGTTTCCCAACACTGCTCTCCAAGTGCCAGGTCCTTTTTATTCCACTGCTGGGAAGCTGTGGATTTAGGTACCTCCTGTACACTGCAGTGGTTTAATGTGGAAATACTGTGTAAGACCTGGGCAGCTTTGTAGATTATCGCCGGTGCTTTGTATGGGGTGGCAGTGGCAGGAAAAAAGGTGTTAAAGGGTTGGAGATGGTGAGCTTTGGTACGAGTAGAAGAGGCTGAATGCCTTGAAAGCTAATTTGTTTTGTTTTCACAAGACACCTCAGTCGCATAAAATACATCATCTCTTCCTACGAAGCCTTGCCTCACTTAGGATTGCAAGAGTGGGAGATAATTTGATTACCAAGATCAAATGATGATGTTTTAGAGGAGGAGCCATCTGGAGTATTTGAGTGAGCAGCTGGCAGCCTGTGCTGCACAGTTAATGACCTGACTCTATGCCTTCCAACTATTTTTTTTTTTTCTTTTTCCACTGCAAAACCTTTTAGGAGCCTTTAGAGATCAATCTGCCTCGCTGCCTCCGAGTAAGATGCTATCTGCAAAATTGCACACAAGTGCTACCTTTTAAAAGCTCTTTCCACAACACCCTCTTTTTCCTTTCTGGTGGTAAAGTATTTCTTTGTTAAGACTCATAATGAATCCTTAATCTGCTGTAGTTTGGTAGTTGCTTCGCTTGACCTAGTGGTTGCTGGTTTGCTTTTTATCCTGCATCATTACAGCTGTGCTGCCTGAAGGGATTGCCAAGCTTCACGTGGACAGTTTTAATGGAAATACATTTTTCCATGAAAACCTGAAAGCGTTGTTTGAAAACAGCCCTGGTAAGAATAACGCACTAAAACTCTTCTCTCTTTATGGCCCAAGATTTTTTTTTTTTTATGCCCTTCTGCATTTTTCTGGGTTTTTTTTGGTTTTCCCTGCCAGAGACGTGGACCTGAGTGAGAAGTTACAACTGGGAAGTGCGAAAACATCCCTCCTTGCCAGCGTAGCAGAGGGAGAGAAATGCAGCTGGGCAAGGAGCTGCTGGTCAACGAGGCAGCTCTGATTTCAGGCTTTTATAATCTTCTCCAAGTCAAGTACTTCTATTTAGGCATTTCCAGCCTCCCAAGGAACTGCATCAGACAGCACCGTATGGTTCTGTGGTGGGGGGACCAGCAGAGATTCCCAGCAGCGGCAGAGCCAGAGGTTTGTCTGGAAGGGGTGAAGGGCACTGGAGGAAATTCCCCAAAAGCCAGTTGAGCAGAGTGGGTAAAGGGGTGCCCTGTGACCAGCGTCTCCTGGTTGGTGCTGCCCTCGAGCGGCAGAGCAGAAGCCAAGAAAGATTTTTGGGTCTGTGGCTCCACCGGATGGATGGTCCTGGAGCTGGGCCACTGCTTCTCGAGAAGAAGCTTTTGAAATTTGGGGGTGGGTGTGTGTGCGTTGATGTCGCATTGAAACAGAGCCCTGTTTGGAAGTAGTGGTATCCTTCATGAGAAGGAGGGGCTTTTCCAGCAGTGTCTGGTTTTTACGCTGTGAGCTCTTGCAGTGTCACGCTTGACCTCATCCTCTCCACTTGCTGCTCTCACCTCCCATCTCTCCTTCAGATTTCCCTCTTGTTTTTGCAAACAGCCTGTTGTCTCACCCCGGTGCTTCCCACGCTGTGCTGAGCTGAGAAGAGCAGGGAGAGCAAAAAGATGATGATGGACCAGTGGCTTCTGATCCACGTACCTGTTGGTGCATCCAGTTCCTTTTCCAAACGTGCTTCGTTTCGGTTACAAGCCCCTTTTCTCTAGCTCTGTAGACACCAGGAGAAAACCAGGATTTGGGAACAGATGGCTGGGAGAGGGAAATATAAAAGAGGGATCTGCTGCACGTTGGCACAGCTGTGAGTTGTTCTACAGCTGCTCTGCTGGCTCTATGGACGCTTGATTTATAGAGCCCAGCCAGGTTTTTACGTGGTGTCTCTGAGTCCCTGTGAAGGGTTTTGATGGCTGACTACTTACCGGATAAATGATTTGGCCTGGAATACGTGTCAAGACTCAGACAGGAATGAATTTCGATTAAATGACAGTTCTGTGGCCAATCTTTGCTCCAACCCATTTAGAAATAAGGATGAATTGCTTCGTTGTTGAAGTGAGGTGGAGCATTTAGCAGCCCATAACGAGTTCTGAAATACGTGTAATGCTTAATAATACTTAGCACTTTTGCTTTAGGAAAATGCACATGCTCCCACAATTAAATTGTTAGTGAAATATTAATGAGAAAATTACATTCTCATTTCATACAGACATTTCATCCCCCAGAAATGTTAAAAAATTTAGATTTTCATAGTGTATTTGTTGAAGCTACCTCGGTTGCTTTTCGCTGCTCTTCTCTCTAGCTCTGCTTAAGGATAATTGAGATTGGATTGTAAGTGAGGAATCAGTGGTCATCTTTAGTGATTTCAACTCCAGGGGACATTGCTGGCCTGGTGAGGTGTCCTGGTGCTTGGAGACACTGGGAATCCTCGGTAGCGCCTGAGCCTGCCTCCTGGCTGCTGGGTGGGTGGTTGATCCCACACACATTGTCTCCTCAACAAACCAGTTTCGAGGGGCTGCCAATTAAAGTCAGAAGAAGTCTGCAATGAGCTGCCTTTCTGAGGATTCGGGGGATATTTTTACCCTCGCTGACCTGAAAGGCTGCTGTTAAAGTCTTGAGATTCCGGTTGTGCTGTTTTCCTCTCGATGTGTCAACCCGTGGAAAGCAGAGTCTGGGGCGGATTCAATGCTCCCTGTCCACAGGGGAGCTCCAGCCTTTTGCACAAAGTTTGCTTTCCCTTTCACTCCTCCTGCCCTTGTGTTTGTTTAACTGGTGCTGACAGGCTGAATAGCAGAATTGTATGTGAAGAAGTCGAGGTTTCTCCTTTCCCTCCCTGCAGCCGGTGCTCCCATCGGTTGCTCTCGGATTGGCAGTGGGTGTTAAAGACCTTCAGCCTTGTGAGGATGGGGATGGTGTCCTGTGCTGAGAGCTCTGCCCGGCAGTATCCTTCATCCCAGGGCAAAGACAAAACTGCGGTGGAAGAATTTGCCGGCGTTGCTCTGTGCAGGGTAGAAAATGACTTCTGGGGGGCGTGTAAAATAAAAAAACTGAAGAAAGTTTGTTTGTAGCACTAGAGATTAATGCTTGTCAGCATGCTTGGTTTTCTGTGAAATTTCAGGGCAAGACATGGATTATTGTGCTCTTGAATTTTGTATGGCAGGAATTTCCCTTCCCACCTATGATGTCTCCAGGGAAAAGGAAAATCTGAGTTGAAAAAGCACAAGTGGAGATCTGTTATACTTTTCCTGTGAGCATCTACTACATCAGCCTGCCTTCTCTAAGTGCTTTGTCCTGATTACATGTTACCACCCTCGGTATAGTATTCCCAGATAGGATAAATGTTTTCTGAGGAGAGAGCTATTTTGTATTGCTGAAAAGCAGCTGATGGTGCCGAATAAGCAAATAAATCAAAAGCTGGTGATTAAACTTAGTTTGAGCCTCTCGGGGGAGGAGAAAAAAAATAAGAAAGAAAGTTGTACCTTGCAATCTGCATAGGGATAACTGTATTGCAGGCAACGAGGGAATGAGTGCAGTAACGATGATGGATTTCCCTCTGCGGCACGTTGCAGGCAGGATCTGCAAAGCACGGTGAGGATGGAAAACCCTGGCTCTGGAGAGAGGAACCCTCCCTCCTGTGCCCATGGGATGACAAACATTTCTGTCGGCCTTTCCGCTCGCCTGGCTATTGTCACACAGGCTGGGAAGGTGTTGGACCATCCTCCAGCTGGAGTTGAGGACGCTGCCAGGGCTCTGTGAGCTCTCCTCTCTGGGAAGTCCCCCTGCAGAGGCAGGTCCCCACTCCTTCCCTCCCTTCATGGAGCAGATCCAGGTGCAAACCTTTCTGCTGTGTCCCAAGGGGGCAGGCAGATCGTGGCTGGGGGTGGGAAGGGGGTCTGGCCTTGGGGGAAATGTCCCCTTCTGCATGGCTTGATGGCAAAAGGGCAGCAAAGGGAGACAGCTCCTGTAGGGAGCTGGTGAAGGCAAGCTCTCCCCAGCATCACAGGTGCCCGTAACACCCAACAGAGTCCACAGTGAAGGCTTTTCCTTCAAGGTATTTGTGACCCTTTCCACCCACCATGGCTCTGGCTAATGGTTCAGCTGAGATGGGGAAGGAAAAGCCTCGACTGCTCACCCTGACATCTTTTCCTGGGGCCTTAGCTCAGCCCCTGCCTTCAGCTCTGCTGTGTTTGATCACCGGGAGACCTGGATTTGCCCTATCCTGTGCTGCTCTTCAGCAGCTGTCCCTGATTACTGTCCCCTGCCTTGGTAGAGCTGAGCCAGGTGGTTCTGAGGAGAACCTGGAGAGCAGGAGGAGGGTTGGAAGTGGTCACTGGTGGCTGGGGGGGAAGCTACAACAGCCTGTGGGTTACAGCTGGGGTGAGGGGACAGCAGGGACACAGCAACTGGGGTGGTGGGACAGCAGGGCCACAGCAGCCAGGGGTGGGCAGAGGGGTCCTGGGATGGGAGTCAGCCAGTGCAGAGGAGTCTGTACACAGGGCCGTGATTTAGGACCGGGGGACTTGCAGGGCTGCTCCTCTGGGTCCCCAGCCCAGGTGGCTGTGGGGGTAACTGGGAGAAGGTGGTGCAAAGAGAGGTCTCTTTGCCTCCAGAGCTGGCTGCAGCTCCTGGCTGGTTTCTCAGCGTTATTTGCTTTTGCCACTAGATGGTGAAGTAAGTAATAAGGGAAAACACAGAAAGTCTTGCCGCGTTCCCCAGCGGCCTCCCTCCCTGTTAAACCACTCTGATGTGCTCCGCTTTCTGGGAACCCGGCAATTTCAGGCAATTATCCCCTGGATCTGTTATAGGGCTCAGCTTTCAAGAACTGCTGCTGCCACCTTGGACTCTTCCACCTTTTTAAATCTGGTGCTGCCACCCTGGATTCATGTGGACACGACAAGCTGGGTTAAACACAGACAGCAAACCTGCCTGATGCAAGTGTGCGTGGAAAGCTGTGTCCTGCTGCAGCAGCTTGCTGCGGTCTGGTTTCTGAAGGGGAGGAATGATGCCATCACCCTTTCCTGCAGTGATCTGAACCTGCTGGGAGAGCCTTGCCAAGTGGGAATCGCAACCTTCAATCCCTGCTTGGCTGCTCTCTGTTGTACCTTCTCTTTTCAGAGCTGTTTTGCTTTGTTGGAAGCTTTGCTGTAGTTGTGCCAAGGGAGCGTGCTGGGGACGTGCAGCGAACTGGAGAGTTACAGCTCACCTGGGGCACTTCTGCCTTCGTAAGAGGAACGGAATGAGTATTGCTGAGGGCAGCCCCTGGCCCTGAGGTAGCGTCACTGTGACAGTCTCTGATGAAGATGGAGAAAAATGGGGAGGGAAAGGGCAGCAACACATGCTCAGGCTGTGTGCAGTGAAACTTGGATGAACGAGTTACTTCCCAGCTGAGTAATTGAATGATTTCCCAACTGGGAGAGGTTAACAAATGCTTTAAAGTGAGGCAGCCTCAATTTTGCCTTGAATGCAGGCTGCCTCTGCTGATGGAAGGTGACTTGTTGAATGGCAGAAGCTTGATTAGTTTCATTTAGGGAAGGTTACAAGGAATGTTAGTGATGCCCAACCTTTCTCCTCTCTGAACACTGGCCTGGGTGCTTCTCCACACGCCCAGGACTCCCTGTTCTTCCTCTGAAAAGCTGGTTAGAAACCCCCTTCTGGCCATTTCAGTGCCATTCCCTTTGTGGCTGGCTGGAGCGGCTGATGACGGTGTCCTACCAGCCCCAGCTCTGGGAGCCCAAGGATGTTCCTGGCTCTGTTATCACTTGCTGGGGATCCAGATGCCTTTGCTGAATCAGGGAGGGTGCACCAGAGCAGGGCAGTGCGGGGGCAACCTCCAGGAGGTTGGTGTCAGAAGTTGGTACCATCTTCCCTTTCTGTGATCGGGGTTGGAAGGGCTTGGCTGTGTTTTTGCAGTGTTTTGTCTACAAGGTCCCATATGCAGGGAAAAGCCCATTTCAGTCTGGTAAAGGTTTTTATGGGAGGCAGTGAGTCAGTTCCCTGAGTGAGGGAGTGATGGTGAGTGATACAGAAGGTGCCTGTAACATATTAGGGGTGGTCCATCGTCTGTCAGCTTTGGTTTTTATTATGTTTCTGCCCTTTATTGGCTAATTCCATCTTGTGAGCCGGCAGGACAGGAAGCCTGGGGAGGGGCATGGAGCTGCTCCCCAGCGCTGAGGGATGGCTCTATAGGTGTTTAGTTCTGGTGGCGTTGCTGGATGCAGCGAGGAAGGAGGATTCCCGGCCAGGGAACTGGATAAAGAAAACCATGTAAAAACCACACTTGTCTGGGCTCAGCACAGAAGCACGTGTGTGTAGGTACTCATGGGTGCTACAGAGAGAAAATGCACACTTTCCCCTTCTCCCCTAGGCATGAAGTGCCTGAGAGGCAGAAGGCTGGGGACATACAGAAACCCAGGGAGGTTTCTTGTGCATCATTCCTCCTGCAGAGCTGAAACGAGCCTTTAATGTCCCAGAGGCCACCATGACACCAGGCAGAAAAGAGGGAACATAATGAAAAAAAATAAACCAGAGGCTGACAGGAGTTCAGTCCCCGTGTCTCAACCCCAACTCTGCCCCACTCTAATCTGTAGCACGGAAATGTTTCTCTTGGCTGGTGGTTTAGGGCTGCGCAATCAAAGCCGGTAGTTAAAATCCTGCTGAACAGGGCAGGCAACCTGAATGCCAGCGAATGAGGAAAGGCAAGCAGAGCTTTCAAGCTGTTTGCAAAAAAAACCCCAACCAACAAACCAAATCACTGGAGGAGCAGGTGGTCACACAGGATCCATCCTGTGCTGGTGTGAGCCAGCTCTTTGCAGATGGGGGGTAGTGAAGAACTGCCACCCTGGGTAATATTCATCGTGCCTCCTTCCCGTCCCTTCTGAATATCTGATGCTGTGGCAGCGTCCCTGCTCGTGGGGGGATTAGGTGCTAGCACAGACCGCTGTCACAGTGATCCATTTCCCACTGGTTTATTCAAACAACTCGGAAAAGTACATCCAGCAGCTGAGGCCAGACAAACTCTGTTGAAAAACACAGCTCTGCAGAGGCTGCTGCTGTGAGATCTATGGAAAGAGCAAAGCCCAAACCTGCACATGGAGGAGAAAGGATGGGCTGTGGGTTTGATTGTGTGCAGAGGAGGAAAAGTGCCTGGGGTCTGAAAGCAGCTGGAGGGGTGGTTGGACCAGGCACACTTCTCATGTTTTTCTTTTTTTCTTTTTTTCTTTTTTTCTTTTTTTCTTTTTTTCTTTTTTTCTTTTTTT
>VXBJ01005960.1:2284884-2366606 GCA_013400055.1 Nycticryphes semicollaris
TGTGTGTGTGTGTGCGTGTGCGCTCCCCACGTGGGGCTGACGCGGCAGCCCCGGCCTGATGCGGGGCTATAAAGCGGCTCGGCGGCGAGCGAAGCAGAGCAGCAGCAGCCGCCGCCGCCGGCTGCAGCCCCGGCCCCTCTCCGCGCCTCTCCGCGCCCCGCTGAGCGGCTCCTCGCCCGGCAGCGCCCCCAGCATGAGCCTCGGCCGCCCGCAGCCCCCCGGCGGCCGCCGCCCAGCCCCGTCTCGGCCGGCGGCGCCGTAGGAGCGCGGAGACCCGCGGAACCGGGTGGGGCAGGGGGTGAAGGGCGGGGGTTTCCACGCAAGCGGGGTTGATGTTTAACCTGGAGCGCCCGTTCACGGAGAGGGGCCACTTCTTCTCCTCCATGGAGTACCAGCGGCAGCTGGAGGAGGAGGAGGGCTACCCGCCTCCCGGCACCAACGGGACCTTCAACGACAGCGGTGCCGGGCTGGGCTGGGGCACGCCGTACCCCCTGCACACCACCATCACCCTCATCAGCCTGGCGGGCTTGCTCATGCTCTTCACCGTGTTCGGCAACGTCCTGGTCATCATCGCTGTCTTCACCAGCCGTGCGCTCAAGGCCCCCCAGAATCTCTTCCTGGTCTCCTTAGCCTCGGCTGACATCCTGGTGGCCACACTGGTCATCCCCTTCTCCCTAGCAAATGAAGTGATGGGGTACTGGTACTTCGGCAAAGTCTGGTGTGAGATCTACCTGGCCTTGGATGTGCTGTTCTGCACCTCCTCTATTGTGCACTTGTGTGCTATCAGCTTGGACCGTTACTGGTCCATTACGCAAGCCATCGAGTACAACCTCAAGCGTACCCCCCGCCGCATCAAGTGCATCATCTTTATCGTCTGGGTCATCTCGGCTGTCATCTCCTTCCCACCGCTTATCTCCATCGAGAAGAAGAGCGGGCAGCAGGCTGACCAGGGGGTGGCAGGGTGCAAGATCAACGATGAGAAGTGGTACATCATCTCTTCTAGCATCGGCTCTTTCTTTGCTCCCTGCCTCATCATGATCCTGGTCTACATGCGCATCTACCAGATAGCCAAGAGGCGAACCAGGGTGCCACCCAACAAGCGAGCAGAGCGCCCCGAGAAGAGGCAGAACGGCTTGGCCGACAAGGAGGACCTGCCAGCCACAGCCCAGCTCAATGGGGAGAAGGCAGCAGGAGGCGGTGGTGGGCAGGAGGGAGAGGTCAACGGCATAGACATGGAGGAGACCTCTTCCTCTGAGCACCAGGAGAACAACCAGTGTAAGAAGACAGAAAGACCATCAAGGGGAAAGACCAAGACTAAATTAAGCCAGATTAAGCCTGGGGACAGTTTGCCCCGGAAGGCAGAGGAGGAGAGGAACACCAAAGGGTCCCGGTGGAGGGGCAGGCAGAACCGGGAGAAGCGCTTCACCTTTGTGCTGGCGGTGGTGATTGGGGTCTTCGTCATCTGCTGGTTCCCCTTCTTCTTCACCTACACGCTGATGGCTGTCTGCAAGAGCTGCTCCGTGCCCGACACACTCTTCAAGTTTTTCTTCTGGTTCGGTTACTGCAATAGCTCCTTGAACCCCGTCATCTATACCATTTTCAACCACGACTTCAGACGGGCCTTCAAAAGGATCCTCTGCAGGATAGAAAGGAAAAGGATTGTTTGAAGGACCCTTTGTGATGGGCAGGACTAATTCAAGACTTTGTAAGAGAGTAAGGCATGGCTGTCTTGGGCTGTGCTTGCATGGGATGGTTTCCTCTGGCTTGTGAGCAGGAAGCCTTTAAAACCCAAGATAAGCCTATGGAAACGCCGGGCAGCAGCAGCGAGGAGCAGCAGGCAAGTGGAAGTCCGAGCCGTGGCGTTCGGCTTTCCAGGGGAGAATGGCTTTTGACTTACTTGGTTTGTTTTGCTAGGTTGTTTTTTTTTTAATTATTATTATTTTTCTCTTGCCAGAATGTCTCAGTGGATATTTTCATGACTGTGCAGTTTGACTCTTTAAAGAAAAGCGATGTGCAGCTCTGTGAGGTGAACAGCACAGAGGGAATATGCCACCCCAGAGGTGTTAGCTTTTTTATTTTGGTGTATCTTTTTTTTTTTTTCTTTCTGTTGTATGTGTAATTAATTTTAACCCCCTTGTAAAATACAGCATTGTATCCCTGAATCTGAATGTCTTAATTTTTGTAAGGCAAGCAGCTTTGAAACTGTGAATGCTTTGATTGTCTTTGACACCTTAAAAGTCCCTTTCTTCCTCCCTCCCCCCCAAAAAAAAAAACTCCCCTCACACAAAACCACTGAACAATTAGAGCCATCCCCCCTACCTGACGTTTTGATAACACTACCAAAATTGCTAATATCCTGTCAAGGGTTTTTTGGGCTTTTTTTGTTTGCTGTGAAGCTTAGTATCGCAGACCTCACCAAGCTGCCTGTTTCTGTTGTTCCTTTTTTTGTATCGTACCCGATTCTGTGTAATTTCTGCGGGTGGGGGTGGCTGCCCTCTCGTTAGTCGTTCAAGCAGAACCCGACGGAGCGGTGGTGGCTTTGCTGTGCAGGCAGGGATGTCCCGGGCGAGGGCGTGACAGGCAATTTCCAGTGCACCGTGAGCCTTGGGACCCGGCCAAGCTCCCCACGAGTTAATCTCGGTTGATATTCTACCAAGCAGCAAGCACCGAGATGTGTTCAGTGCAAACTCGCTTCCCCCCGCCTCCAACTGTAAATAGATAACATTTCAAAGCAAATCGCAGGGTTCCATGTATCACGTTATCTCATTTGTATTGATTTGCCATGGTTTAAGTCCTGCGGGGTTTCCTGCAGAGGAGGAGGGTAGGAGGGGGTTTGTGGGCAGGGGCTGTTCCACCTCTTTGACCTGAGGGAGAAGAGTTTAGTTTTTAATCAGCCAGTCTCATCTTCCCTAGGAAATATGAACGCATCCCTCTTTCAGTCTGACACAGGGCAAAACTCTGAAATGGGAAACTTAACTGGCAGTTTCTCCAGTATTTTATAGTGTAATAAAGCTTTTTTTTTTTAAAAAAAAGAAAAATGAAGAAATGTGTAAATATTGTGAGTTTGGAGCAGGAGAGAGAGCTAATACTGCTTTTACACTCCTTTCCTGAAATGTCTTTCAGCTCTTTCTGCTACAAAAAAAAAAAAAAAAAGCCCAACAAAAAAAAAAACCCAACCAAAACTGGACAGAACAAATTTGTGCCATGAAGAAATTTCTGGAGAATATTGAAAGGAAAGACTTTTGATCCATCACAATAAACGAGTTTGCAAGCCTCTTAATGTTATGAAAACAGCTTTATCAAATACTGACAAGTCAGAGAAATTGTTTGGAGAAAGCAATGTTTGTGTAAGTCTCGTGTATAAGATGAATTTGCCTTTTCTGGAGTTGTATGGTGCACAGGAAGAAACTTTAAAGAAAATAACTTTTTACTTTTGGGAAGTGTTTTGTTGATTTTGCTCTCTCTTTTGACTTTGTAATTAACTCCAAGGGTCCCTGGATGCATCTTGGGACCTGGAGAGCAATGTTTACATTCACTTGCATTTTCAGAATTGAATCCTCAAGAGGTGAGGAAAGCAAATAAACTGTGCTTTACTGTAACAAAAAGAAACACAAAACCAACAACAACCACAAAACAAACAAACCATGAGCAGAAGTTGCTACAATGGATGATTATTTTTATTAAATAAAAGAGCGTTTACAGATCAAGTGTGAAAACCCTCTGGATAATCTGTTAGTTGTTTTATTTTATCTTTTTTCCAGCTGTTCAGCGATCCTCCAGCAGCTTTGGTCTTGACATTGTTTTTTAAAGAAGGCATTGGGAAAAGCACTCGTGGTTCCTGAAAGGCCTTGTTACCCCAGGTAGGGAACAATGGATCCGTTCATTGTGCAGCGGCGTAAGAACAAATGAGTACTTGATTTTTCTTGGTTGATTTTTCTTCCCCCTCCCCTCACCCCCCTACCTTTCATGCCACAGTAAGAGAACTCACGTGTTTCTTAAACAAAAGAGCTCAGAGTTTCAGGGTGTGATTCGCTCCCTGGAAATGCAGCCTGGCACTATTGCTGGGGACGCCTGGCTGGTGCGGCATTTACAGCTACTGTGTTGAGAAGGTTGTTTAATAATTAGGCTGCAGATGGGGTTAGAAACGATTAGGCTGGAAGGCAATAGCTCTTGATATCTACAGGAATATCCATCTGAGTGGGGCTTTGTTTCCAGCCCCTGAGAACCACCCGCCTGGGCTTGCTTGTCCTTGCCCTTGCAGGAGGGTGATGGGGGATTGTTCTCCCACCAAACTGAGCTCTAATGCTCTGTGGCCACCTGCCTCCCTTGAGGACACCAGGGTCCACTCACCATTGGCTTGAGCTGGATTACTTATTTGCCAGGTAGCTACAAAGGTGGGGGAGACACGAGGCACCGATCCTGCAAGTGCTTTATCTTGTGCTTTATTTTGCCCAGGAGCACGTGTAACCGTTGGGGAGCTCTGGCTCCTGGTCTTACCAGTGGTGGGGTGCCTGGAGTCATCCCATTCCCCTGCTCTGCCTCTTCTTTGGTGAGAAAATAAGTCACCGGGGTCCAGAGCTGGAGCTGCTGAACTCATGGCCCCACTATGCCAGTGCCACCAAGGTTGCAGTTGGAGGTGCTCAGAAAGCTGGAAGGTGGACCATGGCTGTCTGTTCTCTGGTCTCAGCTGGCCCTGTTGGCTTTGGAGGGTTTTACCCTGTGGGGCAGTTGGTAACCCAGCAGTCATTGGTTATGTTTGCCCCATCCCTCTGGCCAAACTTCTAGTATAGACAGTATTTCGGTTGGATTGGGACTTTGGTGGGCTTCCTGTTGACGAGGCTTTGCACAGCTGAAATGATTGATTGCTCCCAATATCCCATCAAGATACAAGTGAGGTGCAAAAAACTGAAATTACACCTCCGGGGTTGTGTCCCTCCCAAAACCTTCAGCCCAGTCAAATAAAATACTCAAGGGGCTGTTTTACCTGGGGGCAATGAGTCCCTGTGTCTGACACAGTAGAGCTGCCTGCCCATCCTTGTGTTTAGTGTCTGGACTTCCAGCATCCTGCTGAATTTGCCACCTTCCAACTCAGGCTTTTATTTCATTTTCCCAGAACTGTTGGTCATTTTGGTTTCAGCTGTCCTGGACCCTCCAAGCCTGCAGGGGATGGGCATGTACAAGCCGCAGTGAACGTGGGAGGACTGTGGGCTGCCTGGTGGAGGTACTGGGGTGAAACCACCATCACCTTCCCTTTGGTAGGTGAAGACCAGCCCCATTACTTCTGAGCCAGAGGTCATGCTGCTGTGGGCTTTACTGGGATGCTCCCTCCAGCTCTGTCATAACCATGTCCAGCTCTGCTCACCTCCGTGCCTGCCCCATCTTGCTGTGGGGCTGAGTCCTACCACCCTTGCCAGGTCCTAATGCCCGTTTCTTCTCCTTCCCCCTTCCTAATCCTTCCCCAGCAGGAGAAAACAGCCTCATTGCTCCCAGCTCATTCCCATGCAAATAACACATTACAGAATGTAATGAACTTTGGTTGGTTTTTACAACCTTTTATTCTGGGGCTAAAAGGTTAATGGTGTGAGGGTGGGGAGGGGGACCTGCCTCCCCAGTGGGGTGGGAGCCACCCAGGCTGGCAACAGCAAACAATGGGTCACTGCCAGCTTTGCCTTGGGAGGGGTTTCTGCACAGCTTTCCAGTGTGGGGTGACCCTGGCCCCCAAGGAAAACCTGAAGGTTCCAGCTCAGGGTAATGCAGAAAGAGCTCAGATGAGGTGCTCTGGTGTGGCAAGTGTCCCAAAATGTTCCTGGGGGGAGATGCACTGCAGGGTTACCCTCGCAGAGAGGCTGATGACTACCTGCCCAGGACTTGTCCCTGACCTCCTTGGCCAACTGACACACGCATTTATTTCTGTGGCATTTTGGTCCCTGTTCTCTGAGGGACAGGGAGCTGATAGCACAGAGGAGCCTCTCTGAGATGATTTGGCCTGAATCATTCTGCTCACACTAAATGAGTTTCCCAGGCCTGGGAGAGCCTTCGTGGATTTCAGTCCATGTCCTTCAGCCATCCTGTGCCGTAAGTACCCCCATTCCACCCAGCATCCCCATCCCCAGGGGTGGCCCAGGCTGGGATTTCCCTCTGGGTTGGGTGCCTGACCCCGCTGCCAGTGTGGCTTCCATCAGCTGAAGCTCTTTGTTTTACTTTATTTCTTAATATTCCTTGTTCTTTCACTACTAGAAAAGTTCAAAGTCTGTCGAGATTGCTCCTCACAGCCGGTGCCCTGGCAGACAGCTACACCTGGAGCTGTCTCACTGTCTCTGCTATGAACTGCTCTTTGCAGCTGCTTTATAGGAACATCTCTGTGACTTGTTAAATATTTGTAGCAGTGATTGCTGTGCCTTATCCCAAGCTGTGGAAAGCTTGGGTTAGCTGGGACCCCACTGCCTGCATTAGCCACTAGTACTTAGTCAGCTCGGATATGTTCCAGGGCCAGATCCTGACCCCTCTGTGAACAGAGAGGGTTGTAGTCTGGGCCCTGGGAAGTCTAAGTGAAATTCCAGCTGGGGGTCACACTGCAGTAATGCTGCACAAGGCCGTGGCATGCTCCCAAATGTCCTCAAAGTGTAGCAGAGAGGGTGGTGGGGGTGAACAGGGCTGTGGGGAGCATCATAACACCAGCCTTCCTTATGTCAGACCAGGACTGGTCCCAGGTAGGAGGTTTATTGGAAGAAGAGAAGGAGACCTGCTATCATGGAGCAGGGGATGTTGGGAGGTGTTGAATGGAGATGCTGATTCTTGAGCTAGTAATCCAACATTCCTTCTTTCTTGAGGGACCTTCTTGGCCATTTGAGTTGTCCCCTAGAATGCTCATTTCCCAAAGAGGACCACCAGGGTGTGAGGACAACATCCCACAGCCAGGTGTACAGAGATGTGAGACGGGTCCCAGCACCCAAATCCAACAAACAGGGATGAGGACAAACCATAAAAGGGAGCAGAAAGGCACCTCCCTCACTTGAGCATAGGTGTCTGTCAGCAAAGGTGTAAACTTGCTGGCTTAAAACTGCTTCAGCTCACTCTAGTTTGGTCTGTTAGTGTGATTGTCAACTCTATATTGCCTAAGTTAGGAGAAACCATCCGTGCTAGCTTGGATCTAAGGTCCTGCTCTTCCTTGTGGCTCTGAGAGTGGCCTGTAGCAGATTTTAGAGAACAGGGAGGAGTAAGGATTCTTCCCAGGAGGCTCAGGGGCCATTAGGCACTCAGGGATTTCCTGGGGACAGACGTGCCTTTTGCACCAATGGAGAAATTCCACCGCTGTTTCCCTTCAGCGATGCTCTGCAGTGGGAGGTCTGGATGGCTTTCAAAAATGTGTTTGAGTCAAAAGCCAGCAACCGGCTCCGTGCGAGAGCAATGGGGAGAACGGGGTTTGTCAGGAGGTGAGATGAGCTGATCTAAACACCCCTGCTTCCCTGTGTGAGATGCTTGCAGTGTCTGGCCCACCTTGGCTTGGGCACAGCCCGGGGCATCTCATTTGCAGGGGCAGCTTTGCAGTCCTCCAGAGCTGTGTGACCTACTGTAGGGTTCGCTCCCAGCGATGAGAAACATTTGTTTTAAATCAGCTGCTACATGAAAGAATTGATTGCTTCTTTGCTGATTGAAATGGTTGTGTTTTGCTGGACCATGACATTATGGCCTTTTCCCTGCTTGTTTTTCAATTGCTTTCCACAGAAAAAAAGGAAAGAGCTTCCCACCACTGGACATCTCTGATAAAGTAATTCACACTGAAGGCTGCTTTGCCTTTATCTGCATGCGTGGAGTTGCTGCAAAGCATCCATCTGAAGACTTGAAACCATAAGTTGTTACTGAAAAATTCCCTGAGTGAAAAAATAAAATAAATGTAGACATAAATATTTAAGATGCTCCAGCCAACATTCTGCTTTTCGGAATTGACCGAACTTTTGTAAAAGAGTGAAATGCTGAATTCTGGCCTTTTTTTTACCTGGATGACTTTTGCTATGGGGGAAATTTGGACAAATGATTCCTCTTGCACACCCAGAGGTGCAGGGTTAGACTCTGTGTGTGGCAGCCCTGTGTAGCTTGGGTCCTGTGATGCTGATTTACACCCTGGTGGAGCCTAGCACTTATCCCTGCAATCATCCCTGTGTAATTGAGTGATAAGATCTCTCCGTGTAAAGCCGAGTTTGTTCATGGTTTCATGGTGCAGAAATTTGACCTGAAATGTTTTCTTGAACAAGCTTTGCCTGGATGAGCTTGCTCTTAATTTAGCCATGGCTCTGCCTGGTGCTTTGCAGCCTCTCCCCATCCCTCAGCTCTGCTGTGCTGTGCCATCACCCAGACAGGGCACGTTTCTACAGGGGTCTCCAAATATATTACTGAGTTTTTCTCTTCCCCGGGGGGGTACCCAAAATACAGAGCAGTGACGTGATCCAAGTAAAGCAAATGTCCAACTTGAAAAGAGAGAGGAGTCTCCCGGTTTCCCTTGGTTATGGGTTTGATCTGTAACCTAAGCACAGCCCGAAGATTTAACCTTCAGAGCCGTGAATTAAAAGTAATCGTACATTTACTATTTGCAAAACACCTTGTGGTTTTTAAGCCAGCCTCAACATTTCGTGGGGTCAGAAGAGTTAAAATGGCCAGTTTAAATGGAATAATCTGACTTTGAAAGATTTACCATCATAGGGCCTTTGGCGTTGCTGTCTCAGGATAATGAAGATGCATCCGATACATTTTGAACAGCAGGGTAATTACTTTCATTAACACTGGTCAGCGTTTGGGTGAGATGTCTTTAAAGCAGTGCAGTAGAGGGGAAAAGAAGAACTAAATACTGCTCTGCTCAGTTGGGCACGCACTGAGGAAAGCAAGGTAAGGAGTGTTGTGTGTTGGGCAATGTTTCATCACTCTGGGCTCTACTGGGGCTAATTAGAAAAAATGTTCTGGCTGCTATGACTGGTATGAGTGGGATCTGACCCTTTCCTGTAGTGAAATAAGACGGTTGTAAAGGAGATGCAATGGTGGCATCTGCCTTCATAGCCCAGTGTTAATTGGCTTAAATCCTTTGCAGTGGAAATGACCTGCTCCTATTGTAGCCGTTCCTCATTGTCCCCAGGAATGCCTGTTCCTGGCTGGGTGGTGTCCAAGACATACAGCTGTGCTAGGAGGGTGTTCCAGGCACCATGAAATGATTCACACCAGCCACATCTACCTGTGAGGGGCCTTAGTCAAATAGCTTTTCTCATCACCTTAGCTTCAGGGATTCCTGCTGCTAAGGATGTAACAGTGCCTGGGAATGGGATGAGGGCACACACTTGTGGGGTGACAAATAAAGTCCGTGGAAAATGAGCAGGGTGTGGAAATGGCTGCTGTAAACCAGATGATGCTACTGTACACCCAGCCTCAGAAAGATTCAGCCTAAAAGGCCAGAGGAGGCCAATAACCCACCACAGCAATTCCAGCAACTGGGAATATAAAGATAGGATCCACCCCCCCCTTATTAATTGCCATCTCAATTGGGATGGCATAAACTGGCATGTTCAAGTTATCAGATGTTTGGAGGAAGAGGTGAATTTTCAGCTGTTGTTTATTCAGACCAAGATTTAATTAATATTAAGTAGACTAAATATTTGATGAAATAGATTGAAATTAAATATTTAGCTCCCTCTTCCCCCCAGATAGCAGCCCCAATGGATGTTTACGTGGGCAGTAAAGTTAGAACATCTTCTAAATGCCAGAGTGTGTTCCAAGGCCAGAGCTACACGGGAGCATCATCATCAGCAGCAAGGAATGAAATACTCTGGGCTCCTTGTC
The DNA here is from genome assembly GCA_013400055.1 of Nycticryphes semicollaris. Taxonomy (NCBI): domain Eukaryota; kingdom Metazoa; phylum Chordata; class Aves; order Charadriiformes; family Rostratulidae; genus Nycticryphes; species Nycticryphes semicollaris. The sequence goes on from VXBJ01005960.1 coordinate 2,294,707, forward strand.
TTTGTCAGCCCACATGGGAACGTAGTCATCCTTCCTCTGGGCCTATTCAGCCATCACCCACTGGGACTTCAGTGTGGGTTGTCACCCCTGCTCCCTGCCACGTTCATCTTCAACTGGGAAAGAAGCTTCATGGGCAAGGGTTATCTCCCATACTCCTCATTTCTCAGTGCAGTGGGCAGGCAATCACAAACTGGGAAGCAAACAGTATTGTTTTATACAAAGTAATTGCATCCTGCCTCCTGAAGAAAACGTGAAGAAAAATGGCATCTTGCCTGAAGGAGGGCAGCAAATTCCCCATTGCTGGTGCAGGCTGGTGTCCCTGTGCATCCCCCACCAGAGCTGGGGTGGCACCACTGTCCCTCCAAGACCTCCTGGTAGGTGAGTCCCTTTTGCTGTGTGATTTGCATGACGGAGAAGGGCATGGGACTTGTCCTGTGCTCAGGAATCCCATACTTGTCCCATTCATTAAAACAAAATAGTTTTGAGGATTTAGGACTTAAATCCTTTTGTGTTGGTATCCATGCCAAATTCTTGCAACCTGTGCTTTTGTCATGAAGCATTTGCCTTTGCAGTCAGGAGGGAAGGTTGTGCCAGGCTTGGTGCTCCCTGCAGCTGAAGCCCAGCTGCAGAGAACCCTCTACACATGGAACACGTTGTGCAGAAATGTGAATTGTTTTGTCAGCCACAAGAGCAGACATGACCTGGAGCCATTGGGAGGCATCCCTGGCTTCCCTGGAGAAAAGTGGACAGCTTTGGGCTGTGGGAGAAGCAAGCAAGAGGAGAAAGACAATGCGATTGGTGGCAGTGCTTGAGACATGGCCATACAGTGACAGGTAGTAAAAGACATGAGAAATTGTGATCTCTGCATGTAGCAGATGTATGCTATGCATGTACTGGTTTGGATCTTCTCTGGAGAGCAGAAGAGAGCAACCTGAAAGGAGGTTGTAGAGAAGCGGGTGCTGGCCTCTTCTCCCAAGTGAATAATGACAGGACCAGAGGAAATGGTCTGAAGTTCTGGCAGGGAAGGTTTAGATTAGATATTAGGAAGAATTACTTTACTGAAAGAGTGGTCAGGCACTGGAACAGCCCACTGAGGGAGGTGGTTGAGTCACCATCCCTGGAGTTATTTAAGAAACATGTAGATGTGGCACTTCAGGGCATGCTCCAGTGCCCAAGATTGTAGTTTTTTTTGTGTGTGTGCGTGTGTGGTTGGACTTGATGATCTCAGAGGTCCTTTCCAACCATGAAGATTCTGTGATTCTGTGGTATCAGCAATGCCAAGAGGTGATGTCTCCTCCCAGCACTGCTGGGCCAGTGCTGGCAGGTGAGCGGGGCCGGGATGCTCGGCTGGTCTGTAGGGCACCAGCAGTGCTGCTGATGGGATAGAGGAAAATGCTCTTGAAATAGGCAGGTGAATCTGACATTTCCCTTTTTGTCAGACCTGAGAAGGAAAGCAACTCTCAGGCCTCAGCTGTTTGCTTGCAGCACAGTTTGAATAGGTCAGAGGTAAACCAAAATATCTAGAATTTCATTATAAACTTCAAGTACAAAATTAGACATGGGCCACTTGGAGCTTGCCCTGTCACTTATCATGGTGGTCAGTTTGTGCTGGTCGGATTATTTGTCATCTATTCTCTTGCTATGAAAATGAGCTTTGCCTCTCCCTCTGTGGTTCTCTACAACTCTCCTTTGGTCAGGGCTTGACTTGTTTTGTAGGCAGATTATCACCTTGGAAGTATTAAGACCTTGCTCTCTGCCTTTGTCACCCCTTCCCCCTGCCCAGGCTACTGTATGGAGCCGTTAGAAATCACTGCTTGGCCTTGGAGGTAAACACTTAACTAGAAGTATTCTCATTGCAAAAATCCACATGCCAATGAGTGGAGACTGAAAAAATGACCCTTGGTTTGGTCAAACCAAAGATATGCTGCATGCTGGCAGGGTTTGATGCAGTTCCCTATAGAAGAGAGAGGAATTCACAGTGCATTTATAAAACAAATTCAGATACCTTATCAATATTAGAGTGTCTTGCTTTATCTGTAAGAGCCTGACATTGCTTGATAACCTAGAGTGACAAATAAACCCACACTGTTCCTGCAGGAGTAGATATGGTTTCATTTGTTAGCACAAGGTTACTTATTTAGTTATATTATTTAGAAATTTTTATGCAAGTTAAAGCCTGTTGGATTCACAGGCATGGCCAGTCATGGGCTGTCTCCAGCCACTTAAAGCACAAAGGGGATATATAGGTTTATTGTCCCAAGGGCACCTTTACCAGGTCTGCTCCTTCTTCTGCTAGTTGGTGTATCTGATCATGCTTGGTACCGCACTCAGGGTCATCCCACCTCCACATGACTGACACTGGGTACTACCAGGTCTGTGGGGTCTCATAAATCATTACACATCAGACAGAAATGTCCCTGCTCTGAAGTTCTTTCATGCCATAGTAACTGACCAACACAGGCGGGTGTTTAGAGGTGACTGAGGAATAAAATAATAGGATGTGCGTACCTTGTGAAAGGTGTGTGAGCTCTAAGAGGGCTTCGAATAGCTGGGGTCACTTCCCCAGCAGGAGTAAATTGATGAAGCCCTCTTGAAGTCTCTGATCTTTAAGCCCAGCATCCACATTGGTCCACACTTTGCAGAAGGTAGGATAGCACAGATTTAGGGCTGATCCAATGGGGAAAGAAGCTGGATTAGATTATTTCCCAGACTCCTCCTTAGCCTGAGTCTGTATATGTGTGGAGGGAATTTTGATGGCATAAACTTAGTTTAGGTGCTCAGGTCCCAGATGTAGATCCTCAAAAATCAGTGTTAGAGCTGCCTGAGTGCCAAGGCCATAACCTCTGCTCTCCTGGCACCTTTGCTTCTGGCTGGGCACAGATCACTGTCCTGACACCAATGCAGGGGCTTTCTGCCACCTTCCCTGTCAGTGGGACAGGACTTCAGAGCAGCTTGTACTGCGCCTGGGGGACCTGAGGTCTCCTGAGCAGACATCTCCTCTCCTGGCAGTGCAGTGCTGTGAGCAGCTGTGATCATGTACCCACAGAGGTAGTCATGGCTGGTGATGGACTCTGGAAGGGGCTGGGCTGGGGTTATGTTCCCTGCAGTGCCCAATTTCTAGTGCTGCTCTTTGACCCCTGTGTGGGCACTGGAAGTATTTTAGCCAGTGTTTGCTTGGTTTGGGGTATGCTAAGCTTGTTTTAAAAGTATATACAATATCCTAGAAATTTTCTAAATAAAAGTATTGTCATAACCCAGCAATATGATCTGTATGTTTAGACAAGACCTCCCATTAAGCATGAGGGTAAATAAAATGATTTAGTTCTCCAGGAGACCACTTCAGTCTACTGGCATCTGAAGCATTTCAGAAGCAGTAGCAAAGTAGTGGCTTGTCTCTCATCACCTCCAGCATCATCACGTAGGTATGAAGCTAGTGCAATCCATTCGGAGTTGTTAAGTGACCTGCTAGAGGTCGAGTGAAAAAAAGCCATGGTAGATTAATAAAAGATGGTTTTAAATAATTCAGCACAGGCCAGTTGGTGGAGCTTAACAGGACCAGAAAGCTGATCTCATTCAGCTTGGTGTAATGCAGTGCCTTGCCAGCTTTTTGGCAGAGGTTAAGCCAGATCTATGTTGAGGACCTCTTGGGGGTATCTCATGCTGCATGGGCATGTTTGTCCACCTCCTTGCTAACCCCACTGTGGTTCCCAGGGATTGTTTGGGGGGGTGTGTGTGTGTGGTGTTTGCTGCCTGTGTTTGGAACGATGGCAATTGATCTCTGTGTCCTTTGGTGTCTTTAGGGTCAGAAATGGTTTCTTTTTTTTTGTTTCCTGCCCTTCCACACTGTCCTGGTGCTGGAGAAGGGCATAGCTGGTCTGGGTGGGCTTGTGGGTCCATGCCTGCCCAGGAAAGGCAGGTCTGCACCCTGCTGATGATGGAGAAGGGTCCCCTGACTCAAGGCTCACAGGGGCCCATGGTGATGGTCCTTGCTCAGGGTAGGTGCATCCCCAGTGTTTGCAGCATCACTGAGGGACACCTGCAGACACCAGGGGGAAGGGGCCAGAGCCCAGGACTCCTGTCTTTGCTCTCGTCATCCCACAGGGACACGTTGTGCATAGCCCAGTGCCAGCCCATCTGCAGACACCAGTGCCCCATGCTTGCCTTGCCTCAGGATGCTGCTGCAACATCTCATTGAACTCAGGTCCTTTTTCTAGGAATCTGTTAAAAAAACCCCAAACAAATCTATCTATTTTTCTGTGGCTCACCTCTGTGCTGCTGAATTGCCTCAAGCTTCATTGCCAGCAGTCAGCAGAGCCCTCACAGCCAACAGGGATGTCTTTTCCCTCACCCTGCCAGACTTTCAGCAGAGCTGAAAACATAGCCAAGCAGAGAAAAACATTCCCAAAGCAGATTTCTGATGTCCCCCTGCCAGCAATGCGGCCAGGCGGGAAGGCCAGCAACTAGCAAAGCCAGCCCATGTTGGAGGAGGTTCTCCTTTCCATTTGATGGATTGCACCAGGCTGTTGGTCCTCATTTTTCACCTGTGAGGGGCTGGTAAGGGCAGGATCCTCACAGTGGCAGGCTGTTCTTGGGAAGGTGCTCCTCTTGATGCAGGGACATCAGCGGCACCATGCAAATGCTGACTGAGGCTGCTGTCACCCATACATGTCCCTCATATTGAGGGTTCCTCTACTGGGGAAGAGAATTAGGTTATGGTTGAGCTGGTTGTATTTTTGTCTTGTGACACAGAGGAAGGACATGCTATAGGAGCCCAAAGAGAGTCTGATTAATGCGCTTCTAGAATTGGATTGTTTAAGGCAAACAGCTTTAGAGACATGACTAAAGTAGGAAAAGAAACTTGGAAAAGACCCCATTTGGGATAAAAGCAAAGAAGGCTATTTTTTGCAAATACCAGTATAGCTTCTTCTAAAAATATTATCTTAGATGTCTGTTAGAAAATGAGAACCAAATGTGATTCTGAACGGTCTAATGCAGCTTGTCATGTCAGAGGAGGAGGGATGAGGACCTCTCACTGGAGGCAGGAGATATGCTTGCAAGCTCTCAGAGCTCTCAAACTGCCAGCTTTGGAGGGAAACATGGATGCAGGAGAGCAGCATTTGCCCATGGGCTGCTGAATCGCAGGTTCACACTTTGCCGTGTTGGCAACCATATTCAGTCATAGTTCTGGGAAGATTTTTGACAGTATGTAAGAGTTTCTAAGAGTCAGGAGAATGGCATGTGGATAGCCATGGTTTCCCATAAGCAATGGTATGTACATACTTGAGAAAAGGAGTCACACACTGCCAACTTTTGGGTTTTTTTGTATTTATATATTTATATTTTTTTTAAGCAGAATTAGAAACAATATCAATGGCAGAGAAGAAGGTATGGTCCTTGCAAGAGAGACCATATCAGAGCTGTCTTTCTGTTCAGTTATTTAAGGCCCTTTTTTGCCATACTTGTCACTCCGGCTCACTGTTCCTGAGAATCCTACAGAAGCAACGAGGTGGGTTTCTTTCCTTTTCACATATGTCTTAACCTCAGTCTCTCAAGCAATTTCTTAAGCCAGTAGCTGCAATGGCTGCTGGGAACAATGTCTTCAAAGCCAGTTCAGGTTGCAAACATCGCTGCTGGTGCCAAAGCCCTGAGAATGATTGAAAACCTTCAGGGTACTCTTTGGTACTAACTCAGACAGCATACAAGTGGTTTTGGAGTGTTTTCCATCTAAACTTCTCACTAATCTAATATAAAGCTCTGCTCCAACTTTGCCCTTTCCAAGCAGTGATCCAGCAGTCCTCTGGCCCTCCTTCTAAAACCTTACAGAAGATTCTTTTTTTTTCCTCTGGAGCTTATGAACATGAGCGTGTTTAATTTGAAATGTACTGGTAAGAGCACTCCACCTCGGGCAGCGGTACAGGAACACGCACCCAACAGTGTGCACGCTTCTCCAGTCCTGCCTGATGGTTTCACCTCATCTTTGCAATGTAGTCAGGGAAAGGCCTGCCTGTTACCTTTATGACCAGAGTTTGTGGAGAACACAGTGACAAGAAGGCACTGAGGCCACCAGTAGCCCTGGGTAGCACCAGAGGCTTTTCTAACTATGTAACAGGGTACGTCTCTAGAGGGAAAATTTTCTCTTGGATCTGCTTGATGGGATTCAGTTCATCTGTCTCTGCCTGTGTGAAAACGTAGATGATGTCATGATGAGATCGAGAAGTCAAGATCACATCAGGCGTCAGAAATGCATGATCTAATGGAGAAGGTTGGAAGGTCTCAGCTGCATTTCCCTAGGGGGTTTCTAGGAGTCTCAACTGTTATCGTCTTTGTTAGCCCATTACACAAATCCTTCAGTACGATGCTTAAGACCAAGAGTGCTGTAAGGTGGCACACGGAGGGCCTGGCGGTCAAGTCTACCAAGTCCCCTGGATTGAGGGTGAGGAGCAAACTCTTCACCTAGCAAGCTCAGAGCATCCTCTTTGCCATTGCCTGGCTGGCTTGTCTCCAAGATGACTTGCCTGGGAACACATTAAACTTCATGGGATTTAAATAGATACTGTAAACTGGAACATCGCATGTCCTTCAAGCTAGATGGCTTCAAGAGAAGCCTCCTTCCTCTTTACTAAAAAGAAGAGCTATTTCAGTCAAAGCCATGCCTGGTCGCTATCACAAGGAGATTTTTCTTTGAGCTGTTTTAAACTGATCAAATTAATGATGGGAGTGCTGTGAGCTTTTCAGAACCCAACTGGGATGCCTCCCACAAAAACCAAACAACACCAGAAGGAGTTTTTCTCGTGACATGTTTTGGTTCTGTCACTGTGTGTGATTTTTGTGATCACTTTGTTTTGCCCGACTGCATTGTTCTGGGCATGATGGGGAGGAAAATCCATCTTTCAGTAAATACTCCTCAAGCCCCCTGCTGTCACAGCAGATAGCTGCACAGTCTCTCCATTCCCGGAGAGCAAAACCATTGCAAGTCTGAGATTTCAGGAGAAGTTACGTACCTGCTGCTGGCCTGATCCACCTCACAGCACACAACTTTCAGCAGGTTTTGGATGCAGACCTGGTTAGCATTAAACAGCTGTAATACAGGATGTGAACCTCCTGTACAGAGACTTACGAGGATCTGGATTTCCAGGCTGGAGGAAGAGAAACATACTTCAGCAAAAATGTTTCTGCAAGTCTGTGCTTTTGTCTCTCTCAGATGCTGTCAGAAGGAGGAGAGACTTTTGCACCAGCCTGGGAAGAACTCAGGCGTAGTGTATGAAGTGCTCCGACACCCTTTTGCCATAGTACATGAAGTGTGTGTGTGTTTCTGCCTGCTCAGCCGCATGAAGTGCCTTTGAAGGCTTTTTATTTGAACTCTGGGCTTCCCCTCTTCTGAGTCCCTACTGTCTAGCCTTGCTCTGCAAAGACAGGGACTAGAAACATTCTCCTGAGCTTCTCAGTGTCTGTATGTATGTATGAAGCAGCTAGCTTCATAGGCAAACATTTGCCCACCGTTATGCCTGTCGCAGCTTATTAATGCGTGGCCTGACCGCAATGCATCTGGAAATAGCCCAGCACTAACTGCTTGCTTCCTGGCCTTGTCACCCAATCCTTCTGCCAGGTCGCCTCCACTTCATATCTGCTTTCTTTTGGATGTAATTTTACTTTTTTTTTTTTTTTTTTTTAAAGTGACAGTGCCCTCAAGGATGTTGGCAAAAGAAAAGGAAAATGGAAAAATCTTCTTTGGCAGAACCTATTCTTCTGACGCAGTAGCAGCTGCTGTGGAGGAGAGCCAACAGCAGGGATCCTCTTTGGAGGAGTTTGCAGGCTGAGGATCAGAGCATGTGCTTCTCTCCTCGCTTGGTAGCACAAGCTGGTTCCCTGCAGAGAGTGGTGATGGCCAAATCAAGCCTGAAATGTGACATTCACAGCTCTAAATTAGACATATGCGGTTTCACTTTGTCTCCAGGATCCAGGCCTAGCAGGTGACAATCTTCCAAGGCTTCTCAAAAGGTGGGCTAGGAACCTCCTTGGTGCTGTGACCAGCCAAAACAAGACTCAATGGATTCATCCAGTTCTAGATGTCTGCATTTAGGCAAGTTGAATCATACCGAGCACTCACTTTCTCTTGGCTGATGGTGAAGGGGACCTTCTGGCTAGCTGTAGGGGAATGCTTACTTTGTAGAGCTGCAAAGTTGGGAGAAAGAAATCTGGCCAAGGAAGGAATAGTGTTCTTTCCTCCTACTCTTTGTCCTGGTGGGCTCCTTCTCTACTGCAGTAGGCTGACCATTTGCAGCTCTTCATAACTTATTAAATCTTTACTGAATATTTTAATAAGCACAGCCATAACAGAGAGAAATAAAAGCTTGGCAGGAATTTCTCATGTACCTAATGTTTGGATATATAAGTTTGTAGTGGAGCTCTGGATGGGGACTGGAATAAGACTGCAGAAGGTGACAGCAGTTGTCTGGATTTCATGAGCTGAGGAAGCTCACATCTGCAAGTGCAGGATGCTCTCAAGGTTTTGCTGACTTTCTTTGTTAAGCCAAAAGCCATGTCTAAGTTTTAAGGAAAAGTCTTTTTCCTTCATCTTCCCATCTCCTTTCCTTCCCCATTTCACACTGTTAATCACACTGGCGGGATGCCCTCCAGGCTGAGACTATTCTGAGAGCAGGGTGAGAGGAGGGTGCTGAGAGGGAACAGCAGGCTATGCATTTTCCTTTGCTAGCATGATTTGGCCATGATTAATGCACATGGAAAATAATCAGTACATTCAGTCTAATTTTGCAGAATTATTAAAGGGTTGATAGCTTTTATTCCATTCTTAGGAAAATGGTCAGGTGTTGTGTGAACATGGTTGGATGATGTCAGGCATCTCGTATTTAAGGCAGGGAATAAAATTTGTCAATATATTTTTTCTTTTTTTCTTGGTTTTTTTTTTTTTTTTTTTTTCCNCTGGGAAAAGGTAGTGTTAGTCTGAGCTTCGGAGATCTCCTGTTACTTCCCTAAACAGGATCAAAAGAAGCTCATTCATCATTAAACCAATACAGTCTGGATTAAAGGGAAGAGGGGCTGTAAGTAGGGAATCTTTGGAGAATGGAATTATTATGGCTTACTCTGAGCTGGTGAGCACATCTCAGCCCTTCGCCCCTCCTTTCCATGTGCTGTTCAACCACTAATGCTGACAGGGACAGGGAAAGCAAATTGCTGCTGATTCCTGGGGAAAAAGCACCTTGAAGGAGCTGGATCAGGCAGATAGATGGGAGCTGAGCTCATTGCAATAACACAGTGACCCTCTTCCTTACTTGCATCACCAAAGTTATTTTGTTTAAACTTAGGTTGGATAAAGCCACTTATGCAGCAAGAGCATCTTTCTGACCACTCCTGATGCTGCCAAGTTCACCCACTAACTGGCATGATCTTTCTTTATCCCATTAGAAAGGTAAGTTGTTACCTTGTTTCATAAGCCAGAGGTTTTGTAAATCTTTCTTCTCCTTGTGTGCTGAAACTAAATAATAAGACACCACTTTAATGGAGAGATTGTAATAATTCTCCAGATTTTATAATGCGCTAAATAAAACACAAAAATGACTGATACAAAAAATATTAGCAAAGCCTGTTTTGTGATTATCATTGCAGCCCTTTCTGACACAGGAAAGTGTGTCAGCTACTTTTAATTGTGCCTTTTTATGACTTTGAATTTGCATTTTTATTTATTTTCCATTTTCTTGTAATTCTCATTTACCAACACAAAATTAACAGTTCTCATCCCTGCTGAGCTTACTGCTGTTGATTTTTCTCCTTAGCTTTCTAATTTTGCAAATATCGACTAGGGTTTGTTTTTCCCTGGTAGGTTTCTACAGGTGTCCATGACTGATCAGAGAAATTATGGCCCATATGTGCTTAATTCCACATATCATTTGTGCCAGAGACGGGAATTTTTTGATCTCTGAATCAAACTGTAAAGAGTAATTGGATGCCATGGCATTTAACAGTCAGGCTCTTGGATATTGCTTTATCACAGCAGAGTGCAAGGCTGCAGATGCCTCCTACTTTGCTGGAGAGCTGGTGGTTGCGTGGGCATCCTGCTGCCTTTTGGGGCCATTGGAAGCAGCTGGTGCATGAGACTGCAATGCACAGCAAAGCCTCGGGAGTGGGACGTCGAGGGAATCCCCCCCACCGCCTTCCAGCCCACTGTGGGGCACTGATGGTGCCTCTTGGGGGACTGTGAGCATGTTGCTAGGAACTGGAGATGGCACTGATGGTGCTGCCTGAGGATGTGGCACAATTCAAACCCTGCTGGAGTTGGGTTTCTCTGGGCAGCCTGATCACGAGAGACCACTTGCGACATCATGGTTAGGTTTCTTCTTTCAGATGCTCTGAAACAATCCCTTTTGAGTTACAGGGTGGATATTTGCCTTTCCTATTGACCTGTCCTTGCCAATCAGAGTGTCCAGGCTTGACTGGAAGGGTACACAGAAAGTGGCACCCTCTGCAAGATGGGTGGGTGCTCTGCCCCAGCAAGTGGGGAGCAGAGCAAGGGGATGAGGCTCTCATATTCCATTCCCATAAGCTTGGTCCCATTTCAGGGCTCAGCTCTGTAAAGACAATGCCCTGCAGCTCAAGCGTTCTGTGCTGGGACGCTTCTGTCCCTTGGTTAGGGTGGCTGTGCAAGATGGGGCAAAAGTACTCACAGTGGCTGAGTGGAGAAAGGTGTGGAGAAGGAGAAAGTGAGAAAGAGAGGGTGAGAGAGGGCCCTTCCCTACAGGTTGATAGCCTCTTCACTTGCAATTGTGCAGCTCAGATGAGAGATCCTGTGAGCTGTAGCAGTGGGGAGCTTAGTGCCAGACAAGAGTTCACTCAGCACCTTCTGTGGGCATCATGGTCCCCATGGTGGATGGGGAGCACTTCAAGTCTGGCCTCAATGACTGCAATGACAGAGGCAGGAGTTCCCTGTGTGCTGTAGGAAGTGGAGACAATTCCCAGGCACCCTAAAACCTCAGTGCTGGTGGACTGTGTCCTATGCTGGCCAGACCTGAATAGCTGGGTCTTAGTGAACAGGACAATCCCATGGGATCTGCCATGGATGGGACTTCCTCAGTCAAGTGGTCAAGAATGCTCAACAACTTAGGAAATAGGAGAGAGACAATTTCAGGGGCTCTGCCCTTGGAGTTATTTTGCCCAGACAAACAGCAAAGAGCTACCAGGTGGCCCTTGGGTGGCCCAAATGATGTATCCCAGTGCTCTGTGCTGGAGAGGTGTCCAGCCAGTGGTGAGGGACTCCTGATGGAGCCTTCAGGCCCCAGCACACAAAAACAAGTGCACAGGTTGTTCACGCAGCTGTTGTTCAAATGGATGAATGTCAACTGTCCCTGCAGGGCATATTAGTCTGGTACTTGCCTAGTGCATTAGACAGGACATTTTTTTTTTTTCAGTGTAACCTGCCCTTGCAATATAAACCTGTTGACTGTGGTTTTTTTTTCTTCTTTCATGATAAGCACAGGAAGCTGCAGTGGTCACATGATCACTTCAGCAACATCCTGACTCAAGCAGCTTGTTGCGTTGTTTGTAAAAGTTCAATTTTCTTTTTGAGGAAAATCAATACAGCTCATTATTTAGCTGAGAAAACATCCTTGTGTCAAGCAGCTACTCATTCCACTGGAAGGCAGCCCCCGGTCAGGCTCAGCCACTTTTCATAAGCTGGACAACAGGCTGATAGCCTTTGTCTTAAATTATCCCTTCTGAACTAAAACTGTCCCACTGAGAAGACCGATCAACTTCCCGCAGACCACCAAAGAGCTGCTCAACAAGTAAACACCACCAGCCTCAGGCAAAATACACACTGGAAAAAAAAAGCACAGCCACAAAAGACACTTTTTTCACAGCTGCTGTAATGACTGTAAGTTCTCATGCTGCTTCTACGTTATATCCTTTCTTTTGGACTCTGGCTACATCATTAAGCTTTTTGGTTTCAGTGCTAGGATGCGAGATTTAGTACTATGAGGCTCCTTGAGAGCCAAATATTCTTTGCCTAGCCTGTCTTGAGTGGTGAGCCAGAGCTCAGGGGCTTAGCCCAAATCTATCATAAGTTTTAGACCTTTATACAAGTGCACAAGATGTTTTAAAGCAGCTTCAGAGGCTGAGAGGGGTTGAAGATGTTGGGTAGATGGTGCCTTTGCATACTCTGTGTGTGTACGGCCTTGGGGACAGCACTCTCTGTCCCTGTGTTTATGACCTGTTGTGGGGGCATTCTAACCTGCCTCCCCAGTAAATACATGCCTTGACTGCTCATATGAATATATAGTTAGTGAAAACTGCTTCTTGCTGCTGCCCAGCTTCAGGATTCAGAGCTACAATCCCTTGTCCGAAATTTGTTTATTTAGAAAGTTGGAGGTGAAATTCCTCCTGTATGAAATGGAGAATGGGGGAAAAATACACATTGTGGCTGCTGGAAGGGTAGGATTGGGGAGTCAATAATAATCTTTTTCATTTTTTGTTTTGAGATCTGAATAAGGCTAATAGAAATTTAGCAGAGACATTTCACTGCAGTAAATTAAGTAATAAGTAATAAGGTCAGTGATTAAGTAACAAGATCAGTGGGATAAGAGGGCCAGTGCATGGGCAGTTACTGAGAAGGTTATCTAGGGGTTAGGGTACACACTCTGCTAAACAGGAAGAGCTGTCTATAAAGAAGTATGCAAAGCTGGTAAATTCTGTTAAACAAATTCTCTGTCCTGACTGTTCGCAGGCTGGTCTGAAAACAGAGCGGGTAACAAAACGAGTAGTGAAGTATATTTTGAGAGAGCCATCAGCCAAGAAATCTGTCTTCTCTCTCCAGATCACTGCTGCATCCCTTTGCTGTGGTCTCTCTCAAGAGCAGATTTTTTGATGTGTGGAGTACTGATGAGCTTCCCCTTCCCCGTCTCTTCTCCATAAGGCAGAGGTGAACAGGGGTGCTCGGGGGTGAGCAGGGTGCTCGGGCTGGGGAGTATGTGTCCCAGCAACAGGGAGAGGGGCAGTGCTCATGACAGCATTTTGCAGTGTGCCAGCCTTGACACCAACTCCTGTTTACATACATGTGGGACTGGGTCAGGAAAACCACAAATGAAAGTGATTTACATCCTTGTCACCATATGCTGTCCATAAAACCTCTTTTGTTTTGGAGTCCATTGGTCTGTTTCCAGCTTTTTTTGTCTGTACTGAGACATTGATCTCATGAGCTGTCTTTAAGAACTTAGTCCAGACTCTAGATAATTTTGGGTTGTGGAGACTGTGAAGAGACAACATTGCTTCTATTACCAGACTCCTCTGGTGTTTGATGATGGCTATGATTATAGTGCATATAACATTATTATTTAACTGCAGTTACAACAGCATGGATTATACTTGACTAGCTGATTAATCATCTGGAGCAATGAGTTAATCTCCCCCTCTTTTATGATAATTAGTATGTAGAGCTGGATCTCAGTTGGCTGAGTGAGTGTGGAAGTGATCAAGGCAAGCAAAGAGGTGTTTGGCAGCTTTAAGCTGCAGGAAGGATAAACACGTGGAGCTCTTGGAACAGTTATTCCCTTCCTGATGAGCTCTGGCTTGAGCCAGCTCTGATCCACACCAGGGAGCTGCATTTCAGTGGTAGGTGGCTGAACTGCTGAAGGCAAGTTGGTCCAGTCAGAGTTATAAGGAGATACTTTGGTGTGTAGGGATGCTCAGTCATGCCTTGTCCTCCCTTTCCTTCTTCATGTTTCTGCTAGCTGCTGCCTCTGGCTTTCTCACATCACAACAAACATATGGCCCGTATTTTGGGGTTCAGACACCAGGAGTAGGAGGCAGTGGAGGCTGGGTGGATTTGCTAGGATTTGGTGTGCTTTTTTGGAGGTATTGCATGGGATGAGCATGCCTTGAGTTATGTATATGCCCTTAGTATAGCAGGCATCCTTGTTTCTAGGCTACCTCTTGTTTTTCTGTTTGACCTTGGTCCAGAGCCTCTGTTTACCTTCCTGCCTTTTCCTTTCAACGCTGCCAACTTTCTTGAGCACTAACTGTCTCTTCCCATGTGTGTGCACCTTACTTACACCAGTCGTAACCAAACCCCATACTGTGCTGTTTGAAAGGTCTGGCTTTGAGGATGGAGGCGTTTAAGATTGTGGGATGCAAAGTTCTGTCCTCCTTGCAGCGGTTAACCAAAGTGCCCTGTGCTGGTGCGTCTGTAGGTACTCAGGAGTGAAGGGAGGAGAGGAATTCATTAGCACAATTAGTACAGTACCTGCTGTGCTTAGGACCTGCTATGGTGGCTTAGTGCCACTGTTGTCCCCAAGCAGGTGGAGTGGCTTTCTGGTTTTCCCTGCTAGCTGGGTCACATACATTCAGGCAATAGCAGTACAGACTGCCTAAAAGTACCTCATGGTTTTGCTTGTGGGAATTTACAATTCAAATCAAGAGAAGTGGCAGCCTCTCTCTGCCTCCTATGGTGATTTTCTTTACTCTCCTGATACAGCAAAGATCAAGATGAAATATTAAATGTCCTCCACAATGTAATTATATCTGGCTGGTCGCAATCAATTCCCTCTGCCTCGTGTAGTTTGCTGTTGCTTTTCTCTTTCTTTCCCTTCCTGTAAAAGACACGGGGCTGATTCTCATCTCCCCTGTGGGCTGGAAAGGAGTTGCTGCCAGCTCCCACATGGACCCACCAGCTTAAGAGGAACAATTTATGGTAATGAATTCTCATCCAAAGCTCCAAGCCGTGCAAAGTTTGATGCAGAGAGACCGGACTCTAGTTTTCATAAAGCCCAAAGCAATGCTTTATCTAATAGACTGCAATTGAACAATGATTTCCAAAGCTCAGTCTATTCCAGGCAAGTGCCACTTTAAGAATACGATGTATGTAAAAATAGCCTTTTGTCTTTTCCTGAGCATAGGTTTGGAAAGGTTTTATGAGGCAAGAAAGCTTAGTGTGAACTTCTTCCTCCCCTAGTGAAGAGATCATGATTATTAATACACTCATTAACTTTTTCAGTCTCTGCCTCTAAACATGTCAAGCAATATCCACGACAAATCCCTATTATCAGGTGCACAGGCTGGTATTATCATTAGCAGGTGTCTTTGGGAAATCAAGGCCATTATTCAAGACACCAGCGATCAAGCATTAGCCTCTGCCACTCTCCTTCAAGGGGAGCAGAGAGAGGGTCAGAGAACCAGCCCCTCTCTCGCTGGCGAGGACTGGGACAGGCACACAGTCCCAGGAGCTGCCCCTGCGCCTCTGCTGCTGTCAGTGGGAGCCCTGCAGAAAGGCTGGGGCAGCCCGGAGGATGGAGCAGAGGATCTGCCCCCTCAGGGAAGGTTTTTCCCTGCACTACTAGACCAGACCTGGCATTCAGGCAAGAGGCATATTTAAAACAGCATGTATTGACAATTAATTGCTTAAAAAACCTAACAAACCATCTCTGAGAGAGAAAAATCTAAGGAA
Source organism: Nycticryphes semicollaris (assembly GCA_013400055.1). Taxonomy (NCBI): domain Eukaryota; kingdom Metazoa; phylum Chordata; class Aves; order Charadriiformes; family Rostratulidae; genus Nycticryphes; species Nycticryphes semicollaris. The sequence goes on from VXBJ01005960.1 coordinate 2,310,155, forward strand.
AAACAAATAACCCACTGGTGCCCAGCCTGACAGGCAGTCAGTCCCCTACTTTCAGATGCCCCTCCCAAAAAAATTATTTCATTATTTAACTACTTTTTTTCTTGTCCCAAGACTTACTATGCTATGGATTTAATCCATCCACCAGCATCAAAAGGCAATCTAGAAGAGAAGGGGAATCTTGAGCATAGGCAGGGCTGATCACCTGCTTACAGCCAGACACACACTCCTGTGTTTTGCTGCATCAAGTCATTGCTATTGAGCAGTGGATTCACAGAAAAATCCAGAGGCTGTTTTTTGAAAGACTCTTCTTGGTGCTTCTTGTGTGAAAATGTGATCTGGGGGTTAATCCTAAGAGATCTGTTTGTTGCCTTCACCACCAACCCACAATATTTAAGCTTCACTTTGCAGCACTTTATTTATAAGCAGCTCATTGCCTCAGTGCTATTTAGAGTTCATTTAATATGTATGTAGAGTCAGGCACCCAGTCTTGAGAAACTCCCCAGGAAGTTGCCCGGACTATTGTAAGCATGACAAAGTGGTAGAAGTACAGAATCCATCTGCCTTCTCTAGTTTGTAAGGTCTTCTTTATTGGGTTTTAGAGCTTTGAACCTTCTTCTGGCATAGGATACCGGACTTCTCATCCCAAGCAACAGTATGATCAGGGCCTCTGTTTGCACCCAACAGCTCATCATCAGTAGAGAGACCAAACTTTTATTTCCACCTCTGCCCAAGAAGAATTGAGTTCCCAAACCTCAGTTTGCACAGAACAGTTAAAGGTGATGGAGACAAGAAGACTTAAGGGAAACGCAACCCTGCAGCTCAGTGGACACTGCAGAACAAGGAGGACAGGATGGATACTGGTGCCTGCTGCAGTGGAACTTAAACCACTTGATAAAATCAGTGAATGACAGCTCTGGACCTCTTTTGTCAGAGACAGGGTTTCACCCTGCAGGATATACCTGCGTTCCCATCTGTGTCAAGGTAACTCTAGCTACATTAAGCTTAGCATTTCATCACCATGCGCTACCTGATACTGTTCCTCCACCAGCAGAGAGTGTTCACATCTCATCAGGGAGAGAACCCAGAGGATAGCAGGAGTGAGGCACCAAACAGCCCCCCAGCCTTCAGCTCTCTCCTTCAGTGCCTCTGTCCAGGGGACCTTCCACCACTCCTGTGGAATAGCTGTATTAAGGCTTGAACACATTTCTTCAAAAATTGATCAAACTTTTCACTACACTTAAGTCTTTGCCTAATCTGTTGGAGCCTTACAGGTTGCTATTTTTATGGCTCCTCCCGCTGCCAATGTGGCTTTGGTTATGATACGGAAGAAAACATGGCGTTTTTTATTTTCTGATTACTGGTATTGCTTCTCCTGTTTCACATTTTTTCCACATCCATCTGGAAGACTGGAGATAACTCAGATGAAAAGCAGTCAATTATGTGGTGCCTGGGATACTAGAATTCTGGACTTTATGACCCAGGAAGTTTCTCTCTGCACCATGCTCCCAATTTGTTGGATTTTTTTTCCTTCTTTAATACCAACAAATAAAATAACATATCCTGGATACTCTGCAGTCAACAGTAACTTGGCAGTAACTGAGCTGGAAGCTACTATATCTCCATGACTTCTCGGTTTTATTTATATATATATTCTTTTTCCATCACCTAGGAATATTTTTTCTGTTTTTCATTAGAAATCAAAAACTTGATGACACTAGATTTTTGGACAACTTCTGAAATGAACCCAAGCTAGAAATTGTCAATTGTTTTTCACTTGCAAAAAGCAGGATGGTATTTTCCAAGGATTTCCTTCCCAATCTCATTTCATCCTTGATTGGCAGGCTACCACTGACACGGATGGAAGAACTGGGTCATCACTGAGTCCTTGGGAACTCTCTGCCAGTGACTGCTAGGAATATCAAACTAGTGATGCAATAGATTAAATTTAAAAATGATGTATTGCTGTTGTCTTCAGGGAGGTCTATACCTTGGACAAATATCTCCTGTCAGTGTGACTGCAATGCTCAAGCCTTCCCTCCTGTACAGCTTTCTCTCTAACATGGCAAGCAGCCAAGCAATAATGGCTGTACGTAGGAGACTTTCAAGTGTTTATTAGGTTGGGTTTGTTTTTTTTTTTTAAAAAAAAGATGAACAGAAGCTTATAAATTTCAGTATTAGAATGTATTGAGATGCAGAAGGCTTGAAGTAAAGTCACCATCCTTTTTGATTGTGTCTTAGGATGCTAGGTGTGGGGATTTTGTAGGGGTGTGAATGTGCCTCCTTGCAAAGTACTGGAAAAGTCTTCTCCTTCTGTTGAAGTTTTATTTCCAGAAACTGAAGCCACATTGAAATATCATATATATCATGCAGTGTAAGACTATATATTGTTTCATTTTATTGCCGCACAAGATTATATACAAATACTCTTCAGTCTTTTCTATTTGAGAGAGGATTGCTTATTCCTTGTTCTTTAAAATATTTAACATGGCAGAGGGCTTATTTTGAATTTACCTGACTGTGTTGAATTGCCTGTCTATATTGGCCCAAACCTGGCACTACCAGCAGGGCTGGGATCTGGTCCTGGACCTGGAGGAAACACTTCACCTTCTTCTAAGGGGATGCAGCTTTTGGCAGTCACCCTTCCTAAGGGATACTTTTGGAGTACTAGTTGAGAGAGAGCTGATCTGCAGATGTGAGCCTGCAGGCTCTGGAGCTGTTGCCCAGCAGAGTTCCCCAGAAGGAAAAATGGCTTAAAAAAAATATATATAAATAATGCAAACACAAAACACAAGAGGAGGAGTAGCCTTTTGTACCTTAATTTAAGGGAACTCAAAGTCCTCTCACTGCACCACGACATAGTTAACCAGTCATTGTAATTAATCTTGTTTTAATATACAATAATAGTCAAAGAAAACACGACCCATACTTCTCTTGCTGACATATACCCAGGAGACAGAGTGGATTGAAAGGAAGGTGATCCTTGTAATCTGGTAGAAATAAAGTCCTGAAGGTAGGAATTGATCCATATGGAGAGTGGCAGGTAAAAGTAGTACAGATACCTCTAAAAGCATTGGATACAGCAGTTCCTACAGGCACCAGGAAGCTGTTAGCTAATCAGACAGCGATGCACCATATGCTTTGCCCTCTAGTAAAAATAATATATATTACAGTCAGCAAGTGACAAATGTGCTTGCTGGGGCTCTCTGGAAGAGGGGAAAGCCGTGGACAAGACTGTGACTCACTCCCAAATGAGCAGGGCTAATGGCACGCTCTGACTGGGTTTCACAGTGCAACTGGCCATGTGGCAGTGGCATCCACCCCTGGCCAGTCTGGCGCTGCCGGAGAGCCTGGTCAGCAGTACGGGTGTGTTGGGCAGGTTTTGAAGAGCCAGCCTGTTCTCCTACATGCACCTTCGAGGCAGCTCTCTCCCACTGTCGGTAAGTATGGGAGAGCATTTGCAGAGGACTCTGCCAGCCATTCTCCATGGCAGACAGGAGACCAGGCTCAGGACCATCCTGCCAGGTGCTGAGCAGGTCTCAGAGAGGCCTGGCATCCTCTGCAAAGGCTGGAGGAGCTCCATGTCCAGCAGACTTGGCTGTAACCAAAGCAGCAGGAAATGGTGGTAGCTTGTACTTTAGCTACAGACAACCTACCAGGTGTTAAACAGACCTCTTGGAGAAGCCATGTGCAATCCACAAGCATCACTGGTCCTGTAGGAACCAGGAACTCCTGTACTTACCTTTGATCACCACTTTTCACATACACACACACACATATACATTATATATATTTTTATATATTTTATATATATATACACACATTATATATATCTTTATATATTATATACATAATCTATACATTGTATAGATTATATTATACTATATAGAAACTATTGTATAGACCATACATTATACTTTATTCTGGCTGTATTTCAAATACAGTTTTCCACGAATGTAGATACAGATCAAGAATTTCATGGAAGTGCTGGAGTATAATCCTTTTCTCATCAGTTTTATGGGCTAAGGGTACCATAAGACAGAGTAAGATCATCTCCTTGCTGACTACTGCTCACTAAGCTTCTTTCCTCTTCAATCCAACCTTTAAGATCCTGCCATTTACCTGTGCAAGGCCTGGCCCTCGTAGGACCCTCTGTGCTGGTTCAACTTGCTAATCTAGCAGAAAAATTACGATAGCAGAAAAAAAGTGGTTTGCTTTATGCTGAGTTAATGAGTTGAACTCACCTCTGGTTTTGTTTGCAGAGGTAAGCTGGAAAATCTCCTTCCACAATGAGGTAGGGCTAATTCTCATCTCCTGCCTCATTCTCTTCTAGATTTCCTTTTGATGCCGCCTTTTGCCTCCTCTACTCGGAAACATTTTGTTGTCACTGCAGGTGGAGTCAGGACTGAACATGTCACCCCCAGCACCATGTGGAGCCGGGCTACAGAGATGCAGGCTGCTTGGAAAGTGGATGAATTGCATGGCATAGTAAGTCTTGGGATGAGCAAAACAGTAGTTAAATAATGAAATAATTTTTTTGGGAGGGGCATCTGAAAGTAGGGGACTGACTGCCTGTCAGGCTGGGCACCAGTGGGTTATTTGTTTTTCCTTAGATTTTTCTCTCTCAGAGCTGGTTTGTGAGGTTTTTTAAGCAATTAATTGTCAATACATGCTGTTTTAAATATGTCTCTTGCCTGAATGCCAGGTCTGGTCTAGTAGTGCAGGGAAAAGCCTTCCCTGAGGGGGCAGATCCTCTGCTCCATCCTCCGGGCTGCCCCAGCCTTTCTGCAGGGCTCCCACTGACAGCAGCAGAGGCGCAGGGGCAGCTCCTGGGACTGTGTGCCTGTCCCAGTCCTCGCCAGCGAGAGAGGGGCTGGTTCTCTGACCCTCTCTCTGCTCCCTTGAAGGAGAGTGTCAGCGGCTAATGCTTGATTGCTGGTGTCTTGAATAATGGCCTTGATTTCCCAAAGACACCTGCTAATGATAATACCAGCCTGTGCACCTGATAGTAGGGATCTTCCAGGATGCCCCAGCCTTTCTGCAGGGCTCAGTCCCCGTGGAGGAGTCAGGCCTTGGTGTGTTTGAGAAGGACCCCAGCAGGGAAACAGCTCTGTGGGTGCACAGCTACGGCTGCTGCTCTCAGGAGTGTCTTGAAAGCATGGCAAGAGGGGCTGGAGGCTTGATGCTGGAATGATGCCTGACTTCTGGGCTGTGGAAATGTTCCTGACAGTGGCTGCTTTCTTTTTGTTCAGCACGCAGCTGTTCCTCTTCTCTGCTACCAAACCATTTTCTTCCTTCTCCCTGAAGCCCCTCTGAAAACCCTCTCAGAATTACATGCCCCTTTTCCCATATTCATTCTCCATCTCTCTGCAGAGACGCTGGGAGCAAACTGCTTCTCTTGGACTTTGGCCCATGAACCCACCTATGATCTGATTCAAGTGCAATCATTAAAGGCTAATGATGCTCCATTGTCTTGAATTATATCTATATTGCACGATCTAGTGGAAAGCTATCAAACTAACCTTAAATTAATTTAGTCAGCACAGTAAGCAGTTTAGCCAAGCTACCATGGGGCTACTAAAGGGCTAATTTACCCCCTCTAGAGGAAGATCAGCAGAGACAAATCTTAATCCTGGTGAGTGCAATTAAGATGTTCATCCAAAAACTCAAGATGCGTTACACTTTCCAGAAGAAACCAAAAACCAAGCCTGGGCAAATCTATAGAGTAGGGAAAAAAAGAAAAGAAAAAGGTAAAGTGAAGGCTCTTGCTTTGTAATTTCAATTTTATTAATCCCAGTGCTAAATGGATACTTTCCATCTGTGTTTAATCAACAGGTGCTATTCATGGTGGGCGCACAGATGTTATGGTTAGAGCCATTGGCAGTGAATGTGTCCTGTCTGATACTGGAAAAAGGAGTCTCGCTTTTAGAGGAGGGGGACACCTGAAGCAGCTTTACCCAAGGAAAGGTGTATGTGTGTGTGAGCACTGATCTGGACAGGAGTCAATGCATGACCAGACTGTGGGAGGAGCTGGATGTGATCATGGCTGTGAAAGTGAGCAACTCCCGTTCTCCTGCCTGAGAGGTATCTGGGGTGAAGGATAACTGGGTGGTCAGGTGTTCCCTGCACTGAAGGTTCTGATCTCATCCTATGGCATTTTATTAGTATTCCCCATGGTTCCTCCATCTGTCATAGTCTGCATTAGACACAGAGGGATGAAATCGCCCTCGTCATTTCCACTCCCAGTCTGAGAACTGTTTGTGCTTTGTTTGATTAAATATGCTGCAGTTGTTTTCAGTTGTTTTCAGGACTTACTAATACAAAGCATGCATTTTGGCACTAACAGGAGGCTTACTGTGACACGAGTCTCAGTTAGGTGTGACACTTGGGCTGGAGGCCAACTTGGTAGAGCTGCTCCCCTGTGTGTTATGACCATGATGTCCCCATTTAAATACTCCTTGAGAGAAAGCAAAGCTGAAGCACTGAGCATCTCCTGGCTCAGCTTGCAATGAGCATTTATGGATTTTAGGAAAGGCTTGTGCAAGAGCAGACGGGTTAGGAAAGAGAGATCCACAAAGCAAAAGACTGGTTCGATGCTGCCTAAGAAGCTGAAAGGAGAAGAGTGGAAATACCAGAAACGCACAAATCTCCTTTGCCAGGCAGCTTGGCATCACGAGCAGCAGACAACACAACTTTTCTCCAAATAGCTACAAATGGACAGCGTGACGAAAGCAGTAGATAAGGGACCATAGGTTAATGCTGTTAGAACCTATTCTACCCTTGAGCAATGGCAAATACTATGTTTGGTCATGAAACGTGGAGACGTCACCACATTCCAAGTGCTGACTGCAATTATGGATGCAGTAGATCTCTTGCTAGGACATGTGCACAGGGAATTGTTTCCCATAGCTGGAGAGATTTCCATGTAAAGATTCCTTCTTGTCTCAAGTGCTGCGCCAAGGAAAACACACCACTCAGGCAAAGGGCTCCCACAGCAGAAAGAAGCGAGTCCATGAATGAGTCCACTGTAGCACCCATAATGGGCATGAATGCGTGGCCATGCTGGCCCCTTCCATGAGAGTGGAACTGGAAATGGCTTTGGACAGAGCCCTGCCTTGCAACTGGCTGATGTTGATCTTATCTCAAAATAGAAGATGGAGAAAGCTATAGCAACCTGCCAGGCTTGGCAGTACTGGAAGAAAGAAGGGAAAGGAAAAGAAGGTGGAGGGACAAAAGGAGGCAGGGAAGGATGCAAGGAGAACACTCTTTAAAGAAAGGCTTACATCAGTCTCAAGACAGTCAAGTGAGAAAGTCATGATTAGAGTTCATTACCCCTAGCAACCTCTGCCCATTAATTCTCTATGGCAAAAATACCTAAGGCTGCAGTGATGTCCAGCCTGTGGCTGGGGTCTGCGTGCTGGAATGCAGAGACACAATAGAGTACAAATACTTGCCTCATAGATGTTAAGGATGTCAAAGAAGATAAAAATAATGCTAAGGGAAAAAGAGCAGTTAGGTGAGCAAGGTGAGCAACAAATCATTGACAGAGATTGCTCCTCCTGGCACCAAAGTTCAATGGTGCATCCACAGGAGAAAACACCTCTTCCAAGGATGATAAATACTCTCCATCTACTGAATTCTCAGTCATAAAGAGCTTTATTAGCTTAGTCCTAAAATGCTCCAGGAAGGATATCTTCCTGTACTGAAATGGCCCAAGTATTACCAGGTCTGCTCTACACCAACAGCTCACTAAGCCTATCCTCAGTATTGCAAAGTGAGACGATGGTACTTATGCAAGAACTCAAAAAGAGGATTTTCTCACAAGTTTTCTCTTCCTTTGCTTTCAGGGACATTCCAGCTGTCTACCTGGGAAAAGAAAATTTCCTGCCACCCCCAATCTTTCAGATCCCTTTAACCCCTAGAAAACTCTACTGTGTGCCTTGTAGTTCAGGGTTTTCAGACCAAATAGGGTACCAGAATCTAGACTTTCAATAAAAAAGGATCTTCAAAGGGAATGCCTGATCTCTCCCTTTGATACTCATGGAAATCCACTTAAGGCCTCTGCTACTCTCAGCTCTGGCTATGGATGATGAGAAAGAGGAATGCCCTCTCACAGAGTGCACCCTTTAGCCTCTCTTGATCAAAGCCCGGATGAAAGCCTGTCAGCTGGTATCCATCCAGAAGCAAACAAATAAATGCATAGGTAAAGAAATGAGGATCTGAAAATTGCCCTTGGGTAGCCCACCCCCACCTTCTATATCAACACTGTGAGTATTCTCAGCTGTTAAATAAAAGCTGAGAAGATGAACCCCAAATATAAGAAATTAAAATCAATAAACTCACCGAGTCGTCTGTGTCACAGTTCAGACTCATAAAGAGATACAATCACTAAATCCCCACAGTGCTGCTCTTTCACAATTGCACACATTAAGAAAAGGGAGGAAAGAGTTATATGAAACATTTGGCTGGGTATAAGAATCAGTTATCTTAATGATGCAATATCAAAAGGAAATATTGTCTCATTTAAAGATCTACCAGCTACAGCCACTACAATACTCCCAAAAGGATGGTAACTATTCTCATAGATGCCTGGAAATTAAGAATTATGCTCTCACTATGTTTAATATCCTAGCTGTACTTTCAAGGATCATCTATCTTAGTAAAGCTTTGGGGATCTAATTCAATTGCTTTTTGTCTGCCATTGCTTATTTATAAAACACGGTCTTGGCAATACTGTGCTCCAGTGGATCTCCCAGAAGCTGGAAGGAGAACTGATGAACTAGAAGGATCTGATCTCACCAGGTTTCTAGGACTGTATTCTGTCCTCATCCAACTTGTTTTGCAAAGCAAAGAATATACCTAGAAAAAAAACCCACAAAAGCATCTACCTTATGCTGATCAAGCCACACGGTAGGACAGAGACATACCCACCTTTTGATGCTTTGAGCTGATTGTCCTGCTAAAATCGGGTGCTAGCTGTTGATTTTTCAGCACAGCTAGCAACATCTGCAATCTGCCAGACATTTGTTCATCTGTGTGAAAGCCAAAGAATCATTTATAGTGGATTATTTGCAAGATCACACCATTATGGAACAACTTTACCTGGAGCCCCAGACTAACACCAAAATTGATAAGCTACGCAAGGACAGCTGAAATGCAGCCATTCCTCAAGGGAGACATTGTGGTGATTGGAGAAGCCACATGCATGTGCTTATCATAAAGACAAAATAACAGTGTAATGTTTGGTAGTGAGAAAAAAAGGACTCAATATAAAACTTCCCAGCCAAATTTCTGAGGTGTGGTGGCCACCGTGCTTTTTTGAGGGTTATTAACAACTCATCCAATTTGGGTTCTGATTGTCTTCAGGCAACCAGAACAGTAAGACCACGGTTCACTGTGCCTCTGAATGGCATTTGACTGAATCCTCTTCCAATTGTACTCACTCCTTGATGTCAACCAGGTTTGTGCTCAGTAAGTGTACTGCTGGGTGAGGTGTGTGTGCAGTGTTGATGTGGAGCTGTGAGCAGAGCATAAAAAGCTAACAAGGGTGCTTCCATGTGGACTTTACACATATCCAGTGTGTCTAGAAGCTAAGAGGCAGTGCCAGGAGCAAGCCCAAGGACGCAGTGCTATGAGGAAACTGCAACATGGGAAGGTAGGGTCTCAGAAAGTACTCCAAAATGTATGGCAGGAACCCATGGGAGGAGAGAAGGTTGGTGGTCCCAGGGGTGGACTGTGTGGGATTCAGAGCAAGGAGGTGGTGGGGAGTGGAGAAGGCACTGAACCCACTTTTGCTCTTAACTTGTCAGCACGTTGTTGCTTTTCTGAGCTGTGCTCCAACAAAGCAGTTAAAAACATTAAAAATGGACTCAACTCAAAGGCTACAATTACTCCTCTTGAACTTAATGCCACTGCTTATATGCCTGAAATTAAGTGTATGCTTAAAATTAAGTGTATGCTTAAGCACTTTCTGGATGGGAATGTTAACTGATAGGCAGTATCATAAGTCAGGCAAACAAATGTGTGTAGGGTCTTATCAACTTATGGGAAATAACTGGCAGCGCCTTTCGGTCTGGAAAGCTACCTCTCTCAATAGTCTAGAGTATATTGTTCTTCTGATTAACAAACCACAAGATGGATTTCTTTCCAAACATCTGATGCCTTGTGAATAATTTTCTTAATCAAAATGAGTAAGGAGGAAGCACATATTTTACCACTGTTGCTATGGTACTGTGAATTATTGCATTTTTTACTCAACTGCTCTTATGGTTTTGTACAGTTCTAGGTAATACATGAAAATATCATTTTGGAGAAGGTTTTAATGTGATGCTATAGAAGTTTGGATTCAGTTATCTACCAGATGCTGAGTCATAAAGAGAGAGGGGGATGTTTCAGAGGTGATGGATTATGGATAGAGTTTGTAGGATTCAGTATTTATTCCTATTGAAAATCAGTGATTTAAATCAACAGTGATTCTTGCTTGTCCAAGATCACAATTTCTGCTCAATGTGGGGGGAGCATCTGACCCTGGCACAGAACCAGCACCAGCTGTGCAGCTGCTGGTGCAGTTCTCAGGGCAAGAAAGAGACAGGCTGAAAAAAAATGGTCGGTGTATGTAGAGGGAAAAGAGGTGCTGTGAGTCTGGAGGGTGAATAAGGGAAAAAATAGGCAATTTATTTAATATTTATTGATTAAATCCGGCCCAGTCTCTTCATGGAGCACAGCTGTCTGCTACAGAAGTTAAAAGCCAGCACAGATCACCAGCAGAAGCGTGCAGGGAGAAGTGCAGCTGTACAGCTTCAACAAATCCAGTGGTAAACGTGCGTGCCAAAGCAGAGAGCTCTGGGCTCTCCCAGCTGCTCCGGGGGCTGTGACCTTAGTCTTTGCCACCACGCTATGGCCATTGGTCCTCAGGGGAGCAGCTACTGCAGGGGGGGAGATGGAGTGTTTCACTCCACCTCCAATTAGTGTAGGATCCAAGCCATATTGCTGGGCTGACTGGATGTCTCTCTCACACACACGTGTGCATGCACACAAACAAAATGACGAAGATGGCAAAACACAAGATGGGAAGCCCAGCTGTCAGGAATTTCTTGGCGCACATGAAGACGATGGGGAGCAGCCAAGAGAATTGAGAGGAAAAGGGCAAATATATATATATATATTTTTTTGTAAAGACAAGCAAAGTAAACAGAAATATGAAAAACAAAATATTTTTTAAGTCGAGAAAGTAGAAGAAAAAGAAAATGGTGTGGAGAAGGAGGAGGAGGAGGAAAGGGAGAAAAGCCAGGAAAAACTAGGGAGTTATTGATGCCACAGGATCACAGACCTGAAGGCTGTGTGCTAATTGTGCTATGTTTATAATAAGCATCAAACTTCAGCTGCAGCTGCATTCAGATGAGCCCAGAACACGTTCCATAGCACTTGCTGTTTTTCTACTGAGACATTTAGTGATAGATTGGAAATGAGCTAGTGGTCTTTGTGTCCATCTTTTAACAGCAGAGAGCTGCCACAAAAAGAGAAGTTGTGAGGTTCCCACTGAAGCTTCATTTTAATTTCTGCTGGAGACTTGTGAAAACAAGCCCTCAGACTGATAAAAGTGGGAGTGAATGTGGGTGAGGCTGCTGGCTGTGGGCTACTGGGAAGAGGGATTGGATGGGGCAAGTAATTCTGGCTGGTAACTCCATGCACGTGCAAAGAGAATAATTTACAACTACAAAGCCTTGCAGTGATGTCTAAAATATGATAAAAAATGCTATTTAAAATAAAAGGCATTTGCTAGTTCTGGAACAAAGCAGCAATATGAGTTGAGACACCTCTGAGGACCACAGAAGGTTTCCCTTGCTGTGTTTCCATTTGCAACACACAGGGTAAAGAGGACTGGGGGAACTGCAGTTGCCCTTGCTGTATGAGGTTGCTGAAGCTTCATTCCTGAAGGAAGACGATCCAGGAGAAGTCAGGAGTGAAAAAAGCAGCAGTCTGTCTTGAGCAAGTGGATGAAGAAGGTGCTGACTTTGAGGGAGTCCCACAGGTCCTCAGAGCTGGGCTGGATTCATCTAGTCCTTGGTTGTGGGGTTGAGCCTGAAGACCAGTCAGCTGCTGGAGGATGCTGAGTTCCCCTTGCAGCCTGACAGCTGAGAAGTGCCTCAGAGACCTCCACAGTGGGACCACAGGACAGAGAGGTCAGTGCCAGGAACATGCTTTTCAATGTGTCTCTGTTTCTTTTTTGTAGCATTTCAGTTTGGCAGCTGAGAAATTAATTATTTAACTCTTCACTGTGCTAGAGTACTTCTCTCTAACCTTGTCTAGGCACATCGCTGAGTCCAGATGAGCCTGCAGCTTGCTGCTTCTCTGGAAGCAATGAATCCACATAAGACTGTGTTGTACACCCTTTGGGTGCCTGCAAACCAGGATACATTAGGAAATGGCCATGGTATTTTTACAGCCATTAGGGCACACCAGGAACAACCCACCAGCTTGAAGGACCAGGCTGGGTGTCACCATTTGTGACAGTTCTCAGGCAGAAATTCCTCAGGTTTACCCACTGCCTATCTTGGAATAGGGATGAGCTATTGGGAGATAGCTCAGCATGACTTTTTATCCCCAAACATCTCACCAAAGAGGGGAAGCTTCACAGGCTAAAGCAGACAGCGTCATTATTAGGAAAAAAATCAAAGAGATTTTGTAATGGGACCTGACTCCAGCCTGGTAATACAAGATCAGTTTTGAAGAGTAAAATGTGTGCAAATATGTCTTCTACTACGTAAGCTACTTCTGTCTGTGCCTTTTGCAAGAGTATGATAATTGCAGCTCCTTATTTCTATTGAAATGCACTCGTTTCCCTTCTATCCTCCCTCCTTCTCCCAAGTTCTCATTCCCAGATGCTGAATTCTTTCAGTTGCTTATGGCAGGTACATATCAAACGCAGTATTAGTTCAAGGACACGTACTAATAAAATAAACATATCACAAAAGGCACCATCTGGTCAACATGCTTGACATTTTGTGCAACAGATAAACCCAGAAGGAACGGATGAAGCAACAACTGTTACGTTTACAGAGTAGTTACACATTACTGAGAAATTAGGTGATCAGGATTCACCCCTGGTCAGTCCTCCCTTGCTGTTATATCACTCCAGGGAAGTGTGTTTTATTCAACTGCCCGTGGAGCCTGGCCATTATTAGGGGTCTGAAGTGCCCCATATTGGCCATTGGCACTTAAATAAAGATGCATAAGTGCACATGACTTATTTTATAGATTGTGTGTAATTTGAGTCTTTCAAATTTCCTTTGGAAGTCTTAGCTTAGTTCCGTAACATCACCTTAAGCAAAGGTGATGAAGTTCAGGGAAATTTTGCTGTTGGACTCCCTGCTATACAGTGTCATTGGGCTGAAAGCCTGTGTGCATTCAGGACACAAACTACTAGAGTGCTGTGAAAATGTGCTGGGGAAATATCATGGCTGTTGTTGGTGACAGGCTACTGTCTTAGATGGACTATCTGTTCAACTCAGTTCAGCTGTGCTTATAATCTGTGCTGTACTGATGGCCCAGGTGAAAGGATATGGCAGCTTCAATTTCTACTTCTAATAGGGCAGTTGGAGAGGACTCCAGTTTAACCAAGGCTACTTTGAGGCTTTGCTGACAAACCATCACCCCGTGTTAAAAAATATAGTCCTATCAACCATCTCTATTTCCTCCAATATGGCTGGTTTAAGAAGGAAGCAATGGAAGACAACCTGCCCAGCCGTCTTCTGTCTTGTCTGAGCCCACAGGAATTGTCCAGACTGCTGGGTGGTTGGTCCTAGTCTGGCAGAGCACTTTCTCAAGGAGAGGATCTGGGTAAGCCCATGCTGGCAATCTGAGAATCACTCTTCAGAAGACTATGCCTTCAGTATGGGAAAAGCATAGTATTTTATGGTGACATAAGTACCTAAAATATATATACTTGGATCATGATGCTCAGATTGCACATGCTACAGCTCTCCTCCCCTCTGGCTGTGTGAATTCTGAGACCCCTGATCACCTTGGCATGAATTATTGAAAGGAACAGAATGAATGCTTAAAACCAAGAAAACGTGTCTGCAGTTCAAGAAGCTTTTTAAGCATCTCATTGATTCCTTCTTCACTGTATTGCCTGCTGAATCCTAAACACTGCAGATTGTCTTTAATTCCATTAGCTCTGCATGTGAATACTTAAGCTCACCACTAGCATCCTGTCACTATGAAGAAACTTCCCTAAGAGGAATTATTACACAATTATGGAAGTTTTGTAACCTTTTCTGAGGCACCCAGTGCAGACAAGACTTAGGTTGATAGGGACTATTGGCATGGCAATGTGAAGATGAATCTTTTCTTGGAGCTGTCTTGAATAGGAAAGTAGCAGTAGTATTAAGCAGAGTTAATACAAAAACAAAGCCAGAGGTTAAGCTTTTTGTCTTGAAGGAGCTGTAGTTTAATTTCAAGAGAAGAAATCAGAGAGAGCAATAAGAACTGAACAAGGCTGGAGCAAAGAGGCATTGGCCAAACTGTCTTCCCTATTCTCTGATGTAACATGTCAAAGAATGTGCTTTATCCTTCATAACAACATCATGATCAATATTACTGATACTATAATAATCAGGGTTTCCTGTGGTAACAGGTATTTTACCCAGCTGGAAAAATTAACTGGAACCAATAAACATTTTTTGTCTTGCTACCTGTCCTTTTGATCACACAATTATCTAGTACTAAAATAGGTCATGGCTCTGCTGCACGAACTGCTGTGCAAACATACCACAGCAGACTATCAGCTAAGTTGTCATGCAGCCATTGTTTTCATTGGAAAATCAATTTAATGCCTATCTGCCAGCTCTGTGATTCTTTGTTCCTGGGAGAGTCTTCTCAAACAACTTGAAGGAATGGTTTAGCAGGACGTGGGGAGAGGTGACATGCAACAGGTGGTGTCTCTTGTGCATTTTTTTAACTTCTCAAAACCAAGTCATACAGTTCACCTCATTAGGAAATGTAATTTCTCTTTGGGTTTTGAGGAGCTGAGAGATTTGGCGATGTTTATGGAAAGGTGGGCTGGTGGCCGATAGTGGTTTTGCTACAGGAAAAGAGCAAGGCTGTGTGTGTGATTTCCATCTCAGATCATTCCGGGTTCATTGGCCATCAGTGGTGTTAATATTGGGAAAAGGGGATGGAAGGCCAGTTTTTAAAAAAAAAAAAAAAAAAAAAAGAATTGGAGATATAAAGAGATATAAACTAGTTACATGCAATTGATCCCTTGGTATGACAACTCCTGTCACATAAAGTATCACAAAGCTCTTCTTTATGGATATCAAGAGATTTATGAAAGGGAGGGACTTGGAAACAGAGGAGAAAACTGCAGATCCTGAAGTCTTGCTGAATTATTGGGGAATATAGTCACATCTCTTGTTTTTCCAAAGTACTTCATGGAGCACAGTAAGAAATGGAATACTGCTAATATTTTTTTCTGTTGGACTCTGACCCCTGTCAAATAAGTGTGTGTAAAGAAAATCTGCAAAGAACCTGGTAACAATGGGCAGTATCCAAACTTGCAATTGAAGCAATGTATGTAGAAAAGAGGAGGGATGAAGTGTCTGTCAAGATTCCTCCCGCCTGATTTTAAAATACATTTCTGTGTATTATATTCTTCTGTGTGCAGGCAATGCAGAATATAATGCAGCCTTCATTTCTCTTCAGCAGCAGCAACTTAGCACAAAGGGAATCTAGAGACTGACATATAAAAGAAACAAAGGACTGCAAACACAAGTTCAGTAAAATTCAGAATTACACAGATCTCAATTTGATTTCATTTATGCTATTTCACTTAAGTCTCCTTCCTATATTTTCAAAACAATATTGTAGGCCTAGTGTTTAAAAGTATATTGATGATGAACAAAAATGTTCATACAAGTTGCTAACGTGCTTTCATTAGTCCACTTTAAAAATATGAACTCATTGATGCTCTGAGTTGTTTCCATTAGCCCCAAGGAAGTGTAGAAGGATTGCTTGAGGGTTTCCCTTTGAATAACTTGAACATGTGAACCTACTGTGGCATATGGATCAGCTTGAGAATATTGTTTTCTACAGAGAGTAGATTAATGGATGACTTTGCCAGGCAGCTCTCTCGACAACGTAGGGGCTGCTCAGCAGAGGGAGGAGCAGGAAAGGAAGACCAAGAAGAGAATCCTGATGGAAGAAAAGCCCATGAAAAAGTGTAATGGGTCTATTTTGATAAGGAATCTGACCTCACAAGTCCTCACATTGGCATAAAGTCCTGGACAGTTTTAATCTTTTATTTCAGACTACTGAGGTGCTGCCCCTGCAGCTACTGGCAAATACCCAATGCGCTGAGACATAGGTCATCCCCTGTTATCAAGCTGGTAATGGAGAAGAAATCTGCATGGGGAACTTCATGGAAGTCAGCCAGTCAGATCTGGTTTGCATTTGTCCAGAGCGAGAATTTCCTTTGCTACTTATTGGCGTCTGCTTAACATGAGCGAGATGGGGTAGAAAAGGCTGTCTGCAATGAATCAGACTCACTCTGGACAGATAAAACAGAAAAGCAACAGCAGAGACTTCAGTATTGCAATCTGGAAAACAAAATAATAACAAAAAAGGGATTAAAGTGGTAATTTTTAGTTGACAGACTTCGTTTGTAAAGCTACAGTCATCTAATGGGGAAACTGAATTTCCTGGATAGCATATACATGCTGCCATGGAGTCGCTTGATTAAATAATTGAAGGGAAATGAAAATATGTCTGTGTGTAGGATGATGAAGTACATGGACTGTCTCTGGCACCCCCATTGTTTTTGTGTGAAGTACTCCAATCCCACCAACATACTTCTGAGGGAAACTGTCTTCATCCCTCAGGAGGGTAGGCTGGCATGTGTGAGTCGGATCTATTCCATACCTGTTAGGTCAGCCTGGATCAGGGATGGGACAAAAAAAAGTTGCTTCTCCTGGAGCACAGTGTTATCTGGTGGGTAGAGCTAACCGAAAGAGATATAGCCATTCTGATCAAGAGATATATTAACTCTTCGTCTTTCCAGCCTTCATCTCATGGAGCTTGTATGAGGGCTGTGAGAGAGCATGAGACAGCTTTCTCATGAAGGAACTCAAGAAGACAGGGCAGTTATTTCCTCTCCTGAGGCAGAAAATCCCCTCTCTGAGTCTTACAGCTCAGGTTAGTCCAGGAGGCAGCAAATGTGAAAAAGCTTTGTGGAGTTCTTCACTGTGTAGATGTGGAGACCTACAAATGATAGGTATGGGCAACTGGGGAGACCATGGTGCACCCTAGAAATCTGGGTCAGAAGCCACATCAGCATGAAGACCACAACCAAGGACAGAGTTTCCTTCTCGCTTGCCTCCCCATTTCTACAGCCTGAGCTGACCCATCTAGCCAGAGTGCTCCGTATCATGGAAGAAGAACTTTTTGGCACTGGAGATATCCTACAAGCCACACCAAAAGAAAATGATGCCAAAGGTTTAATACAGAATAACCTTCAGCACAGCAGCAGACATCATCAATCATTATGTTCTTGGCTCTCATTTGTAAGCAGACCTTTAAAGTCAGCTTGGGTTTGTTTGACATAATTATTATAATAGGCTCATTGCCCTGTAAATGCAGAAGGTTCAGGTATTTGGCATTCAGGTCAATATGCCATACATAGATATTTGTCTCTGTCTTTGCACAGTGCTTGTTAGTGTAAAGCTCAGGAATGGACTAATGTGTGAATAATTTCAACAGGGCAAGATTATTTAATTCTACTCACCCCCAAACTCCCATTATTTCTAAGAGCCATATTTAAATTTATAGGAAGCAGAGGAGACTGCACATAGGAAAGGCTGCCTCACAGCAATATGCAGTTTTAAAGTAATTAACCCTTTGGGAGGTTCTGACTTTGTTTATAATTTCTTTGCCCCCAGCTCAGTGAAGCATGAAGGTCCACTCCCTCTCCCAAACCCAACACAAGTACTTAGGTGAAAGCTAACGGGGAGAAAAGCAGAATAAAATATAGTCTCACAGACCTGGAAAGTGAAAGGTGTGCTCTTATCTTGGTGCTCACATTAATAATCCAGTCTCTTCCAAGAGTATCATATAATAGTCACTGCTCATCATGGTTAGGTTTATAGAGCCATCGGGACTTATAATGGGTCTATAAATACCCTTTCCTAAGTCACTGCTAAGACTGTAATTAGTTAGGAAATTATTTGGCTTTTCTGTTTCAGGCCTCAGCCACTAGGGTCATGTAAATTTTGCTTGCCTTTATGAGAAAAAAGTTTGTTCTGAGTAATGATCACTAGAGATAAACGTACAGAAGAAGAGTTCCTTTTCTCCAGAATATTTTTTCATTTTGCCACATTTTGCCACAAAAGACATTTCTTGTTTGCATAATCATTTGAGTGGAAGATTTTTCATTATTCTGGAAGAAGCACTAATACCATTGCCTTTTTTATGCAAAAGAAAATCAGACAAGGAAGAGGTTAAATGATTTGTTTGGGTTTCTAGTAGAGTAGCGATGAGAGTTGTATGATGGCAGATGTGACCTTGGAGGCCAATGTTCTGGGCACCCTGGAGTCCAGTAGCCGTAGAGAAGCAGGACCAAGCATGAGAGAACAGGCTGTCCTTTATACAGCTTTGGACTGTCTCGGGTCACAGGCTCCCCTGTGCCTGCAACGCGCTGTGCAAACCGAAATATGCTTAGTTATCCATATGTCTCAGATTGCAGGGTGGCGTAGCTTGGTAGTGACTTGATTTCTTCTGCATGAGCCATGATCCCACTCCAGAAAAATACCATGCAATTTCACTCACTTAGAGTGGGATGAGACAAGAAGTAGTAGAAGTACAGTCACCTGTGTATATCCCAATGAAACACGTCTATGAGGTATACTAAGGGAATACACAAGCCTGCTCCCAGAGACAATGAAAAGCCATGTTGTTACTGTTATTATTATTGTTATTATTACTGTTATTACCTAATATTAATTTATTTTACCAAGGAATTTTATGGCTGAATTCCTTAATGAATATTTTTGGACTGTCTCTGTTCTGTGTAGGTGTGTCCATCAAATCAGTGCGTGGATAGAGGATTGCTCTTTGATAGTCTGCGCACATCAAGAGATCAGAAACTTGGAGAGTTGTGAAAGAGTAATAACAAGTCAAGGTAAACTCTTCACTGCCTTTTGAAGGGTCCTTAGTGTAAACTAGATGAAGATAATGCAAATCTTTCTATTCTGTAGGGTGAGGACTTTATCAAAGGGCAGATCAGCATCATTATACTTCAATTCAAAATATGGTGGTGCTTGTTTTCAGCTTCCATTAGCTGAACACGTGATGAGATGGTAGCTGAACTTTTAAAGTGACTTGAATGTTTTTTTTGTTTTGTTTTGTTTTGTTTTGGTTCGGTTTGGTTTTTTTTGAGATATTTGGGACTGAAAACTTTGCCACTGTTTCCTTCTGCTATGGACTTAGTTACAAGGCTCCACAGTCTGCCTTATTTCAAGATTTCTCCAGTATCCTCATACTTACTTTAAACTGGCCAGGAAGAAGGCTGGAGCAGAGGATATGGAGGCCTGTCCATTGTGAATGATCCTGGATGAAAACCCGACTTATTATCATTCCAAGTTTGCACTGATTTCATTGTATTTTCAATATAGAACAAAGGTACTTCTGTGTTTTTAATAGTTTTTTAAATATATCTAATTCAGTTTGTGTGATGGGAAGTTTTATGATGTGGACATGTTATATCACCATTTATATAACAGCAGTCTGGTAGGAATCCAGAGCTATTAACTAGGGTTGTCCAAACACAGTGAGCAAAGAGTAGAAATTGGAGAAAGGAGCAGATACAGCCATGGCTGCCTGCTCTGCTTCAGTCCTTCTCCAACCTTTCCAAATATAAGGATCATTTTTTTTTTTTTCCAAATATAAGGATCAAAAAAATTTTTTTCACGCTCACTACAATTTGATTTAGGCTAAATTCACTGTAGACCCATCTGCTTGTAGCAGCTTTTTCATCACCACTGCAACAAGAAGCTTTCATTTGATTTCCAAGGGACTTGAATTTGAGGCTCTACTAAAATTAAGGTGTTTGAGTATTAGGGCCTCTGGAAACTGTTACTGAACTCTTCCATCTTCTGCCATTCAATTTCATGCTTCTAATTTTTGTGCTTCTAATAAAACGGATGTTTACTACCAGGCATCTAACTTGAACTGCTCTGTCAAGTTGCTGAGAAATGTAAGTTGCAAAACATTTGATATGAATGAAGTTTTCCCCATCAAAAAGGTCTTACGTCAAAAGTGAAGACAAGTCTCTGCTTTTGCTCTTCTTAAGTACTGGATGTTAGACATTAATCATTGAACTGCAAATCCAATTACATGATTATTAATCTGATGCATTTTTTCAACTTGGGGAGAAAAAGGCCAAGTGAAACATGGAAGTCCATTGGGAAACACTGCCGATTAAAGCAATTAAAAGAGGATGTGGAATTCTTAATTCTTACACTTGGCCATGATGATTGACTGGGCTTGACTCTCCTGGGAGTAGGTGTGCAGGGCAGTTTTTTATTTGCTGCTTAAGATCAAATGCTTCTGTTTCCTTTATGAGGCATAATTAATTTTCTTTGCAGGAAACTTCACTTATTATGATATGGGTAGCTGATCATGTTTAAAATGTTTGATCAGGTTAAGTGATGCCTGTCATTTAACATTCCCACTCACAGAGAGAAGCACATATTCCTTCCACTTTAATAACATTCCGCAGACAGACTTTCTGACAGCTGAAGTGTAGCCAGTAAATTTCTTTTCCATTAGTTGCAAATTGTACAATAATATACTAAAGTAATTACACCATAAATCTTCTTGCCATGAAGTTAGGCTCTGCGGTACACACTCATAAAATAGTGCAGTAGCAAATACAGTCACTGCATCTGTATATATTAGTCTTGCAGTAACTACTTTTCTGAGGGTGGTCTAGAAAATTGACAGGAGTGAGTTGGGAGGAAGTGGGAAGAATTCAGTGTTTCTTCATTTTTATGAGAGGGGCTACAGTTTTTCGGTAATTAGGGCTACGATGTAGCTGTGCATGAGTCAGAGCAAGGACTATTGCAAACAATCTCCTTAGATGAGCATTGTGAACTGGAATATAATATTCCCTGGATCATCCAGGATGTGGTGAGTCTTACTTGAAGACCTGAGTCCAAGACAGACTGTGTTGAAGCACCTAAGAAGTCTACCCAATCCAGACAGAATACCTCTAGGCTAAACTTAACCATTGCACGGCTCTAAAATGCTTTGAAGGTCTGGGAAACACAAATGAGAATATTTGCACTAAAAGAAGTAGCTGCCAATGCATCTATTTTCCTTATGTCCCTAGAAAAGAACAGACAGGTACTGCATCTAAAGCACCCTCTCAGCACCTGAATGCAGCGAGGCATCATTTAGCATTGACCACTGTACTGCAAACTGTGGCAATAAAATTATGGTTTCCAGGCAGTTCTGTCCCAAAGCCAAGGGCTGCCCTGGAGATAAAGCTGCCTGTGACACTCCTGATACTCCTTGAATTATGCAATAGGACAACTGGAATTGTGCAATAGTTCCTTTCTTTTTTTTTTTGTGAGGTGGTGGTGGGGGAGCAGGGAGATGATGGCAGTACTGATCCCATCCCAGCTCAGCCCATGATTTTTTTTTCCCTTTAGGGCAAAGACTATAAAGGTCTCTATGTTGCCAAAGAGACAAGGGGCTGATGCTTCCTTCAAGCTGTGGTAGGTGTTTCCATCCAGACAGCCACAAACCTTTCACAGGACATGGAGAATGTGCTTAAAATTTCTGTATTGAGCCCAAGGAATGGAGATGTGCATGCATATTTTGACTGCAATGCATCTGCTCTGCCTTCCTTCTTCTCCAGGTGGGCTAGCAGGTCCCCAGGAGACCATACATTGCTGAAGACCTCTGGATCCGGTGCTTCAATTGCCCAGCTGGATGCTCCAAGATAAGAACAGCAGGCTGGATTTATAGGAGACTGTGTCAAGTTTAATTTGCTCCAGCATGTACGGCTCAGCAGTCCGAATGTATGAACTTTGCTGTCTTCCCAGAGCCACGTCAATCAGTACTGCCATTCACTTCTCCTGCACAAGAGGCAGCATTAATAGAGGTCAGCTTATTTCCATGACCATTTGTTTCTTGTGTTTTGGTGGCACAGGTGGAGAGGTGGATTCTTGGAGTGATCAGGCTGCTGGAGAAAACAGTGCAGGAAAAACTTCTGCTGAAAAAAACGAGACTGCGGCTTCGGATTCTGCATAAGCCTGCACCCACAGATCTCTGCCAGGGATCAGGCACGGCAGCAAGAGCACAAATAACCCCCAGTGTTGGAAGCATTTCAGGTGAATGGGCTTTTCTCTTCTGTGAATAATTACCCTCATATAAGCAGCATCTTTGACTGGGTGTTAAGCCACAGTGGCATGAAATGGGCATTTGACTTTGATTCATCTAGGAACTGGGTATGTACAGGAGCACTGGAGAGAGATTTTCTCTGCACATCAAGGCCCAGGAAGTACACTTGATGATATTCACTATTTTTGGTGTGATTTGCTGCACTCAGTTATTCAGCTGCAATTAGGTGGTTAGAGACTCATCATTAATCTTCAGTTCTGTGCTGCCTATCATTCTGTTCCCTCATATATCTTAGCTTATGGCGTTATTATGAATGTTTTGATTAGGAAATATCCCTGCCTTGGAGCTGTTGCTGGTGGCAGGGTTTCTGTGTGCATCTCCTATCAGTATCTAAATCTCTTCTATTCAAGGCTCTTCAGAGCCCTTGTCTCTCAAATGACAATTATTATGCCTCATCGGATTCAGAGATCTATCAAAACCCTGCTGACTCGGTGTCCTGACATTAGACCCCCAAGAAATTGCTTGTTCCTTCATACCTGAGCATATTCTAATAATTCATTTCCTTAAAAATAAAATAAATTAATAATCTGTTATTCAGAATATACGCTAAAGAATGTCACATGAATGGAGCTATGAAGAGATTGGACTTGAGAATCATAGGGTTTTTTTTTTAAATCCATGCATCTACCTCTCAGTTATACCCTCCTGCTGATGAAAAAGCATTGAATGAAGCTGTAAAGCTGGCATTTTGTGGAGTTTAACATAAATGGTCATCATCTCTTTTGAATTTTTCTTTCCCTGTGAGTATCTCTAGTACATCTCTTAAACTTCCTTGAATTTCAAATCTTTTCTTGTATCACTCTTTAAACAAATGTGAGTTGTGCTCTATTATGTTTGTGTCACAGATACAGGAGAGGTGAGAAACTGAGCTGAGTTTTGAATATATTTTGTGTACTTAGAATATATGCCCTCTATTTCTGTGATGAGATATTGTATTGGATTGATTCTAATTGTCCCTATATTAAAGTTGCAAAATATCCATTTTAATAACTGTGATTAGCCCTAACTTTTAACCAACAAACTACATCCTGTGGACATCTACAGTATAAGGAATAAGAGGAAAAAGAAAAAAAAAATAAAACAAAAGAGAAATGTGTCAGCCAAGTAAATGTATATGAATTCCCTATGATAAACGTTAGCAGTTATTTAGCAATAGCTAGATTTATTACAAATGCTATAATTATACTATTGAAATTAAACAGGAGGAAGAGAACAACACAAAACTAGCCATTAATCTCTGTGCATCCAAAACTATCATGAGAAGAAAGCGTTTTAGGAAAGGATCGGAGACTCCTCACTCTCTAAAGTCCCTGCTGTGCTTTACTTTCCACTGCTGGATACAGAGAAGCAAATTCAAATCATTCACTGAATGCCTTGCCTTGCTTTTATTTACATTTGGCATCAGGATGCAGCTGTACTTACTTACCCAAGTAAGACAAGATCATATTCATCATTCCATGTTTAAATAATCCTTGTGTTTTTAGTCTCTTGTAGTGCACATCCTACTAGACCATTAAACTATCATCTCTGTTGGGTTTCTATGAAAGTTTTCATTTTTCCTGTGGCTGATGAAATGAATGATAATGATGTACTTCTTACCAAAAGCATCTATCATTTAAACGCCCACACTTCCCCGAGCCTTCAGTATGGTTCAAAGTCAACTTAATGCCTTTATCCCTTTGATTCATGAAGACTGACAATAGTGTTTAAATGGAATCCAAAGGTTACTTCCAGGTATGTGTTATTTGGGTTAAAATCTGGACTGCTTTGTCAGAAATTCAATTTCTTTAGAGTTCAGGCTTTATGGTAATCTACGTCAATTCTATGCATTTATGGAAGATCAGATAGAAGTTTTTCTATTAGGAAAAATGCTTACTGGGCAAGGAAACTGAGAAGTTTTGCTTTATGAAATCATGTTTTCTCTCTCTTGCTCTTTTCTGGGAACTGCGGAGATACTGAGCACAGGACTCAATTTGTTTTCTAGTTCCATGATGGCACTCATCTAACTGAATGAGCAGTAAACAAGTTCAGATGGGCCGATTCTTAAAAAAAAAAAAAGACTAAAGTGTCAACTGAACTAAACCTAGTGGCAATATTATATTTTGTAATATCCAGGTGATTATCAAAGCTGAAAGAACCAAAGACAGACTGCCTGGGAAAGGTGGAACTGGCCATTGCTGGCAGAGTTTTTTTCAGTGTTGATTCACAGCCCCATTCTCAGCAGCCTCAGTTGCCAGCCTCAGCAGCAGCTTTCAAAAGGTTATTCCCTTTTTTGTCTGCTGTTTTATCATCTTGATATCATACTTTTTGTCTCCTGGTGGTTCCTACAGGGATAATACAGGGACCTTCCAGTGGAAGATAGTCTTTTGGCTAGGGTTGAAATGGATGAAGTTGATTCATGCCAATAGACTCTAATAATTGATGGCATTAAGAGCTGGAAAAACAATTTCAGCTTTTATTGTGCCTTGATCTGAAGGACATGTGTACCCATTTTTCACACAAGTCAGGGTGTCAGGACATTTCACAGATGAGGATGTTATGGCAAGCTCTGAGTATCACTCAGGAAGTACAGAGGGAGATGCTATTTTTCTTGAAGAGACTTCCTTAGCATTTTTGATTGGCTCATGGCAATGACAGCCTTAGCCACTGAAAGGAATCCCAAGCAGACACAGAGCAGTCACATTAAAAAAAAAAAAAAGAGAGAGAGAGAAAAGAGAAAATAAAAAGGGTTGAAGTCTGTGGCTGAGAGACAGTCAGTGCAGAAGACCAATTGGCAGAAGACTATCACAGGTAGGACTGGGAATTCATTCTAGGGTAAATATAAATTTGCATGCTTAAATTTAAAAGCTTACAGTTGCTTGGTTCAGTATAGTTTGTACAGTCTCATTCTGTGTGTGTACAGCTTATACTTCTGAGTATATTAGCCAGCTAAATCAGATGAAGGGATCCAGGACAGTAGGACTTGGGATAATTCAATTCCCGTGAGGCTTTTGGAACATAGCAACTACAGATTGTGCCAAAGTGAAAACTAAGCACTCTGAGAAATTGTATTTGTCCCTTGGTTGTACATCACTTACAGGATATTCTCAAAAGAAATGAGGAGACCACAGGAAATGCTTTTAAGCTGATATGCCGGAGGCTTAGAGCCATGTTAGCTCTCTGGTATGGGCGAAAGTCACTTTAGAGTGCTTTGATGGTGTAGTAACGCTACTTGAGAAATTACTTGAATCCTAGCTTTTCTACATTGCCTATATTCTGCTTGGTAAAATATCACAAACACGGAGTAAAGCAGGGAAGTGATCTCCATAGGAGACTTATCTGTAACATCAGAAATTGAGTACAGATAGAGCAAACCCCACTATGCAACGTTAAAATGAAATGGAGCACAGCCTAAGCAGGGTGAGTCATATCCTCAGTCCTAAAACTGCAGTCAGGAAGATGTGTTGGTCAACGACCAGCCTCCAGTCATTTGCATTCGTTATTACTTGTACAGCCTGTGCATGTAGGAGCTCAGTCATGGCTGATGATCCCACCAGTCTGCTCTGTGCAGATCTCAAAAAAACCAAACAGATTCCACCTCTCGGAGGTAAGTATATTCTGCTGTATTTCTGCTTTCGTTGTACATGTCACTGTTTCCTCATCTTTACTGCCTCTAGGGAGAAAAGGAAAATATTAAATGTCTCATCTTGGGCAAGAGAGAATAATTTGAGATTTTCACTTCAGAACAAGCCTTCAGAGTTGGTTCCTTGTTGGTAAATAGTATCAGATACCTCAGAGTTTGGAGGAAGACACTGAGCAATTTCAACTGTGACTGAAAATTTAACTGAGAGCTCCTTCTCCAGCATGTGTGGATTTCAGAGGAGCAGTGGGGTTGAAAAGAAACAAAAGAGTGAAGCTGGGGGAGGTCATTTGACCTCCCTACAGGTATGGAACAGGGATAGGGGAAATCTTGGGGCTGAGCTTTCCACGGACCCTCTGTGAAACTCTGGTCTCTCGGAATCAAAAAGCAAATCAGGGGCTGAAATTGCAGCAAACGTACGATAATAGCTTCATGCTGGCAGCTTCCCATAGTGAACGATGTCTTTATTTTGCTACAGAAAGTGCTTGAGGAAAGCTGTGGAGTGTGACTGAGGGCTGACTTGACCCCCTAACAGAAATGCAGGCTCGGGCTGTCCAAGGGACACAATGGGACTAGACAGCAGTGAGACTGGAGGGAGAAAAATTTGCCTCTTCCTTCTACTTCATGACACAAGAACTCCTGATTGAGAAAAGAGTTGTGGCATGCTGGGTGGGGCCTTTTTTTTTATTTTTTATTTTTTCCTTTGTAGACCTTCCTGATAATTAGCTCAGTTGTTGTCTGCCAAGACCTGGAATACTGCTGCTGAAAATGTCGAGGCATTTCTTATATTCTTCAGTATAAGAAACCACAAGTGATGACAAATCCAGCCATCAGCCAGTCTTTTATCATTATGCAGCACTATGAAAATCATCCCTCCATTTTGATAGGCCAACGGTGCCATTGATTGTACTATTTTCTGGCAGTCGGCGCCAGACTTATGAACCTTTAAACCACATAAAGATTATCTTGGTTTTCTTTCAGCTGCGTAATTTGTTTCTTGCCACTTGCTGCAAGAACACATTTGGAACTACCTGGCTTTCTACCTTCAAGTATCCTATCAGGCGTGCTTTCTTGTAGGAATTCAAGACATCCTTCTTCGTGGTGGTCAACATCAAGGGTTCAAATGGCTAAGATGAAACATGAAATTCTCCTCAAAAATATAAAATGTGACTCCTCTTTTTCTACTGTAATGCTGGACATTGCTCTAGATCTAAGGAAGATGGGCTTGTGAGTCTTTCTGTAAGGAAGGGCCCATGTCTATGTAACCCAATGGCAGTGGGACACCTCATGGTGTTTAATCTATCTGTGGTCACAGGAACCCTAGGAAGCCAAGGACTGCCACTACCCACTAAAAATAGTGGGTAAGGACAGAGAAAGATTAAGGCATCTAGGTACCTTAGGAATCAGTGACCCTCAAGGGCACACATTGCTCTTCGCCTGCAGTTTCAGGGATCTCGCAGCAGAGCTGTGGTCATTGACACCTGTGGATGGTTGGAGTAACATCACTGCTCACTGCACCTCCAATGGATGACTAGGTAAGAGCAGTAACTCCTGCACACATCAGGATGGTGCAGTGCCAGTGCTGTGGTGGAAACTGAGGCAGGGAAGGAGGGAGCCACTGGGTGACTCTGTGGGTCGGCTGGCCTAGGAAAGAAATAAGGAGAGCCTCTCTGATGAACAAGGACACTGCACACAAGCCAAGAGATGCCCTCCATCCAGTTCACCTTGCAGAGGGTACTGTGAAGATTAACAACCTAACAGAATGTGACCATCTTTGCTGAAGATAAATGGTGATGACACTTAGAAAAGACAGCATAATTTAAAAATGCTCAAGCTCAGAAATTATGAAAAGGATGCCCAGATTTGGGCCAGTGGCTGTGAAGCCCCTCAGGTTTCCTCAGGTTGTGATCACACTGTCCTGCCTGCGTGGTGTGGGGAGAGAACGGCACAGCCACCTGGGGGTGAGGGTGTCCAGTGACAGGTGACTGTTTTGACCAGCTGTTGAGTTGATCTGTGTCACGAACACGCGATGTTGCAGCAGAGGTCCCTCTCTCCATGGGCAAGCTTGCTGGAACCCTCCTGAGATGAGATGCTTGACAGGCTGTGGTTGATTCCGCGCTGTGGAGTCTGAGCTGCTGTTGTGCTGGCAGGGATGAGGGTGGGAGGGATGTGTCCCTGCTCTCCCCCATGGATGGGTGGCTGGGCTGCAAGTGCTGTAACCTGGGCTGCATTGCAGAGGTTGAAATCACCTCTATTCCCCGGTTTGTGTGGACTGTATTTAATGCCACGTAAGGGCAGGAAGTGTCCAGGTCTAAGGCAAGACAATAACAGCAAGCCAGTGAGATAAGCAACTTGAGAGAGGACAAGGCCTGACCTGATTTGATGACAGAAACTGTTGAATAAATTAGGTCCTGTTCAGATTTTGTAAAAAACCTTTACAAAAAGGATAAACAGACTTAACCATGAAACTTTTGTGCAGCCTTTCTGGTCGCATTGCGGTATGGGCTTTGTGTGCAATGGGACATTTAAATATTCTGAGCTGCCTGGACCTCTGAGCAGACTGCAGCCACCAGCCAACAAGGGATGGTTGTGGCATGAATGAACTGCAAGCAAGCAGCAGAAATGGAGAGGAAAAAGGAGCTAAGGTACATCTAAAGCTTTTATGGTTTTTTTTATACTCTCTGTGCTTTTACATCCAATACATGAAAATCTTAGAGACAGGTGTACTGTGGGAGGAATTCTCACACCATGGTGACATTGTCCTAAGCTAATGTCGTGTTCTAATGGCCACTGTCAGTCCCTGCTATCAGATATGCCTTGGAGACAGCACTTTGGCAAGCTTCTGGTAATGCATGAACAACAGTCCTGCAGCAGAGGTGGCTGCAGCCACACTCAGGGCACTCTTGGCTCAGCAGGGACACACCATTCTCCAGGAGCCATTCTGCCTTTACTTGGAATGGGTAAAAGGGAGAGAATCAGGCTTTGTGCTGCTCAATGCTGCTCCTCTGTCCAGACGGGATCAGCAGATAATATTTTCCCAAGGTAACATTTATCCAGTATGAAGAACCTGAGAGACCTCATGCAAGGATGTTATCTTGCATTGTCCAGCAAAATATCACAAGTAAAAATAATTAAAGTGTGTTTTGCATCTAAAATGCAATGGCAGATCTGTGGCAATGTCAAGACTCATTTGGGGTGAAACTTTGAGTCTTCAGACAGCATTATTTGTTAAAAAAAAAACCCAAACAACAAAAGTGATGGCTGGAATCACCTTGCTACAGCAACACAATTGTTTCTTTAGGGCCTTCCTCTGTCCACTGGACTTGATCTCGTTTGTTTAAGTCCTCGGGGCTTTGAAAAAAACTTCTGGCAACTTTCTTTGGTGTTGTGGTTAAGCAGATGTACTTAGTGCCAGAGGGCATAAAATTAAAGAAGTCAATAGCAAATAAGGACAACTGTTTATCTTATTTGACATCTACAAAGCAACTAAACCTGAAATTGACTTTAAGTGGACATAAAATACAGTTTCTGTGATAAAGCTGCTTGTGGATCCCAAATCAACCTAGCATCTCTTTCTTCCTGGTTGGAATAACAAGAGCCCGGGTTTCACTTGGTTATGTAGTTATGTAGTGTAATATACTGGATTTAGGACTATATAACCCAGTTCAGAAAATGGTCAAACATGCTATGGAAAGCAGTTAAAAATATGGTCTAAACAAAGGATTTAAAACCTATGTTTTTTGCACATTGCAAAATTGTTAAGAATTGGGAGTTCTCCTTGTTTGAGTTGCTGGGTACTGGAAACTCTTGAATGTCTGGCAATTGTAGATAGGGAATAAGATGATTTTCTTGAATTGATGCCTGAAACTACTAAGTCTGTTAGCACTCCCAGGAAATATCCAAGGACTTATTTGAGAATCAGCACATCATGAGACCCTCTGGGAGCCTTCCTTCAGTCCTTCGTAGATTGTAAGGCTCCAGCCAGCTGGATGTAAGTCATTAAATCTCCTTATTCTATCCATTAGTACACTCATTAATATTGCTCAGTAACTTGGGACACAACATTTCTCATGCCAAGCTTAGAAAAAGTTTTCTCTGCCATCTAATTTTGACCTAGAGGCAGCTTAAGGACCAAAAGCTCACCACTAGTGGAAAAAACCCCACTTTTAGTAAAATTTATGTTTGCAGAATCTGTCAATTATTTGGGGAAAGCAGTAGAGACCCTTTACTTTAGAGATTAAAATCTTCCGTGAAGTTGTTGACTGTAGGGATATTTAACTTTTGTCATTGGGCCCAGTGTTCCTGTTCGAAGCTTATTGAACTACTAACAGCAAAACAATGAGCTTTTCACAGCAGGTCTCAAAAAGAAAAACAAAGAAAAACAAAGAAAGACTTCTTCTGGGGCCTTAGGAACAAGATAAACACAGCGCTAAATTGTTCATGCACTCTAGACATACCATTAGAAGAAAGCCAACTTGAGCACAAATGATTACTTTTGGGTAGAAAACCAGAGTCATAGAATCACAGGGTGGTTGAAGTGGGAAGGGACCTCTGGAGGTCTTCTTGCCCACCCTCACTGCTCAAGCAGGGCCATCAAGAGTCAGTTGCCCAGGGCCATGTCCGGATGTTTTTTCAGTATCTCTAAGGTGGTTTCCAAGTTTTCTTCCATTGCATGTTTATACTTGTACACACACAGACATAATGATATATTTTTATACTTACATAACTATAGACTATATATGTACATTTATATATTAAAAAAGTGCATAAACTATCACATACGTATATGTGATGATGTATTTTAGCAGCAACATTTGGGTACTCAGCAGGAATTTGAGGATTTACATTTACAGAGATATTCTGTAAACTTGAGGGGAAAAAACCCGGAACTGTTTGGTTCCACCAAGAAAAAAACACTTCAGTGCTAAACACAGCGGGAGTGCTTAATTGTGCTCCGAACATGGTGACATCGTTACTGCTCCTAAAGCAAACAGCGAGCAGTGGCTCCTCATCACTTACCATGCTGTAATTTAGCCTTGAGGTCAGAGGTTAAACATTTACTTTTTGCTCTTGGCCATACATAAGAAAACTCATTAAGCGGATCTTATTTTTTTAAATAAAGTTCCTTCATTCCTGAGAGGAATTTATGGGAGAAGAGACGTAGGGGCAGCAGGAGGAGACTCAGAGCTCTGCAGGGTGTACACTGTGCTGCCAAAGTCAATATTCCCTTTCTGTACACAAAAAAAGGAGCCCTCTGGCTCCGAAAACAAGTACAAGAACTCACTTTCTCAAGGTTTGTGTTTTAGGTTTTCAATTGGGATGTAGTGTTTTGGTTCTTGAATGCACAGCAGCACTACTGGAATTTTATTTTCTCTTCGGGGTTTTCTCCCAGCTTGGATGTTTACACCACTTCTCCACTGATCAGAGGTTAACTATTTCTCCACTCTCTGGTTTCCTAGTTGTGTTGACAGTCATTGAAAGGTCAGTAGCACTCTTTCTTGGTAAAGTCTAGATAGTGCCGGACTGGAGGGGTGTTTTAGTGTATGTGCTGAGTTGAGTCATCTAATGGAAGAACACAGAGCCATGTGGCCAGAGGGACTGATGTAAGAATAGGATGGAGGTGGTCCATGGAGATAGCTAAGGCTGGAAAGAATGCGTTGTATCCTGTGTATGCTTGGAGGATTCTCTTGAGGCACTACAGGGCCCCACTGATGAAGGTGTGGGAGGGTTACTAGGCCCCTGGCACCTTCCCCAGCAAGAGCTGATATGGAGGGCATCTGATACCTTCGTCTGAGAGACTGATACTGCTTGGTATTTTGATTGCAGCCACATTTCCTCCAGTGCATAGGAGTGCTGGGAATGATAAGCAGTCTCTTCTGCTTGATGTCTCCCTTACTGCTGCATCCACCTCCAGTCCTCCAGCCCTAGTAAGCATGTTCTCACCAAGTGTGCTTGGTGAGAGCCCATGAGGCCACCAGTAGCTGACAGAGAGCCTTCTGACAATGGTGCCAAGCCAGTACAGGGACTTTCTTGGCATTGCAAGACAAATTTCCCCTATGGATTCAATGCGATTCTTTGTAGAAGCAAAACTCAGAGGATTAAAATACACATTTTTTCTGTCTACATCTCCTTGCGCTCACGCTCCTTCTGCAGCATTGTATGCACCTTTCTTCCTGTGCCTCAGCTCAGAACTCCT
Organism: Nycticryphes semicollaris; assembly: GCA_013400055.1. Classification (NCBI taxonomy): domain Eukaryota; kingdom Metazoa; phylum Chordata; class Aves; order Charadriiformes; family Rostratulidae; genus Nycticryphes; species Nycticryphes semicollaris. The sequence continues at coordinate 2,342,428 of VXBJ01005960.1, forward strand.
TGTTCTGCTGAAGCTTCTGCATAGCGGAGGACTTCAAAGTCTTTGTTTAATTTGTGTTTGCACTTCTAAGTACAGAATGAAGGTGTTAGGCAAAGGCAGGTTCTTTCCAAGTATTTGTGTATAAACATGAAAGTTACAACCTTCTGCTCCTTGCTCCTTTCATCTTTTCAGGCTCACAGATAAAATGCAGTTGGGTTTTTGAACTTTACAAAAGTTTTATTAGAAGAGTGACTCAGACTCAGAAGTTCTTCTGCTGAGCTCCTTTTCTTTTTCTCCGTTCTCTTCCTTTTGTTTTTGATTCCTTTTTCTTCTGCTTCGCTTGTTACTTTCTCACATTTAATCCTTTTCAGGAGTAGTTTTCAGTTTTGATGGATATCTTGTTGCAGTGTTGCTTTGTGGGACATCAGGGCTGTATACCTGGGGGCCTCATTTGTTACAGCCCCCAAACCTGTCCACTACACAGCCCCTGTCACCTCTGATGTGGGTGGAAATTTGTAGATTATTTCAGTATCGTGTTGCCAGTGTACCTCCAGACCTCCATGGGAGAGGTACTAAAGATGTCTCTCCATTGACCAGAGAGAGAGTATAGAAGACTAAAATACCCAATTTTTGGACTTTTTACCCCCTTTTTTGGGGCTGTATTCAAATTTTAAAAAACGTATTTCAACAAATAGGTGGGAATTGGAGCAGGAATGGCAATGATCTATCACAAAGAGAGATGCCTTTGAATGCTGCCACATCTTCCAAAAAACAGAATCAACTTCTGGTCTTGCAGGTTCTCAGCAGGTTCCCAGCTTCCTTTTCTTTGTCACTCTTCAGGTAGTTTGCTCTATTTATACCAAGTTTCATTTCTTATATTGATACCGTTTGGAAAGTAGCATTGACATGTAAAATAACACTAATGACTTCAACTGTTGGTACTTCTATGTCGAGGTTACAGTGCCCGGGTAACTGTACCAAAGATGTTAATGATAAAACCAAAGATTGGATCAAGTAATCCTGGGACTTCTTGTGCTTTACCCATGAGATCAAAGATGCAGAGCAGCTGTAAATATGTAGGTGAGTGACATATTATGGCTATTTTACTGAGCCTCCCTTTAGTTCCAATTTTCTTTCAATCCTCTGACCGAAATCTGAGCACTGAATACCCTAGTTACAAATACCTTCTTTTTGGGAACAGAAGTAATTACCAGGCATCAGGTCTTTCCATGAGTGAATCATTCTAGTGACTTTCAGGATGAACTCCATATGCACATGTCTCCTTTTGGACGTTTGTATTATTTGCTTGACTTGACTTTTGTGTCAGCTGCAATCTGATAATTTAACTGATCATAACTTGTATCGGTGCAGCTATTTGTCTTCCAGTACTCACTGTATGAAATACTGTCAAAAAATTTGTTGTTTCAAAGGTTATAAAGAGCTTAGGTTCTTGAGATATGTTTTTTGGGGTTATTTTGTTTGTTTGTTTTGTATTTGTAAGGGTCGGGCGGCACTGTACAGAGTGGCTTCCGAGCTCAGGGACATCCCCCAACTCACAGCCCCAGCCCCAGCCGGAACCAGGAAGTCCGCGGCAACCAATCAGGAGCGGCCAGGGGCGTGGCCAGGAGCCACGCGGAGATTTAAAGGCTGTAAGAGCAGGCGCTCAGGTGGCCGGTGGCAGCACCTCTGCAGTAGGGGCGAGAACGAAAACATCCGAAGATGGTCTGCACTCGGTCTGTCCCCGCTGTCGAAGGGAATAAAGCAACCCAAAGTGACCTGGCGCAGAGACGTGCTGCCGTCCAGGTGACGGGTTGCACGGAACGTCTGTCACTCCTGCAGGAGGACATCGAAGACAGACCCCGTGTGCTCTGTGAGCAGGTACGTGGTCTGCTCTGCCTGGTGGCTGAGCTTAAAGGGGAAGTGGAAAGACTGAGAACCATTTGGGAATGCAAAAAGGACATTGATTGGCAGCACCCTGCCATCCTTATGGAAAAAGGAGCGGGGGGGAGGGGGCTCCACGACAGGAAGAGGATCCCCTGCCGTCTTGCCACCAGGCAGAAGGAGGGGAACTAGGAGAGGATGAGCTGGGGGGTGGAAGCAGATACCTGCTCGGGGAAGCAGGAGCATCCCCTCCAGATCTCCCCTGCCTATTCAGGTGCTCGTATAGAACAGATATGAGCCTTTGGAGATAGAGGATGAGGGGATTGAAGATAAAGGCTTATCAAGGGAGCTGCTGAAGCAGCCAGCTCCATGTATTAAGATTGCCTCTGTGAAGGGGAAGAGAAGGGCAATAGCTACAGGTGGTTCCCTTCTGAGGGGAAACGAGGGTCCTATACGCAGGCTGGCCCCTTCCCAAAGGGAGGTCTGCTGACTCCCAGGGACCTGTGTTAGGCTTATAACAGGAAACTTCCTGATCTGATATGGCCCTCAGATTATTATCCCCTTTTGATCTTGCAGGTAGATAATGATGAACCAGTGAGGAGAAGTCTGNCCTGCCAGGAGAAGTCTGAGGGCAATAAAGGAAGATTTCAGGGCTTTGGGACAGCTAGTCAAGGGTTCAGGAGCACAAATTGTGTTTTCCTCTGCCCTTCCAGTTTTGAGGACCGATGAATGGATAAACAAGATCAGGCAGATCAATACATGGCTCTGTAACGGGTGCTGCCATCAAGGCTTGGGGTACTCAGACCATAGTCTGATTTACAGGACACCAGGTCTGCTTGAGAATGATGGGCAAACCCTATCCTGAAAGAGGAAAAGGGTAAAGGGCCAAGGGTTACCAAGGCTCATGGACAGACCTTTAAACTAGAAGTGAAGGGGAAAGGGGATAAAGCCAGGCTAAATGATAATGAACCAGGAGGTAAAGGGCCAAGGACAGGGGTGAAATTGGGAGCCCAGCTCAAGTGCATCTACACTAATGCATGTAGCATGGGCAACAAACAGGATGAGCTGGAAGCCACGGTGCAGCAGGACAGCAATGACGTAGTTGACATTACAGAATTGTGGTGGGATGATGGTCACGATTGGAATGCTGTGATGAATGGCTACAAATTCTTTAGAAGGAATAAGCAAGGAAGGAGAGGTGGGGGTGTGGCCCTGTACATTAGGGAGTGTTTTGACTGTACAGAGCTAGATTCCTGTGATGATAACGTTGAGTGCTTATGGCTAAGGATGAAGGGGAAGGCTAACAGGAGCAACTTTGTGCTGGGAGTCTGCTGTAGACCACCCAACTAGAACGAGGAGGCAGATGAGGTATTCTATAAGCAGCTGGCTGAAGTCTCACAATTGCCAGTCCTTGTTCTGGTTGGGGACTTCAGCCTACTGGATATCTGCTGGAGACATAACACAGCAGAGAGCTGACAGGCTAGCGGGTTGCTTGAGTGTATGGAAGATGACTTCCTGACACAACTGGTAGGTGAGACTACCAGGGGAGGTGCCTTGCTATACCTCCTCTTTACAAAGAAGGACTAGTGGGAGATGTGGTTGGAGGCTGTCTTGGGCTTAGTGACCATGAAATGGTCAAGTTTTCAATTATTAGAGAGGTAAGGAAGGGGGTTAGCAAAACCTCCACCTTGGACTTCCAGAGGGTGGACTGCAGCCAGTTCATAACTCTGGTTGGGAGAGTCCCTTGGGAGATAGTCCTGAGGGACAAAGGGGTCCAGGAAGGCTGGACACTCTTCAAGAAGGAAATCTTAAAGGCCCAGGAGCAGGCTGTCCCCATGAGGCACAAGATTAAACGGTGGGGAAAATGGCCTGATTGAACAAAGAGCTTCTGATGAGACTTAGGGGAACAAAGGAGGGCTTCCTGCCTTTGGAAGAAGGGACAGGCAACACGGGAGGAGTACGGAGGTCTTGTAAGGTTATACAGAGAAAAAGTTAGGAAGGCAACAGCCCAGCTGGAGCTCAACCTGGTCATTAATATAAGGGACAACAAAACCAATTTTCATAAATACATCAACAAAAANCGGTGGGGAAAATGGCCTGATTGAACAAAGAGCTTCTGATGAGACTTAGGGGAACAAAGGAGGGCTTCCTGCCTTTGGAAGAAGGGACAGGCAACACGGGAGGAGTACGGAGGTCTTGTAAGGTTATACAGAGAAAAAGTTAGGAAGGCAACAGCCCAGCTGGAGCTCAACCTGGTCATTAATATAAGGGACAACAAAACCAATTTTCATAAATACATCAACAAAAAGAGAGTTGGGGAGAATCTCCATCCCTTACTGGATGTGGGAGGGAACATTACAACTGTGGATAAGGAGAAGGCTGAGATACTTAATGCCTTCTTTGCCTCTGTCTTCAATACTCAGACCAACTACCCCCAGGGTGTTCAGCCTCCTGAGCTGGAAGATCAGGATGGAGAGCAAAACAACCTCCTTGTAATCCAGGAGGAAGTAGTTAACGATCTGCTTATGCACCTGGACATGCATAAGTCTATGGGGCTGGATGGGATTCACCCAAGAGTATTCAGGGAACTGGCAGGAGAGCTCACCAAACCTCTCTCCATCTATCAACAATCCTGGTCAACGGGGGGGGTACCAGATGATTGGAGGGTGGCTAACATATCTACAAGAAGGGCCAGAAGGAGGATCTAGGCAAATGCAGGCCCATCAGCCTGATCTTCGTACCAGGAAAGATCGTGAAGAGGAGCATCTTGAGTGAGCTCTCACAGCAAGTGCAGGGCAGCCAAGGGATCAGGGCCAGCCTTAATGACAATTTTTAAGTGCCATTATTAAATGGGGACTTCCATTCTGTAGAACACTTGAAAAATAACATTTGTAAAACTACTTTCTGAGCAGTCTATTCCTTTTTCCATTATCTCCTCTATTAGTATGCTAATAACAAGTCTTCTTCCTCTCTACTCTGTCTCTGCTTGAGCAGTTCAAAACTGAATAACTGATTCTGTGTTTTGGGTTGTCAAGATTTTGCTTATATTTTAAAAAAAAAAGGTATCTCAATAATTAATTACAGATAAATTATTGAGAAAGCAGCAGCAGATGCAAAGGAAGAGCACTCTGTATCTAAGAGAGGCTTTTCAAACAGATATCTTCGCAATATCAGAGAGAGATATACTTTTAATATTCAGTTATCAGAAATAAATCAATGCTTGTCTAGCATTTGATGCCTCAAGTGATGCCACAAACTATGTCAAAAAACTAGCATTTTCTCTCAAAGCATATCCTAAACCAATATGCACATCTGTTAAATATATCTCTCAAGAGAAAAAATATACTAGTGGGTCCAGGCTATGCTTCTGTGAAGAAAGTCCTGTATGTTTAGGAAGCACAGCTTTGCTATCAGAGACACTAAGTTAAGAGTAGACACATAATTTTGCAATGTTCTGCTTGTTTGAAAAAGTTTTTAGAATCTGAATGTTTACATATATTAGTAACAGCTCTGGAATTTATTTAAGAAAGTTACTGAAATTTCAATACCTGCTGAAAGAGTCATTAGCCAAAGTTTTCAGTATATTTCCTGATGCAGGGAGGGCTCCTACTGAGCTTAGTATGTTCCTGTGCATCTCTAAACCTCAGGAAAGGTTTGGATACCCAGTCTTAGCCCAANTCTGCTTGAGCAGTTCAAAACTGAATAACTGATTCTGTGTTTTGGGTTGTCAAGATTTTACTTATATTTTAAAAAAAGGTATCTCAATAATTAATAACAGATAAATTATTGAGAAAGCAGCAGCAGATGCAAAGGAAGAGCACTCTGTATCTAAGAGAGGCTTTTCAAACAGATATCTTCGCAATATCAGAGAGAGATATACTTTTAATATTCAGTTATCAGAAATAAATCAATGCTTGTCTAGCATTTGATGCCTCAAGTGATGCCACAAACTATGTCAAAAAACTAGCATTTTCTCTCAAAGCATATCCTAAACCAATATGCACATCTGTTAAATATATCTCTCAAGAGAAAAAATACACTAGTGGGTCCAGGCTATGCTTCTGTGAAGAAAGTCCTGTATGTTTAGGAAGCACAGCTTTGCTATCAGAGACACTAAGTTAAGAGTAGACACATAATTTTGCAATGTTCTGCTTATTTGAAAATGTTTTTAGAATCTGAATGTTTACATATATTAGTAACAGCTCTGGAATTTATTTAAGAAAGTTACTGAAACTTCAATACCTGCTGAAAGAGTCATTAGCCAAAGTTTTCAGTATATTTCCTGATGCAGGGAGGGCTCCTACTGAGCTTAGTATGTTCCTGTGCATCTCTAAACCTCAGGAAGGGTTTGGATACCCAGTCTTAGCCCAATGTAATGTGAGTTATGCTAACTCCCTTGTCAGTCACTGACTCCAGGAATGGTTCAGACTGGAAGGGACCCCTGAAAGTTGTCCAGCCCAACCTCCAGCACAAACAGCACAAAGCAGGGTCAACTCCAAGGACAGGTCAGGATGGTCAGGACTTTGAGCTGAGGGTAGAGAGTCCAAAGACTCTCTGATCCTGAGTTTCAGTAATTAACGTCTTTCACAGTGAAGATTTGTTTCTTTATGTCGTTGTGATTGTGCCTCTCATCCTTTCATTGCTGTTCCACAAGAGGAGCCTGGTTCATTTTCTGTACTCTCCTTTCGGGTGCAGAAGGCAGCAACCAAATTCCTCCTTAAGCTGCTGACCCTGAGACTGAACATCTCCTATGCTTCCAGCCTCCCCGCATGCAGTGTGTGCTCCAGCCCCAGTCAAGCTGATGGCTTTCACATGTGCTCTCCCCAGGATGCCAGCAAACCTTTTGTATGTGACACATACACACAGCTGCCAGTATGGACTTTTCTTGCAGCTCAAGTGATGCAGACAGGTATGTCTGAGCAATGTCGGCCAGATCCAGAAACTTAGATGCTTTTTTCCTAGATCTCTGAATAAGTCTGTAACTACATTATCTATTCTCTGTTCTTTCACATCTCTGCAGAGAACTAGCTTTGAAGGGTTAACTGCAGCAGGGAGAGTCTTCCTCTTTAATGTGACTGAAATATTTAAGAGTTTAGAGAAGTAGTTCAACATTACATATCTCTTCATGAAGACCCATCTTCAAAGAGGTCTAGGGATGCCAAAAATAATATTTCCACTGACTTTTGTCTGCTCTGCTTTTTTTTTCTCCCCCCAAAAATATATCCAATTTTCAATGAAGCTATCCACTACATTTGGCATAAAACATGGCACAATTTCACATCTCATCTGCCTCAAGGAGAGTTGACTCCAAGGCTGAGCTTCTGTTTTCATGAAGAACAGCATAAAAACCAGGCTCCTTGTTAGCAACACAAAAAGCTCTGTATGGGGAAATGAGCTGTCTTTGGAACGGCACAACTGATATTTTAGCCTCAGGATCCTTTTCTCTTCTAAAGGTCATGGCACAATTTTAAACCCAGAATATTGCAATGCATTTAAATATCTGAAGTCTAGGGTAAATAAGATCTACCTAACGTAAAACAGAAATGAAGAAATCACATCTACTTCCCTCATGTCAGAATTTACTTATCCCAGGAATAACAATTCCAAGCAGTGGGAATATAAAGCTGGCCTTTCGGTGCCATAACCTTGGATTTAAGACTTTCTTCCTCACTGCACAAGCGCGATGATAGTCTCTACAATAAGATGACTGGGTTAGTGGATGAAAGAATAGCAATGGCTGTTGTTTATTTGAAGTTTAGGAAGTGACTTTCAATGCTGTCTTCCACTAGGTCTTTAGAGACAAGCTGATGAAGTATGTGGCCAATAAATGAAAATGTCATAGAGTTAAATTGGCTGAATGGCTGGACCTAGAGGCTTGAGACCAGCAGTACAAAGTCCAACTGGAGGCCAGTGCTAGTAGTGTACTCTAGGGGTTGATACTGGGTCCTACAGTGTGTAATATCATTAATTACCTAGGTGATGCATAAAAGTGTACCCTCAGCAAGTTTGCAGATGATATAAAACTGGGAGGAGTGGATACATCAGATGAGCGTGCTGTTGTTCAGAAGGACTGAAGAAATGGATGGAGAAACGGGTGAAAAGTTATCTCATAAAGTTCAACAAATGAAAAGGCAATGTCCTGCCCCTTGGGAGGAATAACTATGTGCACCAGCAGGGTTGGGGGATGAGTGGCTGGAAATCAGCTTTGAAGGAAAGGCCCTGGCCGTCCTGGTTGACAGCAAGTTTGACATGAGTCAGCAATGTGCTTTTGAGGCAAATAAGGGCAATGGTACACTGAGTGGCTGCCAGCAGGGCAGGGGAGGTGATCCTACCTCTTTGTTCAGTGTTGTTGAGACACATCTGTAGTGCTGGGTCCAGTTCTGTACTCCTTAGTATAAGAGAGGAATGGAAGTACTGGAGCAAGACCAGCAAAGGGCCATGAAGATAATTTGGAACTTGGAGCATCTGTCACATGCGGAGTGGTTGAGAGAGCTGATGTTGTTCAGCTTGGAGGTGACAAGGCCCTGGTAGGAGGAGCTAGACTTTTTGCTCCCCATTGACAGGATGAGGAACAAAGGGCACAAACTGAAATACAGAAAATTCCATTTAAACTTAAGAAAAATCATTTTTACTGTGAGGCTCGTCGAACACTGACACAGGCTACTCGGAGAAGCTGTGGAGGCTCCCTCCTTAGAGCTGTTCAAAACCCAATTGGACACAGCCCTAAGCAACCTGCTGCAGCTGACCCTACACTGAGTAGGGATCTGGAAGATCTCCAGAGGTGCCTGCCCACCTCACCCATTCTGTGATGCTTTGATTGGAGTATACAAAGGGTTTTTGCAAGACATGTTGAAGAAAACAGGATGTTATGTAATGTGAAGTATCACCATGGCCATTAGAAACTCGTAAATCCTGAACAGTACTTTGAGGAAAATTCAAAGCAAGGCTTCACTGTAGCTGAGAATGTGTTTATAACACAAAATTATGATGGCTTTTTACAAATGTTTTTATCCTAGGAAAAACATCTTTATTAAAGTATTTGAACCTTCAAAACGTGCCAATCACTCTATCTATAAGATGGTAAAAACAGAAAATTGCTCTCATGACTATTTCCTTACTAAAAAAATCAATGAAATTGAAACTACCTCAGTATGCATGTATTGACTTTTATTCCGAACACTGATTTAACTGCAAAGGCCTATTAAAATGGAGATCAAAGCATCTACCAAGGAGGTCGCTTAGCTACATAAAAGCATATAGTACTTAGAAGGGAACATAAGAAAATGGTAGAAAATGCAGGTTTACAATGTAATTTGTTATGGAAGTGTAATGGGTGCTCATTGGACAAAGCCCTGCTGAAGAGAAAACACCTTGGACTTTGCCTGGAGAGAGAATAGGATGAAAGACAAAGTTTTCTTGCACTTCTGCCTCATAGAAGGTGAATAACTTAGTCACAGAAGTTTGAATCAGTATTGAATATGAAAGCTGGATCTGAGTCCTAATCTGATGTCTTCATCATAAAACAGTCTTTCCTCGTGCTATACAGAGACGGGGATAAGCTATATGCCAAACAACCTCTGGACTGTGCACTTGAATTAAGGAACATAGAGGAGCAAAAACCACTATGTGGAGTGGCATGAAGATAGGTGGCGTCTGGGATGAGATGGGGCTAACAGAAGAGAAGAAGCAGTAGGGTTTTTTCCCTTGCAGCAGTGAGTCACATAAAGCAGGAATACACACATAAACTGAAGATTTTTCTTCCTTTCTCTTTTAACTGCCACAAAGAAGCCATCTCAGCAATCACATAATTAAAGCAACCTGAGCTTCTCTAGTGCTCAGGGAGTAATTGTTTCTTGCTTGCAGAAGGAAATGTACACACGTGTGCACGTACACACAATTAAAACTGGTTTAAAAATGTCATATTTGACTTCCTGGCTAGTTTGACAATTCTCTTCAAAAATAGCTCTCATGACTGCAGGCTGGCAGAGCTGTTCCTGCCTTATTTTAAATGGGAAAACTCGATTAGAGTTTGAATCTGTTGCACTGAAATGGAATTGTCTCTTGCAGGCAGAGCTCAGTCATGGCCATGGAGCAGTTTGAGCACGAAGGGAAGAGGAGGAGGCCATGCCTGTGTGGAGGGTAGGTTGTGGGGGACTCTGAGCTTGTTGGGATGAGGATTTCCTGTGTGCTGTCACTCTGGAAAGGGAACTTCATTGCTCTTCTCTAAACAGTTCAAGGAACTGTTGCTTCTTCCAGGCTTTTCCTTTCCAAACCCCTCCTTGCCTGAGGAGCCCTGCTGGACCTGGGGGTGGCAAGGACCTGGCACAGAGCAGTGACTTGGTTCATAAGGACAATCTCCCTTTGCTTTGCCTCTCTGGCTTTGAACAAATTTCTACCCTTTCCCCAGCTCCTTCCCTCAGATTTATGGTTGCCATTTGTGTTCCTGTAGCCTAGAAACAGTTGTTGGGCTCTTGGTTAGGCTGGAGTTTAGGCACTGGCAACATGTTTGGGTTTTTGGTGGCAGGTTCACTACTGGAGATGTCACTGTCTTGTTCCTCCCAGTGTCCCATCACAGTCCCAGGTCTCCTTGATGCCTCTGCAACAGACTGCTTCCAGCTGTGAGGAAAGGCACTTCAATACTCCCTCTGCTCCTGGGAGCCCTGAACTGGCCTCTATGTTTTTCTTATCACACATTGAGACATGTGTCTAGAAATCACAGGCTCTTCCTGTGCCTCTCTTATCTGGGATCTCACCCTGAGCCTTACTTTCCTTTTACTCTGTAAGTCATCTGTCTTAAACTGCTCCTCATAAATAGCAGCTTCTAGTATGACTTCTTTCATCAGTGGCTTGTATTTGTGAGTGAGAGGGGGGGGGAAACAGGTCTAATTTACATCAGAGCAGGTGGCTTCTCTGACCTACCACCTGGAGACTTGGCCAACAGGGAATGTGTATCTGCAAACGGGCCAGACCTTTGCCCTCCCCAGACTGTGTGTGTCTCTGCCTCTGCTCCTGTCACCCTGCTGACAGGGGGCAAATGTAGCCTTTGACCCAACCCTCTGGGACCTGCTGGATGCTATTGTTAGTGGATGCTATTGTTAGTGGATGCTATGGACTGCAAAGAAGACGCACAAGTCCCAACAGTGGAGCAGGCTCCTCTTGCCAATCATGCAGTGCAGAGATTCAAGAGCGTTCATAGAAGCAAACCAGGAGAACAGCTTGTGCATGGGTAGGAAGGGGCAGTGGGCAGACAGGACTCAGGCCTGCTCTGATCCCCGGCCCCTACCCCAACAATGCCAGTAAGAACCAGGCTATGAAAATCCAGCAGGAGATGTTTGTATGTGCTGCATTGCCATTTGTCCAGGGGAGAAGGGGGATAGTGATTAAACATTTTTACTGAATAACTGTTGTCTTTGGAGAACCTGTTGCAGAACAAGTGTTTATTCCTTCCTCTGGGTATGCTGTGTGCAGATGAGACCAGATGGAGATGTAGGAGTTTTGACAGCCAGGTCTGAGCCACACACTCAGGGGAGCCCTGGGTAAGGATTAGTCCTCCATGCTGAAATGCGGTTACAGCCTGTCCTTTGAGCAGGTTAACGCTCTTCACTGCAGGCTCCTGCTGCTCTTGCACACATAGAAGGATGCATGTGCATGCTCTGAATGCATGTGGTAGTGTTGTATGTACTCAGTACATGGACATGGGGCAGTTGAAATGCTCACATTGGGGCAGGCCAGGAACGTTTGACAAACCGTGACAGCACTCTCTGTACTTTAAGGAGATACTCCAGGGACTTTTGGCTTCTACCTGATTTTTTTTTTTTTTTTCCTTTTTCCCAGCAGGTTGGGATTTTCTTTGGAGTCAGTTTCAAAGAGCAAAAGAGAAATGTGGAAAAAAACTACCACATGAGTTCTGAAAAATCACAGTTGACAAAGGCAAGGCCAGTTAGCAAAGCAAGAGCCCTGCCTATGCAGCAGCCGGCATTTTCCGAGGAGAATGTTCACAACATATTGGGTGTCTGTGACACTTCTGCAGAAGCAGGGAGAAACTCATCAGTGCCAAAGCTGTGGCTACCTGACTTTCCCAGGGCTGAGTAGGGCCCTCAGCAAATGTCAGAGCTCATCAGTGAGAAGGGGAGATCGTTCTTACTAGAACAAGTCCCACAGAGACAGGCAGGGAAATTTTCTGGAAAGGTGTCCTGAGAATCCCAGAATCATAGCATGGTTAGAGTTGGAAGGGACCTTAAAGATCATCTAGTTCCAACCCCCCTGCTATGGGCAGGGACACCTCCTACCAGACCAGGTTGCTCAAAGCCCCATCCAGCCTGGCCTTGAACCCCTCCAGGGATGGGGCAACCACAGCTTCTCTGGCCAACCTGTTCTAGTGCCTCACTAAGCTCAGAAAAGCTAGTGGAACTGTGGTGTCAAAAGGGTGAAGATAAAGAACCATCTCATAGCCCAGGCTACAGCTCCCAGAGTGAGAGTAGTGACTGAAGCACCTTTGAGAAGCCCCGGGATGAGGGACAGTGATGGGAATGGGGATTAGACCTGAGAGGGAACTGATCCTGGTCATGCACTGCAGACACCAGCTCTGCCTGCAGCTGAAGTTTCTCAGCAGAGAAAGAGCTAATATAAAAAAACAAAAGCTTTTCCTACTCTGAGGTTCTTGAGTCATGTTTACCTCTCTAAAAGGAGAGGTCAAGCACTTCCAACACAGTATGTCTTTAAAGCACATTATCCCCCTGCCCAGGGTTGCTGCCTGCTCTGCTGCCCCATGCCAGCTCGTTTCCCCAGCTAATGCTGCGGAGAGGCATCCCAGTCCACCAGCCACGCTGAGTGGAGGTGGGGACTGCTGGAGACAGCAGGGAAAGGGAGATTCCATTACCATACTGGGCCCAGGTAGAGGGGGTGCAGCTAGCCAGTGGTCATCAGCGATGGCTGGTTCAGAAGGACCAAGTGAGGAAAAATCCATTGCTGAGTGGAGTGGTGGGGAAGCCTGTGTGCAGCCACAGAGCCCTCTTGTGTTGTCTGCTGGGCTGCAGATCAGACAGAAGAGCAGTCTTTTCCTTACACAGGACCAAAGAGTGTAAAATATAAGTGGTTTAGGGGTTGGGTTTTTTTTTTCCTCATTAGAAGTTTTCAGCATGTGGTTGTTTCTAAAAGGCTAGAATGGGAGGAATGAAATAATCCAAGTCCCTCTTCTCTGTGGGAGGAGGGGTTTTATTCTGCAGATCTGCTGACGAACCATACACCAGGAAGCAGGGTTTGTGCTGGAGCTGTTCCCATGGTGTTACCTGTTATTAACTGGTTGATTTTCCAGGCAATACTATGGCTTCTTGCAGAAATTCAACTCCCGAGAACTTATTGTTTCAGCCAAAAGAAATCTGTAAAAAATGTTTTTCTTACAAAAATCCCATTCATATTTTGTGTGTGTGTAAAATAGACACTTTGTCCCTTTACTTTTGGGGAAAAAAAAAACCCCTTTGGCTGAACTGTCTCTGAAAACTAAAAGTTCAGGCATCAGTTCAGGATATATTAAAGGCACAATGGGCTGTTCCACCCCACGTTTTTTATTCTGACCTGTGCAATCATTGCTACAAAAGGAAAAAATGGTTAGTAGAAAAGAAGAAATAAGACAAGGTTTTACCAGTCACCTTTTGCTTTTCTAAAATAGGCATTGTATTTCCTCCCTTCTGTAGTGCTCTATGCTTGGCTCCTTCTCTTGCAAAACACCTAAGTTTCTGCCCAAGTTTAAGTCTGCAAATAACCCCCTTCACTGCAATCTCTCTTTAGGGGAAGCCACCTTAGGCACAAGGGCTTTGTGCAGTGGAGGTTGATGAAGTACCATGGAGCTCTGCTCCAGTGGAGTCCCCAGGGAGACAATGCTGTCTTGCCCTGGCAGTCATACATCACTGGGCAGGTTCCCAGAAACCACAGGCAGCATTTTATAGGACTTTTTTCCTTACAATGGCACAGGTATGCTTGTCTCTTTAATGGTTTCCAAAAGTGCAGAGGCAGAAAGGATGATTAGATCATTTTAATTTGCTTGCTGATGGTTTTGTATAAAGACTTCTATTAAGTAGGCATTAATCTCCAGCAGATACCACTAGCAAGGAAAAAAGATGCCATCAAATCTGAGAACACTTTAAAGCTGCTGAGGAAAAAATGGTAGAAAAAGCTTATCAAAATATGTCCCATGCAGAAAAAGGTAAATGTTGTCCTTCCCTCTGTTTGCATTAAATTACAATGACTCTGAACAGAAAGAAAATTATCCCCTGCAGTCAGATCCAATGGTCTCCAAGACCCTGAGAATACAAACAAGGACTGTACGACTCAATCATCCAAATACAGTGCAAAGGAGGTCTTGTTTTCAATCACAGCCATAAATGGCAGAGAGAACTGTATGTCAGAATCTGTTCTTTTCCTATTTATAATCTGTCAAATATACTCTTCTTGTATATGTCTAATGTGTTCATGAGGTTAGGAGGAGGTTATGAGAGGTTAGGAAGCTGATGTGTGTTTTGGAATTTCCTATCCACTTTTCCTACTAATTCAAGATGTTGTCAAATGAAATAAAATCATTCCGATGATGATGCTATGTATGTGTCAGCTTCTATTTGAATAATGTATCCTGTATTTTCTCTGCTTAGGATTGTATTTTTGATAACAATTTCTTTTTCTCTACGTTGCTGCTGGCATGATCCTATTTGATATCAGCATTGGCAACAGAAATGTTTTAGCAGTCCCTTTACTTTACATTGATACCACTTTTAACCTGAGCTGTTACATCAACACTTTACCAAAATATTTAGATTGTAATTATTTTATACTTTTCAAAGATCTTCTCTTCAAAATTTAATTATGTTAGTTCATGAGAATATTTTAAATCATTGCAGATTTGGGAAGTACTACATTACTTCAGAACAAAGCTCCTGATTCTCTTTCTTCACCACCCCCAGAGTGTGTGTTCATTAAAGACTGGAAAGTATGTAGATTTGAAAACCAATCAAAATATCTGTGCCTTACAGCATGTCTTTTTGGTGTTACAGTGTTGTGCCAAGACAAACAAGGTGCTGCCCAGAGCATTATGCTTTTGGGTAGGAGACACATGCTTAGCCTGGCACATGGTAGATACAGTTAATATTTCATCCATTTACTGATTCCTTCTCTCATTGTCTTCTCGCAAAGCCACCCTTTCTCCTACTGTCTGTAGTTGAATTGACTGTCTGTATTAAGCTCTTAGATTAACCATATGTTCTCAGTCTAATATTATTTATTTGAGATTAATGGTAACAACACCAAGACTGAGAGAATGCGAAGCATCTTGTGGTGCCAGATGGTGTTGTAGCCATCCTGAAAGCTATCAGGTGGGTGTTACAGACACTTATGTATTCTTCACCTTTTTGAATTTGAGGAAAATTTAAGGAACTGCTACGAGGTGATCCCCAAAGCCTTCCAGTCCAGAGAAAGAGAGAAGTGTCATTTAAACAGACAGTTGGGGAAAGAAGATGACATGCCTGTGCTATGATTCTCAAATGTAAGGTAAATCTGTAAAATTGCCATAGATTTTCAGGATTTACGCTTGAACATGAATTTTGCTTCTCTGATCCTACTCATCTCTGTCTTGGGAATGTTTTCATGGATTACTTAAACGAAAGGTGTTATTTGCAAGCTATCCAGTCTGTTCCGTGTTACCCTTGCCAGAAGGTGTCTCACTTGTGTGGTCATTGCAAGAAACTGTATGTTCATTTACTCTCTATGAGATAACTTTAGGTGCTCTGCATATTGCTAGTTTGGTTTAGGATGATGTATTGCAGCTGTTCAGCAAGATGATTAAGAAAATATATTAATCTAAACTGAGTGCTGTGTGTGCAAGACTTGAATAAGCACATCTCACAAATGCTAGCTAGCAGCAGAAATATTTTTTCAAGGTAGATTATGTTGAAAAGAGAGAAAGCCAACAAAGAAAAGGGTAAAAAAAAAAAAGGAGGATGGCAGAAAAAAGACTGGTGAAGGGAGAGAAGGTACTCAAGTACTGCAGTGAGTGGCAGAGCTGAAGGAGATGATGGGAGAAGATGGGAGTTTGTGTCAGAGAGAAACAGAGCGAATGGGGGAATGCCATCTGGGTGGGAGAGAAGATGCCAGTGGAGGGAGGAGATCTCTGGTTGAGGAGACAGTGTAACCAAGAAACAGGGAACAAGTGTCTTGGGCTCCTCCTGGCAATTCTGCTGGTGGTCCCATCCCTGCTGGATGTGGTGGTCCCTTACCCAGCTAGATCCTGCCTGAGTGGGATGTTCTCCCAGGGCTGAGCCCTGCCCTGGCAGGAGACTCTGTAGCTCCAATTACAAATTAATTAACTCAGTTGAGAATAGGAGATAGGATGGAATCAGGGGGAGAGAGAAAATCATAGCTAAGAAGTTTATCATAGCTAAATTTGGCTTTCCTCAGTGAAGTTTTGAAGACATGAAAGATGTTTTCCAGGAGGCAGGAAGACTTACTTAAGAAATGGATTATTCAGAGCTTAAAAAGTGCTGATTACAAATTGCTCTGTGTATGCTTTAGGTTGTTAAGTGTAAAGAGCTCTTAATAACTAAGCTAATAAACTGTTTCACCTTGATATTTTTGTTTATGTCCTTGGAAATATGCTAGTTTGCTGCATAAATAGCAAGGGATATTTCATCTTGGAACACATAGCAAAAGTTGTCATCATTTCCAATGTTTTTTCATCGTGGCAAGAAGTGAGGATTTTTTTCATTCATTTTTTTGTCTGTTGGTATCTTTTGTGTTTCATATTGTCCACGAGTGATGAAGTGAACATAAACTTTACCTGCATGATCTTTGTGGAGTATCTAGCAGATCTCTGATCACATCCAAGTGACACATGAAACCTGCCAACACTGATGGAGATGGAGGGGGTGCGTTTAAATGTAGATTAATTTAAAATGCTTTAAGATTTAGAACTTAAAAAAAAAAAAAATCCTTGGTTATTTAACTTGATTTCTTACTGCCAAGTGAAAGGCCTTGCCATGATCTGATTCAAAAGCAGTTAAAAGACTGAGTTGCAAATAAGATATTTCCTTGAGAAGGTGAGAGTTTAAAGTGAGACCCCTTTGTTTGGTGGTCAGAAAGATCTCTTGAAAAAGCTGTTACCCAGCTACTTTTAATGCCTCTCCCCTGAGCCCCTGAGGCAGGCAGGGCCTACTTTAACTGCACTTACTGATCTGTGTTATGAAAACAATTCAGATAGCATTCATGAGCCTTAAAAAACATAAGCAAAGATAACGTGCATACTTCACTTAATTCAGCAAGTTTGCTGGGGGGTGTAGTATGCTTCTTGGAGTGTAGCTTGAGGAAATCATCTTGGTTTACCCTGCTTGAGGATACCCTGGTAATGTATTTAATAATAGTAAAAATAAGGCTTAGCAAACTACCTGGTTTGCTCAGTGTTGGAAAACCTCTGCTGTCGTGCATACTGGCCTTGGCTGGTCCCAAATCTCCTCCGGGAAGTAAGTGCCCCCCTGACCTCCTCCTTTCTGTTGCAATGGCAAAACCTTCAGGCAGGGACTGCCTCTGGTGGGTGCTGCACAGCACCCACTAGAAGGTAAGGTCTCATTTCAGCTGGGGCTCTCAAGCACTATAGTAGTACAAATAATTTTATGTAATGATTTCATTTTGTCTCCAGTCTCTGGCTTTGTCCAGAGACTTACAGTGGAACTGTTAGGCATGTCTGGAATTGTTATGAATCTCTTTCCCCAGTAGTGATTTATCTGACTCTGGGTAATACAGTGTAATTGCACGCCAGCCTCAGACTATTCTTCTAAGACAGCTCAGCTCCTGTCTCTTTGAAAACCATCTCAAGATGAATAAGAACTGGACTGCTCTGAAAACAGCCACTGCTTCTTCAGTCTGGGCTGGTATTTTAGAAAGCAAAGGCATGTTGCATATGTTGTATGCCATCTCTAGTGCCAACTCCTGGGACCTCCCCAGCTGCTCAGGGCATTTGCCATGTTTTCAGACTCTGACAGCATGTCATGTCAGAAATGAAAGGCCAAGGGGATTGAAAGTCCCCAAGACAGCAGGAGCAGTGGCAAAATTGAACGTAAGAATGTTCATCCCAGCCTGTTCTGTTTTCCCCAGCTTTAAAAGAAAGATTTTCCTTCTCTTTGGAAAGGACAGGGTTGATGAACAGCTGAATGGCTGCAGCACCTTTCCAAGACCGTTGACTACTATGAGAGCTGGCTGGTTTCCCTGAGTTGCTTTTCTGAGTGAGGAAGATAATCTCATTAGAGCAACCCCTGCAATGCTGATGGGATCTAAGCAATGGATCGAGCTGGCCAAAGAGGCTGCTAGAAGCATCTCTGGCATGAAACAAGGGGGAGGAATGTGATCCAGTAACTGCCCAGGAATAACATTATTCTGAACTACTCTGTGAATGAAATAATAGAGGAGAGGAGCTTTGCCTTGCTGAAGGAGACATGTGGGCATGCAGGAATCATTTAAAAAGGGTGGACTTTGAAAAATTTTCTGCAGCTGAGCGGAGAAAGTCCGTTTTGAGCTGACCATCTTTAAGCTCCTAGCTGTCAGTTCTGAAAGCTTTCCTGTGCAAACATTAAACCTTCTTGTCACCGCTGTAACTTGAACTGCCACACATGGCCTATTTGCTGCTGTTCAAGTGGTCTGCCCTCAGGAGAGGATGGAGCCATGCCTGCTGGAGCTTATTCCAGCCACTCTTCTGACCTGGAGTTACCACCACTGCTGCACTGCTCGATAGCCAAAGCCCATTCTGGGAGCTGCCACTGAATGTCACATAGCTGATTGATGTGGCAAAGCGGTGGATTTTGGGATGCACAGCTTTGTGTCCCATCTCCCGGGCTAGCTGTCTGGCTGAACCCTCAGAAGCATAAAGCCAAAACATGTTGTCTTCTTTGAGGCCTTTTAGGTTCCACATCCCATCTGCTTGTAGCAGAGTGAGGTAATTTTAGGCACTGAGCGTGAGTAATTGCAAATTCTTATTTTCTGCATATGTACTGTGAACACTAAGCAGCTATTCAGGGGTATCTGGCCCAAGCCAGAAACAGTGAAGACAAGCATGACAATGATCAGAAATGCATTTGTGGACAGGAGCCCGGCCACTAGATGAACTCACTCTGTAACTAGTGGTCTTGAAATCCCGTGGCTTCAGCGAATTTTAAAACAGGCCTTTTTAGGACATCCTCAAAGTAATGGCCTCTAGCAAGAAAGATTCTAATTTGTTGCAATACCCAATGCTTGGCATATAACAGCCCCAGCAACCCAGAAATCTTCCAGCCTGATGTGCAGCAGGAGTACCTTTCTGCATTATGTGCCCTTCAATATGGCCTGACCAATGCAGTCCAGACCCATGGGCTTGTCCTGCCAGAACATGTGAATGCATGTGATAAAAATTAACATTTGGGCAGAGCTCTAAAGTGCATGAAAAATACTAATTTTTGCTTCTTTAATAATTTTGTACTTAAATTCTTGTACCCTTTTCATTGCATACAAGACTGCTCCTGTGAAGGTGCTACTGGGCTTTTTCCCAGTGGTCATCAAAAGGAAGCCTGGCAGATGTCCTGGCTGTTGACTCCACTATCACTGAGAGATGGAGGATGGGTGATGCAGGGGTGTGTGGACAAGAACAGGAGAGCCACTGTGAAGAATGTCTACGAAGGACATTCATACTGGCAAACACAGAGAGCATCTTTTCTCCCTTTGCCCCAGCCCTGCACCGAATTAATGTAATGCCCTGCAAAGTACCCTGGTGACTTTTGGGTTTTGCTGATAGTGAGTTGGTCCAACAGTTGTGCTGGAATAGCACACTGTCCCTCTTTCCCCTCCTCCTTATCCTGCCTGTCATTTTTATTATTTCTTTCCTTCTTAGCATAGGTTATTCATCAAATTTGGGATATGGTTTTCTGGGACCACAAAAAGCAGAAGAAAACTTTAAAAACATGTTTGGAAGCTCAAAATTCAGAATCTTAAGTTTGGTCAAGGAAGCAAGTCTGGGCAATTAGTGAGTGCCAGTAGTCTGCTCTTTTGAAATTGAGAGCTATCTTAGTGAAGCAGACTCTGCTTTAAAGCAGGTAAAATGTAGCACCTCAGAAACACTTCACACTGACAGGCATGAACTACAAGCAAATTGGTAAAATCTGTCCATGTTTTCCCTGGTGATTTTCTTGAGTGCAAGCATTTGTTCTGCTTTCGCTTTAATTAGTCCCTTATAGTGCTACTCTGACAGACTAAATTAGGTGTCAGTAATAATATACTTTGTAAATGCAATCATTTTGTCTGTACAGAAATTCTCCATGCTCAGACTGTGATTGTTTTCCATGTCTGTTCACTGCCTGCAATTATATAATAATCTTCTAGAAATAAACCTGAAATAGTGGCTAGGTCTTAAACGGTGCCATTTCTCAGTTGTTTCTCACGGGGTGTGAGTGGCCAGCTAGTCCACAGGACAGTAAGTCTGCTCCTCAGTCAAGTGATAGAAATGGTTAATATGGGGGATAAGGAACAGCAGTTAGCAATGCAGTCTATTTAGAGTGGATCTGTTTATTTATCAGAGTGGATCATACAGTGCAGGCACTGAGATTTTTTGCAAGCATTTTCCTACCTGCTGTGTTTCTTAAGTTGTGATCTTCAGGACGATGCCCAAATCCTCTGTGCTGTTCATGTACCCCAGTTAGGGGGCAAATTCAGTTCAAGCCAATTTCTTTCATCTGTTTGGGAGAACTTTGTGTGAGAGACTTGGCGTGTTTCAGATTAGAGCAATTGTGTGAATCAAAGGTCTAGGGCTTGAGCTCAAGCATGAGCTTAATTTGCAAGCTAACACAAAAGGTGTCAGGTGAGATTTTAAGATCAGAATGGACCTTTAAGATCTTTATAACATCAGCCACGTAATTTCTTCTGGTCACACCTGTTTGGAGTCTGTCTGATCACCTCTTCATCAAAGCAGAGTTTCTAGATCTTAATCAGAAGACACCAAGAGACAGAGACCCACCAATTCCCTTTGCTGATTGTTCTTACCCCACCTCACCCTTATTGTTAAATTATTGTGTATATTTTACTGATAAGACATTGGTGAAGCACTAGAAAACAGAACAATATTTGATCCATATTAATGGCTTGTAAAAAGCAACCCCTTCTTTCTATTGAGGAAAAGAAGTTTCCTACTTCAGCAGATATTTTGCAGGAAAATGAGGAGTATACCCCTGTTCCTAACTAAAGTCCTCTTTCTGGTTAGATTTTCCTGTAGCTGACAATGCAAAAGGTGGAAGTGATCACTGTGTCCTGAGACTTCTCTGTGCCATTTCAGAGAGATGCAATGTAAGAAGAGGACCATGTACTTTTCATCAACAAGTTTCAAAGGAAAGTATTCTCTCCTCTTCTTCATGATCAATATACTTTGAATTTAGGAATTCATGCATAGAATTTAGAAAATTCTGGGTAACTAGAAGTCAAACCACTAGGGCTTTTTTTCTGTTTTGTTCTCTTTAATCCTTGAAAAAACAGTGCTATGACTTTTT
Organism: Nycticryphes semicollaris; assembly: GCA_013400055.1. Classification (NCBI taxonomy): domain Eukaryota; kingdom Metazoa; phylum Chordata; class Aves; order Charadriiformes; family Rostratulidae; genus Nycticryphes; species Nycticryphes semicollaris. Next base: position 2,363,826 of record VXBJ01005960.1, read on the forward strand.
CTGTGTTCATGGTTGGGATTTTTTTGCTTTAAAACCAAATTCAATACCTGAGGGAAATAAGACAGAAGTCATATTTTTTTTCTCATATTTTGTAATGTCTTATTCCAAAACTTGCTGCTTATGAGACTATTTGAAAATAGTCCATATAAATGGGAACTCTGTAGAAATAATGGTCTGAAATTTGTCTAGTGGGCTGTTGCCTGAAGAAAGAGAAAGTCTTATTGTAGCTTCTCAGTGGTGGCTGCATTCTCAATAATGGAATGTGAAGTACAATTTTCTTACCTTGCATTTATACCAACCTTAACAGCACAAAAATGAGAAACTTGAGAAAACTTCCAAAGCAAGACTTCTAACCATTCTTCAAGCCTCTCAAGCATCACAGAGCTTTGCATATCAATGCCATTATTACTTGAATGAGAGGACTTTAGAAAGCCATCAGATATAAAGGAGTCTATGGTTTGTGGCAGATCCTATTGGAAATGAGCATCCCTTATCCCTGTATGACTTCCTATGCCTTTCAAAGGGTGTAGTTTGAGAGGTGTTTGGGATTCAGCATTTATGATGCAATCTGTAACAAAACTCAGCATGGGAACTGCAAGAAGGTATTTAAGTAGTTTGAGTGAGAGTCAGAAACTGGTTTAAAAAGCATTTCCTGAAGGTACAATCACTTCTGGCACCAGAGTAGAAACACTTAGGCATATTTCTGCACCCTGGGGCAGTTTTCAAGAATGCAACTAATGTTAAATCTGGACTCAAAGGGCTTTAATTTTTCTGTTTGATGGGGAGAATTCATTATGCAAATAAGATAGCCTTTGGGCAGCTGTCTATTTTCCAAAATTTTTTTTTTCTCTTTTAGAGGGATGCTAGTTTAAAATGGAAATTTCCACACTGAAGTTACCTATTTAGTCACAGCTTTTTAGTGTGCCTGGGAAACGTGAAGTGGAACACAATCAGATACAAGTATGATTGGTAAAGCCTCATCCTGGCATAAAAGGAGCCTTGTTTCAGTTTGGCACTGTCAGTGTTGTGACTCCTCCTAGACAGGGAAACTGCAGCAACCTCCACTTGTCCTTGACCTCATGGCACAGGTAAAAAGTCCTTGGTTGTCTCCATAGCTTGCCTCTGGTGGCCAGGTAAATCCCACCATTCTTCCTGACCTCCCTCCACGCTATGTTTTTTGGGGCAGGGACAGTTTGGATGGGGGTTGTCTCAGCTGATCTCTATACTCTGCCTTACAATACTCTTGCAGCCCTCCTGGCACTTGATGTTTTAGGAGGGTCCCCAATCCAGTCTTCCTGGTCAACATTTCTTGTGTGGCAGTCCCATGGGGAGCAGTGGGAGACATGACCATGCAGGAGGTGTGTGGACAATTTGGCCTATGCTGTCCTCCAGTTGCTCTATCTGGGGGATTCCATGGCTTTCCTGAATGCGGGCATCCATCCAGGCAGGCTTTGTCTGTGCGATTACATTAGGTAAGAGCACACTGTTTGGTAAGCAAAGGCCTTATTCATCACTAGCGATGGCAAAGAATTAGTCAGAAGAGAATCTGAGGACACATCCTGCACTTGTATAACTCACGTGCCATGACTAAAACCAATGAAGTGACAGTATTTTATATCTGCAGAGATTTTTTTCTACTGCTGATACTTTTCTTTCAGCATCACAGTATTAAAAATCTTACGGAGGATTCATGGGTTTTTACCCTTATCACCACCTCAAAGTCTAGGGACGTTTAAGAACCAGGCTTTAATCTCTGGGGAAAATATGGACCATAAGGGACATGAAAAACTGAAACCAAAGAAAAAACTTTTATTAACTTATTTTAACTTATTCTTCATTGACTGCTCTGTCTCAAAACATGAGGCAAGAACTTGGACATTCATCTCCAGGAACTCATTGAGGGTTTGGAGCAACCCCTCCTCCTGAGAACACTGGAGGAAAAGGACTGGCCTCTATTTTATGGTTCTTCATTTTAAGATGAAATTGTAAATTATCTGGCTTGGTACCTGTAATACACTTAGGTCCTTCCTCCCCAGTCTGAGTTTCGATACCAATAGGCCTCATGACTCGTGCCGGGCTGGTGGTAAAACATCTGCTTCCTGACATCCAGGAGGGATTTGTTGTGCAGTGTTAAGGAGCACTTTCCTTGCTGAGTTTGGTTTGCTTAATTAAGTAACAGTTTGCCAAATGCTTTGGATCCATCTGGAGGGACGATCCTCCTGAAACAGAGCTCATTAAACTAACAATGCAAACCGACCTGGGTAAGTGAGGGCCGGGGGAACCAAACCGCATCTATAAGGAAAATGTTTGCCAGAGGATGTGCAGCTTGCTGAGGGGAAGGCAGGTGGCTCTTGTAGGTTGAGTGGGAGATCTGCTCTCCTGGGGAGGGGAGCAACAGCAGTGTAAGTGCTGAGACTGACAGGAAAAGTTAGTGGAAGTGCTTTCCTGTGTTGCTGGGCACAGCTGCAGCACGGAGCTTCACTGTGCTTGAAGCCTTAGCGTTGCTGATCTTGCAGCTGGAGGTGGAGAGCTGCAAAGCCAGGCATGGAAAGTTCTACACGGAGAGCTAAGCTTTTCATCCTTCTCTGTGAAATGCTTGCAGTGCATGGTATCAGGACTCCAGGCTTTCAGAAGTTTGGGATGAAGTTAAACAATCCTGGGGCATTTTTAGATGAAGAGCACACAATTAGAATCGTAGAATCATTCAGGTTGGAAAAGACCCTTGGGATCATCAAGTCCAACCATGAACCCAACTCTTCGAAGTTCTCCCTACACCATATC